>QCXZ01000053.1:17173980-17524494 GCA_025024175.1 Rhyzopertha dominica | reverse complement strand
GGGGTGAATATCTCAGTAGGCGAACGATATATCAAAAAAAGTTATACTGTAAAATAGTGATGTTTTTAGCTCAGCTATCAGATCCCGAGATATTGCCACATGTTCAGGGACACCCATAATATTGGTGTTTTGTATTTTTATACCAAACGTCGATACTAGTATACTGCATGATTCACTATCACATTATAATATCGAGTAATCAGTATCGAAATAAATTAGCAATATTTTGGCTCAGAATATAGATATTTCGATACAATCTAAGTATATATATGTGGGGATATCAAGCAAAACGCGAATAAATGAAACGGTTTATTAAATGAAAACAATAACGATGGATGTTAACTCAAAATAAATGTCCTTCAAACTGCAATGCTGCCCCTCGCGTCCTCCACAGCACTGGCACCGTCTTAACGTCTTTGAACAAAACTCACTTGTTTTAACGTCTTCACCTTATTATTACAACGTCTTCACTTTATTATTTATTACGTCTTCACTTGAGATCTTAACTGTACAACTGTACCCCTGTACTCCTACGTCACTCGCGCCCGTGCAGGTTTATATCCGTTCGCCCCGAAGAGTCCCCGGAAGTTACCCGACGCTTCTACTCGCGCGCAGCGGATTTAAATCGCGAAGACGTTAACGCCTTCACCACAATTCGGCCGGTCCTGCTGGTCGCCCGACCTCGGGAGACAAGTTTCCTCTTCCTCCTTTCCTTCCATGCGCTCTGCCGAATTCTCCTTGGTCTTCTTTTGCCCCGATCTTGTTGTAATGAGATCCACGACTTCATGAATTCGCACAAGTGGAAGTTTTTTCTGGTCCCTTCGTGTAATCCTTGTTTTTGGACGTCATATGTATCATTTCCTTTTATTTTAGTGATACGGTAGGGCCCAAGGAATTGGATTTTAACTTTAACCCTGGTCCGAACTGAGTCCTCTTTAATAGCAACCAATTCTCCAGTTTGTATTTACGTGCATCGCGTCTTCTAAGGTGTAGGTTTTCCTGTTTTCTTCTTGAATCCTTGCAATATTTTCCTTCGCCTTCCTTCTTAAGTTTTCTCTCTCTTCTCCGAACTGGCGGCGGATTTCTTCTTCAATGAGGTCACTTATTCTGGGCAGTGACCCATTCTTCATCTTAACTCCTACCAGCAGCTCAAAAGGTGTTTGTGTCCACACTTCTTTGGTATGTGCTGTTCAGAGCTCTCTGAACTTCATCTACATGTCGGTACCATTTCGTCGGATCGTCAAGACATAATTTAGTAAGTACGGGAATTATGATGGAGTTGATTCTTCTATCTGGCCATTTGCTCTTGGAAGTCCTGTTGTTACACAGCAATGACGAATCTTCTCTGCATCACAGTAGTCCTTAAATTCTTGCGACGTAAAAGCGGAGCCTCTGTCAGTAATTATGTTAGTTGGATTCCCAAATGTTTTTCTTTGAAGTTCTAATTTCGATATAACCTCTTTTGATGTCGTCGACTTAGTGGGATAGAGCCAAACAAACTTAGTAAAGGAATCTATTGCAGCTAAGATGTGTTTGTAATTTTTATTCGTAGATTCAAGCGGTCCTAAGTGATCTAGATGGTAAGTATCGAGCGGTCGACATTCTTTTGTCAAAGGATGAAGGAATCCTTCTGTTTTCCAGTTTTTCGATTGGCTAAAATACATGGAACACAATTACGAATGTGTCGCTCAATCTTCTCTTTCATCTTGGGTATAAAATAGTCACGTCTAATTATTTCCTCAGTCTTCTTAACGGAAAAGTGTCCATTTTCATGAGCMATTCTGATGATTTCTTGCTCCATCATCTCGGGAATTAGCAATAGTTCATTTTCACCAATCATKTTATAAAGTAGTTCGTCTTTCAGTAAGTAGTCCTCGTATGGTTTTTCCTKCAGAACTTCTCTAATGGTTTTAATCCTTTCATCTTCATCTTGAGCCTGCTTAATTCTTTGGTGTAGTCCGTCAACAATCATCATCACGGGGTGTCTGCTTAAAGCATCCACGTGTCTCATCCTGCTTCCTGATCTGTGTTCTATAACATAGTCAAATTCTTCAAGAAGAAGTGCCCACCTTGCCACCCTTGTCGTAAGATCTTTCTTGGCCATGGTCTTTTGGAACGCTGAACAATCAGTGACGATCTTAAATCGATTACCCAGCAAATAAATCCTCAATCTCTTCAAAGCTTCCACGATCGCTAAAACTTCTAGCTCATAGCTTGAATATTTCATCTCAGCAGGAGTAGTTTTCTTACTCACATAGTAAACTGGATGAAAACAATTATCTTCATATGATTTTTGTAGCAGAATTGCGCCATAACCATCCTGGCTTGCGTCAGTATGAAGTTCTGTTTCAGCACCTAGCCTGTAAATGCTTAATACTGGTTTATCTGAAAGCGCCTTCTTAAGCGTAACGAAAGCATTACGTTCGACTTCTCCATATCGGAATTGCATATCATTTTTGAGTAAATCGCTTAGTGGTTTTGCTATAATTGAGTAAAATGGGATAAACTTCCTAAAATATCCAGTAAGACCCAAAAAACTTTGAATATGCTTAACAGTTGTTGGTTCCGGAAAGTTTTCGTACCGCTTTCGTTTTCAAATCTGATGGATAGCATCTTGCCTTCTTCTATACGATATCCTAAAAATTCTACGGATCGCTTAACGAATTGGCATTTCTTCTTGTTTATCTCCAATCCATATTCTTTAGCAGTTTGCAACACCACAGTCAATTTTTCAACAGCTTCTTCCTCATCTTTTGCTGGAATTATTAGGTCATCCATGTAGGGTAAAACAACATTTTTGGCTGTCAAGTCCCGAAATATATGATTAATAAATCGTTGGAAAACCGCCGGCGAATTGCACAGGCCAAAGGGAACTTTAAGAAATTGGAACTGCCCTTGATGCGTCACAAAACTGGTGTATTTTCGGCTGTCCTTTTCTACGGCTACATGAAAGAAACCATTTCTTAAATCTATAGTGCTAAATACTCTAGCCTCTTGTAATCGGTCTAATTGATCTTCAATAAGTGGTAGTGGATACCTGTTCTTTAACAACTTTCTTGTTGACGCTTCCTGAAATCCACACACACTCGCGGTTGTCCATTCTTTTTCTTCACCACTACAACCTGGCTGCTATACTCCAGAAATTGCTTGGTTCCACTATCCCATTCTGTATCCACTCTTCTACCTGTCCTATCAACTGTTTCTCTTTCAACGAATGGTAAACGCCTTGGAGTGTGGTAAATTGGTTCGTCGTCCCTTCCATGATTATTCTCATTTTCAATAGGTGCCGTCTTAATTTTCTCGGGTTTATATTCATTTATCATCGTCTTTATTTCTTCTTGCAATTCCTTCTTCACGTTTTTGCCTATGTCTATTTCTTTATCAGTTTCCACGTCAATCTTCATGATCTCTTCAGCATCTTCTAACGGATCCGGTGCTCCTTCGGTATCGACTTTGACTTTAGTAATTCTAACTCCGTCCAAATTAATCGTCACCTCTGCTGAATCTAGCAATTCGTTACCAATAATGGCATCAACGGACATAACATCATCTGGGACAACGTAAATTCTAGCATCAAAAACATGATCATCTATGAGAATGGTAGAATAGAAGTAGCCTAACACCTGTACCTCTGATTTACCAATACCATTTACAGAAATACTAGTTCTTGAGAGATTCGGAGAGCCCATTTTCTGGTATATCCGTAATTTTACCAAATTTATAGTGCTTCCAGTGTCAATTAGCGCTTCAATGTCGACACAATTAATATTTACCATCTTAAGCATCTTGTTTCGCATAACAGTATTTAATTTATGGACAGTAGCACTGTCTTTTGAACCTGAGCTTTGCTGTTGCTGCTGCACGACTTCAGTTCTACACTCRGTCGATTTATGCCCAAATCTATTGCATTTGAAACACTTCATACCCTAAGCTTCTTGACTTACATTCTTTGGATCGATGACCTTTGGATCCACAATTGAAACATCTAAAATCGGAAGCTGACTGCTTATTTTCTGATTTAGACTCAGATTTCTGTTGTCGTGAGGCAGTAGCATTTGTAGACTTACGTGCAGAGTGCAAAATCGTTTTGGATTGAATGTTACTATAGATAACCAACTTTTCTTTAAAATCACGTAGAGTTTTAGCCCCGTAAAGAATAATTTTATTGCTCTGTTCGTCTGGAATACCGTCAATTATATACTGAATGAGAGCACTATCTTCGATGTCACCACGACAGGCCAGTTCCTTCATTACTAGAAAATATTCCAAAACATTTTCATTCCTCTTCAGTTTTCTTTCAGAAAGTAATTTATGCAAATGCGCACTGTTAATTTTTGAAGCAAATTCTTCAAGGAATGCCCGCTTTAATGACCTCCATGAATTTATGTCTTTCTCGCTTTGAATAAACAACTTTGCCAGACCACGCAATGATTTCTTAGCAAAAATAAATAACTGCAGATCATTCCAACCTAATAACATAGACATGTCCTCTAATTCCTCTGCCCATTTTTCTATTGGATAAGAACTAGTACCATCAAATAAACGAATTGAATCCTCTATATCGCGAAAACTCATCGAAAAATTTGGAGATGGTAAAGAAAGTTGAGCCCACAGAATTTCTTAAAGATTCTTGTTCGTCGTCGTCATCTTCTGTTTCTTCATCTGGTTCTTGTTCGCTACTTTCTTGTAAGCCTTTTAAGTTCATCAGCGCCATGCAAATATTGTTGATTAAATTCTTTCTGTCTAAWTCGTAATCCATGCGTAAAACGTTTGCGAAAGAAACTAAATCGCTATCCGAAAACGAATCATCCGTGTATTTTAGTTTATGTTTGAATTTATCGGAATTTGAGTCAAATTCAAATCCAGCGAATTCGCGCAACCGTTTTCTATTACCGCGATCACCTTCGTGTTCGAAAACCAACTTATGCAGTTTTTTAATGACATTAGCTGGAGCAGTCTTTATGTTATCCGCAATACCGGCAATTTGTCCCAACTTGACTTGCGAAGCCATCTGTTGACGGTTATCACAATTAGGCACGGAAATACAGTAGTTCAACTATCACGGTTAGATACTACCTACTACGGTATTAGTTCAACACGCGCACGAAGCGGCACGCCGTCGAAATTCTTAGAGCGTAGCGTCGTAACGTAACGTAAGCAAACAAAGAAAGGATCACCCACCTCGTTTCGATGCTAAGGGTTACCTTGCTACCTTCTCGTCCCCACGTCTGCTAATGGTTCTCCCGTCCTTGGTGCTTGTCCGTCTTGCCACCTAGAGTACCTCCTTCGTCGTAGCGTTGCAGTAGTTGCGACGTAACCGATGTCCAACGTCTTGTTTACTCCGGCACTTCGTCCTTTGTCGTCTTCTTGGTTTGCCGTTTACAAATAAATCGCGATGGATATCCCCGACTGCAATCCCGTACGAGCCCCCAAAATTATGTGGGGATATCAAGCAAAACGCGAATAAATGAAACGGTTTATTAAATGAAAACAATAACGATGGATGTTAACTCAAAATAAATGTCCTTCAAACTGCAATGCTGCCCCTCGCGTCCTCCACAGCACTGGCACCGTCTTAACGTCTTTGAACAAAACTCCCTTGTTTTAACGTCTTCACCTTATTATTACAACGTCTTCACTTTATTATTTATTACGTCTTCACTTGAGATCTTAACTGTACAACTGTACCCCTGTACTCCTACGTCACTCGCGCCCGTGCAGGTTATATCCGTTCGCCCGAAGAGTCCCGAAGTTACCCGACGCTTCTACTCGCGCGCGCGGATTTAAATCGCGAGACGTAACGTTTCCCACATATATATAATAGATGTGAATGCGATGTAAAGAAATGCGCTTCTCGTCGACTGTGGTCTTGAACTGTTTCTGCAGTGGTGAACTTAAGCATTTAGGGAAGAAAGTAAAGAAGACGTAGTAAGAACCATCTTCAAAATTCGGTAGAATCTAATATGCCTACAGGTATAACTTACTGAGTGTGCTATGTGTGGTCTAAGATCAAAATGACATGAAAAACTATTGCCACAGTAATTTTGAAAAACTAAATACGTATTTCTTCAGTAGAAATAAATGACTTGTTGTAATATTTGGCTGGTTAACCGAAAGATATTCTCTTCCATTCCCAGTAGAATATAAGACAGCCCAGCTCCAGAAATATGTATTTAGTTTTTCTAAATTACTGCGCTAAGGGTTTTTCATATATGGTTTAGTATCAATCAAGAATACAAGGTTCAAGTCCATCATAACAGGTATGCCTTCTGAAAACCTATTGAGTGTGTTAAATTCTGCGAAACATTCAAATTAGCTCAACGTCATCCTCTAACACAAATATTTTCCGAGGGTATGTTATTTTTTTACATGAGAGATACATAAGGCATCATATTGAAAACAGCATATTGTCTGGATTGTCAACAACAACAAATTTCCGTTTGTTACGGACAAATTTGTTGTAGTAAAGAATTATTTGTTGTAAATACCATACATTTGGTTCCTTGTTGTTTCGATTTACTAAAATCATATTGTTGCCTGTACCAAGATAAATTTTGTTACCGCAAATAATATATATGATAAAGCCAATAAATTAAATGAGTTACACATACAAAAAAAATTGTTGTCATTATCTAGCCAATCACAACCATTTAAAAATGCGGCTAAAGCCATTCATTGTTGCCAGGTTGGGCGATTCATCCCCAAAGAGAAAGAATTCGTATTTGGCATCTTTGAATTTCAAAGACAAAAACTATATCTCTAGATTTGGTTTATTAAACGTTGTAACAATATAATGTATGTGTTCATGCAGAACTCGGTCTAAGTTGAATTTATTTTTATTGAATTTTTGTTTGTTATGTTAATCTGATTGTATGCTACGACCATCAATGACGGTTTTAGCGTGGACGACATTTTGCCGAGTATGAGGAATGGGCACATACTGCTGAGGAATACTGGCAATTCTGTCGGCATCGGCAGCCCGATTTGCGCAAAGCGGCACATCTTGCCATGAGTACGGACGCGTGCAGTGCAGCTTCATGCTGCATGTTAGTAGAATAGGATTTATCAATATTCAAGAAGTGTGTTTTAACTGGGTGCATCAGTCGCGGAGGTCTTGGAAACGTGGGATTTCCAGAATCCCTATCTAATTAGAGGTTTTCAATGTAAGTACAATTAATTCTTTATGTTATTTCTTATGAGTTTTTAGGGCAGTTTCAAATTGAAGCGTTTTTAATTACTTGTATGCTCTATAGTAGAGCTACAGTAATCCGGATCTAGACTGCACTCATCCGTGTTAGTAAAAGATCCAGATTGTTGGTACCGTTTGTTACTTTGTATTATTTCCTACTTCCCAGCAAGTTAATGCTTCCTACTTTGTGCTGTTTTCTGGGCGCCATTTTGCTTATTTTACCCGTTTCCAGTCCATGTTCATACAACGCTACATTTACTGATATCCACGACGGCCAATGGACACGTAACTTTAAGTTTTGTGTTAATAGAAATATTTATTTTTATATTTTCAGCAATACATTCTTTCAGTTAATAAATGTTTCATGAATGAAGTYTTGTTTTATTATATTGTACCAAGTTTGCAATGAAATTAGCATATGTGCGGCAGTTCAGAAATTAAATGTGAACAAAGAGTGGTAAGTACGTATTCATTTATAAATAAACCAGATTGAAAATTAATAAGTATAGCTTATTGTACCAACATGTTGTGCATTTGCCTCCATAAATATTAGGTATCTGTACATGTAAAGTAATAGTGAGTGTTGGAAGAACTAGCAGTTCATAAATCGCTTTAAATACGTATGACTTGCCCGTACAACAAAATAATTAGTTATTGTAACTATTACAAACACATTGTGATTAATAAATTATAAGTTTTTTTAACAAATATCGTTTTTGTTGCTACTAATAACAAATTACTTCAAATAGCAAATATTTTGCGCAACAAAAATAATTCGTTGCCTTTACAAAGTTTTTAGTTGAGGCTATAGCTACAAATAGAATTTGTTGATAATACTAAATTTAAAGTAAACCGAACAAATCCTTTCTTTCAGTGTATCAAAAACCATACAAAATATATTTCTGGATTCCTGGTTCCTCTTTATACCGATAAGAATATGATTTATTTCAATTTTCACGGGTTCTTATGAAAAATAAATTCGTCCCTCCCCTGGACAATTAGGCCATGAGTCTCCACATGCTTTTAAATGCCAGAGAAGAGATTTACTACCACACTATGAATCTATCACAAACTTCGCGACAGAAATTTTATCCTTAAGTGTTGCTGACAAACCTTTATTTGCAATTACTGTTTCCGTGCATCAAAAACAGCTAGCTTAAATTTAACGTAAATTCTGCACACTTACTTCGGATTAATAAACGCTGCCTCGTTGACGATCTGAGCGAGTTTGTCCTGCTTTTTCTTAATTAAAGTAATTATTAAGCACCAGTTCAATCAATAACGAGTAAATTGATGTGTTTCCAGTCCGCGATGAAGGAAAAAAGAGGAACAAGTGAGAATCCTGCAAAATTACTTTCGCACTTCCTCCGCTGCACGCTCAAATATGATGGCGGCGGTTCAAGTACGCTTAGGGCTTTTCATAAAAACTTAAATAGAAACCAATATTCCTGTAAGACTGGAGGAGGAACATAAAATTAGTCGTCGATGGTAATAAAACACTTAAAAGAAGTGCGCTAAAAAGGCGTCGTCAGCATGTAGTGCAGCAATTTTTAAGATTGTTTCTTTATAGATATTGCTGTTTTCAACTACTCCATTTCTTCGGCGATTCCTTTTTATTAACCACTGAATAGATTTCCATTTAATAATACGAGTTGCGACTTACACAGAAATTACTGTAAATCGTATTGAATACAATGCTAAGAAACTAAAGCTGTTTTAATGAACTAAGCAAATTTGTATACATAAAACTAGAACGTACAGCCCACTTCATTAAAAGCAATTAACACCCATCTGTTTAGCTTATGAATCTTTTTTAAAGGACTGTTTGCAACTTTTATACACAAATACCTGCAAAACTTTGTATGGGCCACCGATGTCTTAATATCAAATATCGAGGTTAAAGAGCACCAAAAGAACACTGTTTACCAGATTATTGAGTTCACGTCGTCTTCAGTATTCAAATGACACACATCTGTAAGGGATTCAGAGGAGATCAATAAGAAAGTATTGCGTTCTCAATATAATTATACTAGCTGTTGTTCGCGGGTTTCCTCGCTTAGAAGGACATCGTATACATGAAATATCGAAATAAAAATATTTTTAAACAAATGCTAGATATCAAATATTGAGAGTAATTTTTAACCAAATGTTGTGCGATTCAGCAGCATTACATAGTAACTTAGATCTATATATGCCACTTTGACCGCGATTCTGAACAGGGCCTTGTAGCTCAGTGGGTTTGACTGGTGTTCAAAAGGTCCCGAGTTCAAACCTCGGTCAAGGCTGGCAATACTTTTTCATTACTTAATATGCCTACAAACCCAATCAAATATCACATATGCTCATTTATAAATGATTTTAGGCAATAATTATCTTTCCTATATATAATATCTACCTGGGTTGTAATTAGCTGCCGGTCACTATAATCTGGCCACCGCAGCGAATTACGCTCCGAAGCTCGAAAATGCTGAGCGACGAGCGATACAGCTGCAAATGCGCTGGATGGCATTCAGCAGCATTGCATAGTATACACAGGGTCCGCTCGTATTTTCTTTATTTTTTTAGGTATAACCTCAAGTTATATGTCAAATTGTAGATCTTTTTAAACACTTTAAAAATAGCATAGTGGGTGTCTAAGAAAATTTTTTGCAGATTATCCTATTTTGCAAATAAAATTAATTTTTGTAAATATTTTTTACCCTTACCCCGTATAATAGATATTGCCTCCTCGCTGAATGCCGACTTTTGTCTTCTTCAATTTGTGTTATTACCATGTATGCGTAATTTTTACTCCTTCTTAGTGAAAAACAAGAAAAACTAGTCGCCGCCATGTTCTGTTATAGGTCCGTTCGCATTTTTTTAAGTGTTAGTTTAGTAACTTATTACGCTACAAATTGTGCCTACATACCCATCTCTGCATACAAAACCCTAAAATTTGGAGAAACTTTTAAATAAATCAAGTACAAAATTCGTTCTAGAGAGAGAGATGCTAGAATGGGATACCCTGCAATGAGGCTAGTGCGTGATGTAGAAAACCAAACTAGCCTCCTCGCAGGGTTTCGTTTGCTAGCCTCCCTCTCTCTCTCTCTTCTCTCTCTCTGTAGAACGAACTTTGTACTTAATTTATTTAAAAGTTACTCCAAATTTTTGGGTTTTGTGTGCAGCGATGGGTATGTAGGCATAATTTGTACCGCAACAAGCTATTAAACTAACACTTAAAAAATTGTAAACAGCCATATAACAGAACATGGCGGCGACGAGTTTTTCTTGTTTTTCATTAAGGAGTAAAAGTTACGCATACATGGTAATGACACAAATTGAAGAAGAATGAAATCGGCATGGAACTATGAAGCAATATTTATTACATGGGGTAAAGTTAAAAAATGTTTACAAAAATTGAATTTATTTGAAAAATATCATAATTTGCAAAAAAAAATTTTGACGCTCACTATGTTATTTTTAAAGAGTTCAAAAAGACCTACAATTTAACATATAACTTAAAATTGTTAAAAATAAAGAAAATATCAGCCTGGGGGTTTTAGGTGGCGAACCCTGTATATGTTAGTTCAGTAGATAGAGCGTTTGACAGGTGTTCAAAAGGTCCCGAGTTCAAATCTCCGTCAAGGCTGGCAATGCTTTTTTATTACGTAATATGCCTACAAACCCAATCAAATATTACATATGCTCAATTACAAAAGCCTTAATGTTTAATTATTACTGCGAAATTATGAAGAGCTCTGTACTCATCCCCCTTTTACCCCCCCCCCCCCAGGGAATTTAAGAAACAATACCTTTATGTTATTTTCTCATAAAAAGACCTGAATATAAACTTAATCATTAATCATAAACAATAACGTTTCATGCTTTTTATTTCTAATTAACTTCAAAAACGGCAACTCCCATATAAACTTTCATTCCCTATTTCACCTCCTTAACAAATCTTCAAAATTAAATTATTTGGACATTTCGGAAATATTGAAATTATAATTGACCAAATCATATTTTCTTGTGAAATTCATTTGCATAATAATTGTAAATGCTTGGTTTTGACGATGTTTTAGCCGAAAGCACTTTACCGATTTATTTAATAAAGTGGATAAACTTGAAGCTGTTTTTAATATTCAAGAAAAGCAATAATTATTCATATCCATGTTGAGAAATAGATTAGTTTTATAGGTATTTTATTTTCAATGCCGCCTAAAAATAAAGTTTCTTGCTTCTAGCTTCCAAAATGGCAGATTTCCATACAAAGTTTCATCTCCTATTTCACCCCTTAAGGGTAGAATTTCTAAAAATCCTTTCTGCGTTGGTGCTTACGTCACGAAATGACCCTACAGACCAAATTTCATGTGTTTAGCTTTAATAGTTTACACTCGGCGGGGATATCAGTCAGTCAGGACGTGTTATTATATAAGTAGCCATAAATAGTAAAAATAAGCCGTTAAGTACAAAATTTGCAATTTCTACTATTTAACTAACTATTTAAGACCAACCCTGTAGATTACAGTAACATTCGGCTGCCTTGAAAATATTATTATTGAACAAAATTTTTATTTTAGATTTGATTGTGGTACAGACTAATATTTTACCATCCCATCATACAAGGTGTTAGATTACTGGTGTTTCAGCTTTGGCCATTTTAGTTCAATTGTCGGTTCCAAAATCTGAGTACACTTCAGATGGCGCCAGGTTCATTGTCTCCCAGGCCAAGCTGATTAATAGCAAAAGCAAAGCACCGTGACAGAACCAGCGAGCAATAGTCAAATTGTGAGTTTGTCATTAGTATTAAAATTTTTGCATAAGAAAAGTGTTGCATAAATGTTAATGTGCAGATTCTAACCTTTAAGGCGACAAGTGTATACCATGTTGTACAACATACCATCAGTATGAGCGGTAAGGGTGACAGATTAAAACAATGGGATATGGGCTTGCAGATTGCAGTTACAGGTACAATTCATCAATACAAAGTTATGCACATGAACAAAAGGTGAGAAATATTTCGTTGATTTGTTTATTTTTAGTGTGCTGCCTTGCTGCTGTCCCACTCTTATTACCTAACACGTGTTTTGAGCCGTTCAGAATGTGTAGAAATAGTTGACGTTTTCCATTTTGCCAATAAAATTAACCTCTTAAGATGTAGCTTATTTTCACTGGAAAAAAAACTTAATTTAAATGAATCGGATGTACTTGCGTATTACTGGCGAGATTTGCGATGGGAGCTGCAGTATTTTTCTAAGCGATATTCGGCGGTGGCACACTTATGCTATGGGGAGCAGTTCCTGTAATTGGCACTATGCAGCTGGCTTTACCACGCTTCACATAGATTTCAAGACGATTTCGCAGATTGAGTTTGGTGTTTCAAGAAGATAATGCACCAATTCACCGAAGCAGCGCAACCAAGTCTTGGTTTCAGAAGGGTGGCGTTTTAGAATGCCCTGCACACTCTCCATACGGCACCCCGATTGAAAATATCTGGGCAATTATTGTGCGTCGTGTGTGTACCAATACCAAACAAATGGCTCAATCGATTAGTTAAAAGTGACTATCATGCAAGTGAATAATACACTGCCCGAGAACCTCATTAATTCCATCAGTTCAATGCACGAATTATCTTTGAAAAAAAAATGCTGGACCAAAAATTATAATTGTAGATATACATATAATGTAAAATGCTAAATATTTCTAAATTTGTTGAAGGGGTTAAAAGTACGTTTCACATTATAAAGTCGCTAAATACAATATATTTAAATGAAAATCCATTAACTTGGGTTTTTGGTGAGCAAAATGAAGGTAACAAAAACACTGATTAAAAATGTATTGAAATGATTGTAATATGCAAAGAATGTAGAGCTTTTAATTTTTTTGTACGAATTGTATATGAGTACGCAAAAGTGCCTTGCTTCTTATCAATTAATCTTTTGCTGATCAAGTGGTTTAAATTAAAATGTATTAAGAAAAAAATAGATTGCCGTCTTGGTGCGGACTTTAAGTTGTTAATTAATGCCCACACGGGGGGATGACCCCCTGACCACCCGCCACCCGAGATGCCGACCGGACCCACCCCTCTCGCCAAGAAATGCAAATGAGCCGTCGGAGTAGGTCTTTGCTTAATTCACGCGCACTCTTCCGTTTCTTTCTCCCCTCCCCCGCGCTGGGATGCTTACTGCTTAGTTTTCACCCCTTGCCGCTCGCACGTCGCCAACTAAGGGTAGAGTTTTTGCCACAGCCTCACATGCGCAAATGAAATCGATTAAAATGCGAGTTTGTGCTTTGAAGAAGAAGTATTAATGGCAATGGCGAGGAGGGGGGGTGTTTAAGGGTTGCGGGCCGCCCGGCCGGGGGTAAGAAAGTTGAGTGCGCTCGTACGTGTACAGCGGACCGTGCATGTAGAGCTTTTTTCCCGGGGGCGCTCGAATTTTAATTAAACTGGTCCGCAGGCCCGCGCGCCACCCACGTCCCCCCCGGCCCACGGGGCCCCGTGGCGGAAAAGTCAGATAGGAATTAGCCCTCTCCGTCTTATCTTTTGTTATATTTATGCCTCGGAATGTAGTTTATCGCGTTACCGGATTTTTATGGACTGCTTATTTACACAGAACTTTGAATATATCGGTCAGCATTTTTCTTCCCTTGTTAATTTGAACGGGTTGCTGGGATGCAGGCTTCCTTTTTTTCCTGCGAATTTATTTTGCAGGGATTTCTCATTCTGGCAACTTCTTTGAAAGACTTTAATACTCTGCACTGGGAAAATTTGCGCCCTGTACGTCAGCACAATCAAAAGGGCATACTCCTTAAATAAACTCCCGTAACATTTAAAGACAGAGTATAAACACACAGCTGAGTTATGTTTTCTAACGCTGAAGATAGAGGTACAAGAAAACTCCTTGCTTAGTAGAAAAGAGGTGGGCTAATAAATATAATAGCATAGCTCATCCCTGCTCCGCGAAGAATATATCTCGAGTGTCGATAAAAAATAACACTACATTTCGAAAAGTGGAGCAGCCGTTACTATGACAAGGATATGAGATTATCAATTTTTCCTTTTTAAGAACTATGCATTTCATGTGTCACTTAAACCTTATTATCTAAGTAATTGAACAATTATGTCATTTGGCATAAAACCATCAAATCTGACACAATTTTAAAGATGGTAATTCAACATGTGTTTAAATATGATCTTCACCTTGATCTATACATTTAATGAATTAAATAGAAAATTAGCAAAAAGAAATTACACATCCAAATATTCAAACTGCAGCCCATTTACAACTTTTCCCAGGTCGCATAGGCACTTTCTAAACTGCGCATTTCACCTCGAATATGAGCTAGTAACTCTTCCAGTGTGTATGGAAGTTCTATGTATAATCTACTTTTTAATAATAATAATAAAGTATTTATTTCTTACAGGTATTTACACCCAATTACAAAAAATAATAGTAGAATAGAATAGTTAAAAATAATTAAAAAATAACGAAAATCTTACTAAGCTATACAGCAATTACACAAACTAAATGCTCTCGCTGTTAAACCTACGGGCCGCACAATCTAATAGCATTACACTTCTCACGCATAATAACCAATGGAGACCCGGCATGTACATTTGATGTACTAAATGAAACATAAAAAACAAAACCTATTCCTGAGTTAACCAGTAGTGTAGAAAAGTAAGTTAATCTTATCTATGAGTCAAGCAAAAATGCTATTATTAATCAAATTGAATAAGAACCTTGTGCAAATGTAAACTCCACGCAAGCAAAGTAGGTTCATATAAAATCAAGGATTAAGCAGTTTTTGGTCAAATCCCCAAGGTCTATAAAAAATCAAGCAAAAAGCACATAAACCTAAGAAATTTTATCTCCCTTCATGAGAAGTGTACATATATAAGTATTGTAAATCTGGCACCACACCACTGCCACATATTCCAGACCCAACACTACCAGGAAATTGAAAAGTGAAATCAAGGACTTGTTCTGTTTAAAATCTCGACAATTGCTTTTGGTAAATCCGTGACCACGTTTAGGACATGGTCATTAAACGTTAATTTAAAATTAAATAGAACTATCAGTCCTTAATAAGGTTATTTCCGTGAAGGATAGTCACTTAATCTGTATGAGAAAAGTATTGGTAAAACTTTTCTGGAGTAAGAAACAATACTGCACTTTTGAATGTTAAGTTTAAGCTGATTGGAACAGCACCAATGAATTATTACATTTAGGTCGCTTTGAAGATATTGGCAATCCGTTATTGACTAAATTCCCCCAAAAAAATTTAAGTCATCAGCAAACATAAGTGTAGATGAGGATATTCCATCACAAATGTCATTGATACACAAAAAATAATAATAAAGGTCCTAAGTTAGAACCTTACGGGTCTCCGAATATTGGGGTATCTGACACTCCGTTGTCTACCAACCTTAAAAGATTTTAATGATATTGAGTTAGTTTATTAAGTAAGGCGCAATAAAGATTCATCGTATCAAATGTTTTTTCAAAGTCCGCATAGATCGCAACAACTTGGCTTCTCCTGTCAACCGCTTTAGCTGTAAACTGCGTAAAACTTGTAAGGTTGAGGTCCAACTCATTTGTAAATATCTCGGTTAGTTCAGGTATCAAACCAGCGCTGAGAAATTCTAAATACTTATCTGCCGTAAGATTAGCTTTAAAAAAGTAAGGAGCGATAATGTTGGTCAATGGAGCTTGTCCAAACATTAAGCTCCTGAGGATGTTGCATGTATATTTCGTGAACCCAGCGACAATTGTGACGATTGACTATACCATTCAAATAAAAAGTTACTTTGTCTTCAGCACATCTTGTCATCAGCAGCTCGCAAAATTGTAAGCGTCGGTTAGGATCGTGCTTTACCCAATGTAGTCGTTTAATTTGGGATGACTAGATTTTGGAAAATGCTTCACACTGTCGGTTTTGTGAAATCGTGCTACAAGTCTGTTAGCAGTAGTTAGTGCAAGGAAGTCTCCTTTGGAACATGGAACCCATGTTAAACAATTGATAAACTTCCTGACGACGTCGGTATCTATCGCCATAATCTAGCATCATAAAACTTTGGAATCGTTCAACCTCTGTTAGATTGCAATGTTGTATTTTTATTAATGCGGCTTTGCTAATTTTAGCATTACTTGAGCACTTGCTAAAGATCAGCTGTTCAAAAAAAATAGAGCAAAAACGCGATTGGTATCAGCAGACAAATAACTATTATTTGTAGATTATGTATTTCTTCAGTTCCAGCTGAGCCGCATGTGCCTATTGAGCTTTTTTAAACATTACAAAATATATATGTCAAAATCTATTTTTAAATTTTTTGTTACTTGTTAACGTTTCTAAATTTCTTACTTAATTTGATTAATACTGCTTTGCAATATTGCTTTTTACCTCACTTCCTGTCTAACGCAATTGCAACATCAAAAGAATATCGCGTTTCATATACTTTTTGTTCAAAACAGAGAAGCTTCTTGAATTTTTTTCATTCGACTACACAAAAATTTATTGGTAGAAAGCTTATCAGAAAAGCTTTTTCAGTACAAAATAAGCAAGGGCTGCCAATAAAAAAAATGCGTGTTTGACATTTTTTATTTTTCACGTTTAAAAAATCGCAGTAGGCCAATGCGATTAAGCAGGCTGTTTAATAAACATTTAAAATATGATCGGCAAAAAAGATCAAATGACGTTAATTACTTGAACTTGTCAGCAATGATTTGGTAGTTACTAAATTTCTAAAAATCCCTGAATTTCGAAATTGCTAATTGATAAGTAAAAGCGAATCCAATAAAGTGATTCGTAATTCAGCATAGAATCCAATTATAAAATCAAACTGAGTAGGTTTCGTTAAGAAAAAACAAATTAAATTATGTGTGTCGTGGATACAGAAGAAAATTTTTTACGGAGAAAAATGAAGTAGCTCCCACCGGGAATCGAACCCGGGCTTACATATTTAGCATCTGTTGTGCTGCCACTGCGCTACTAGAGCCGTGTCGAAATCTCGACTGGGGCGTATTATTAACTGATTCCTGGTGGGAGCTACTACATTTTTCTACGCAAAAATTAGCCTCTGCACCCACGGCATACACAATTGAATTAGTAAAAATTTTTACTTAAAGCCACGTTTTTTATTCAGCACCAATTTATGTGATGGCATTTAGGTTCACTTATAATCGTAGCTCCTTTGTGGGAGAAAAAAACAATGACGTGGACACCGCAGAAATGGCGACTTTTGAGGTTTATCAATAGGGTACTAAGGGACATAATATGGTATTAATTAAAATGTTTTGCGCTGGTTCTAATTAGCCTAGGATATTGCAGAATTTTGTAAACTGAAGCTAATATTCCACATTTTTGTTGTATATCCACAGCAATAGAATAAAGTTTTTGTTTCATTAAAGGTTCTCTCAATGTTCCCATTGTTCTCTTATTAAGAATTACAGGTGACTCCCTAGTTTACGAAAACTCAGACCTAGTAATCTTAAAAAGCACAATTTCCTTAATATTAACCTAAAAACATAAAAATGGTTGACTTATGTGAGAATATGAATCGCCTTATTTCGTTTAAGTCGAACAAAGCCCACCTGACACCCACTCAATATCCGCAGCACTAATGCTCGTATGTTCCTTTCGTCTCCAGGTTGGCGATAAATCCACGTATCAATACCACACACGGACATAAATAACGCCGCGGCAAGAACGTACGTCCCGCCTAAGCCCACATCAAGACTCTTTGATTAAGGGGTGAGTATGTACGCGATTCTTAAAACTTTACACCCTTTCCTCTTATCGTTCGCATCCCTTTTTCGCTCCGGGTGTTGCTGTGTGGCCCTCTCCGTCTGCGAAATGAAGGCGGCCCCAACGGAGTGAGACGGGACATGCAAGAAATTCCTCAAGATTGTTTCTGCAATCGTTAAAATGCCGGGCTGTAAGGGTTGTGTTTTAAAATTTACGCCCCGTACTTATGAAAAATGCTATTCCGATGAAGAGGCCTATTATTTCGATCAAATGCAGGAGGTATCGGAGAAATGCGGACACTATACGTTAATTAGATATGTAAATAATATATTAAGTCTATCGAGCGTGGACGAATATTGACTTATATACATAATTACTGTAATCGTCCACCACATGATGAAAAGCTAAATCAGATACTTAAAATAGCACTACAGCATAAGTTTTTCTTTCATTTCTTTTTATCCTGTACCGGTGACCTAACCACCATATTGGTATTGGTAGAATAGTTTCTAGTATGCGAGAGTTATAATGTGGATAACACCATGCCATCTAGTGGCAATTTAACGTAATTATCCACTCGTCCCTGTGTGGAGAACTAATATGAATGATATCCCACTTTGCTGTAGGCGTTTAAAAAAAACCGACAGAGGTCCTCAACAACGATTTCTTTGGTCAAAACAATCTGTGGGCAGCTAATTCGGCTTATAAAGCCTCCTCAGCATAGATATAATCCCAACGTAGACAACACGGCACAGGTCTAGCTTCTCTTATATACGCAAAGGTAGGCGATGTGTATGTGAGAATTAAAATGTTGACAACACCGTGCCATCTAGTGGCAATTTAATGGTATTATCCACTCGTCTCTGTGAGGAATTAAACTTAAAAGCAAAGGGTGCTACCGTTGAACAGATTAGTTCCCCACAGAGGCGAGTGGATAATACCGTTAACTTGCCACTAGATGGCATGGTGTTATCAACATTCTAATTCTCGCAAACACATCGACCACGTTGGCGTGTTGTCTGCGTTGGGACTATAGCTGTGCTGAGGTGGCTTTATAAGCCAAAACAGCTGTCCACATATTGTTTTGACGCGGGCTACATGACGTAGACGTAATTTTGTTAATATTATAGTTTCTCGTATAAATCTGCAATAAATCTTTTACTTTAATTATATGCATCTTCATCGCCAGTCGCTAAAAAAATATCTGGCAATGTCAATTAATGACTAAATTGCCAATCCATTGTTATCTACGTGGTCTTATGTCACTTTCGGCGTAACCTACGTATAAAATTTCTAGTCGGTTTAGTGCTTGTTATCCAAAGTATTTTAATAAAACAAAATTGTGAATTCAATGCATATCTCTTTTTACAATAGCCAAAAGTTAAAAATGCAATTTTGGTTTCATACCAGGAAAAAGAAGAAACAACGAAACACTGTTTTTATTAGTTCAAATACAAAATACAGTAATTTTCAAAGAATAGCTTTGATAGCAATAACTCCCACAATCATGTTGATAAATGGAGTACATTCATTGCATGCAGTATATATGCATGTCTAATTTTTTCAATGTTGCATTTAACATTTCGAAAAGACTATAACAGCTTTAATTGGCTATAGTCTTCTATTGTGAGAAAAATAGCAGGAAGTAACTGCTGACTGTAATCAGCTAGAACAACTAGGTACTTTAATGTGAATTAGTTTGAGTAGGACCTAATACCGTCCGTAAAGTTTTTTGACAATATTATTTTAACGTTAATTACTAATAACTGTTATGTTGAAAATCTGTTTGTATTGTTACTAAATTATATGTCATCGTACATAAGACAAAATAATTCATGTAAGCAGAGGTTTAGTTACATTAATAATAAGATCATAATTAAAATGAATATAGCTAACTGCTAAAGTAATTGTATAATCTTTTCACAGGTATTGTTGTTGAGAAAAATTATTCTGTTTATAACTAAAATCTAGATTAATTTAATTTCCAGTATATTCATATATAACCTAGCACTTATAGTGCAAGTTTTAAAACTGATTTTTCATTCTGCAAATCTTAATTAACATCTCTGCTTCGTATGGATCAGATCAAACAAAACGAAACAACATTTTTATCAAACGGGCATTTTTCGTAATGTAATATCGCATAGCTCTGAGATAATATACATACATATTATTATTAATATAATAAGTCCACCACTCGATTTATAGACCTGTTGGTATTTCAACTGCGTGTACACTACAATGGAGCCCTMTTGCAAATATATATTTAAGTGTAGTGCAAGAAACATAATGATAAGATAATATGGGTGAAARCCGGTTTAATCATATTATACTATACAACAGCACGAGACACATATTGTTTTAAATAATTAAAAGTGTAAAAATGAAATTGCATGCTCATTGCTCACCTGCGTTATTWTTACTGGTTGTTAGCCTTTTCAAGAAGCGGTCCATCGAACATTTTTTTTATTTGAYGTGCTAGTACCGTAATATAGGAATTGAGACAATGCATACTCAGTGTTAGATATTTTAAGCATATACTTACCTAAACCAAATTAAATTTATTAGTTGATTGCCGATACACGTAATATACAGAGAGCACTTATCACTTAATTATAAATCCGATTAATAACTAACAAGTGCCAGATAGCAACTGTTAACTGCCAGACTGTAAATGACAATTGCCAAATAGTAAATGGTCAGGTAGGAACTGGCAATTGTCAGAAAGCCATTGACGTTTGCCAGATAGTAGCTGGTAGAAATAATGAAATTTGGCATAAACTTTTTGTCCTGTTTGTTGTAAATCCATTTGTGTATTTTTAACAATAATTACAGTGCAGTCTAAAGGCTAGCTGCTGATTCTTTTTGTCAATACTTTAAAAGACAGTTGTCTGTAAAATCATTTAACACTGAAAACGTTTGCGTTGATTAATTAGCCTTTGAGTTTGCCATTTTTTTATATTTCAGAACGCTTGCTTTTTATAGC
Organism: Rhyzopertha dominica; assembly: GCA_025024175.1. Taxonomy (NCBI): domain Eukaryota; kingdom Metazoa; phylum Arthropoda; class Insecta; order Coleoptera; family Bostrichidae; genus Rhyzopertha; species Rhyzopertha dominica. The sequence goes on along the minus strand of QCXZ01000053.1, from coordinate 17,503,591 downwards.
CTTAGATATTAAAATTGAATGTTGCTTGTTACGTATGACAACACTGCTTTGTGCGCAGATGAAATGTCCGTTTCTACTGGTCATTTTTCGTAACCACAGTGTTGTGGGTCCAATCATACAAGCAAGAATTACCCAAGACTACGTATTGCAATGTTGCCATATTCCTACCGACAAATTAATTCGAATAACGCAAAGTTTTATTTTCGAATTAAAAATATGTTAAATTCATATTTGAAATTCATTTTCTCGACATATAAGCGAAGAAATGACACGAAAATTTCGAAGACAGGTTAATTCGTGACAAATTATTTTAATAAAAGTGGTGCATTTTACAGATTTTATTAATTCAGAATAAAAAATATGTCAGTAACATATTTGAAATTGATTGTTTCTGATATACCTACAAATGAATTAAATTGTTAGGTAGCGTTAGTCGTTTAAAATTGTTTCTAACATACCTATCAGAAATTTTATTTTTGCCATACACTGTTCTAATACCGTCTTGAATTAAATCGTTTGAGATACAGTAAAGTATCAGTCACTTTCGAAATGTATTACTATATATTTCTATTGAAATAATTTGTTAGGAAGACGAAAAAATAAAACGTAGGATGATAAAGTTCGTTAAGAAAAAATAGAATAACGATTTAATATAGGTATTTGAAATGTTTAAGTATTGGAATATCACATTAAAAAGTAAAACGGCGTGTCATAGTATAKCTATCGCAGTACTCGGCTCATAATAGCTCGGACAGGTCAGACGATACAATTACAACCACAAAAAAATTTGAGACTTTTTTAATTTACATTGCGCATCATAAATATTCCATTATCCATTGACGCGCTCGGCTTTGACAATTTATAATTGCTGGTAATTTTTACGTATTCATAAAAACAACCATGAAACACTTCATACACTTTGTCTAGTCCTGGTCCATAATAGTTAGGACACGTCAAAGATGAGTCGTAATAGTTCGGACAAGGGGAAATAAAACATCAAGTTGCACTGATTTGCGGGAACGCACTAATAATAACAAAAGGCAATTAAAAATGAATATATTTGACAGATGCATGTCAGTTTCATTAGCCGTGTTAAGAATCATGGCGCGTGGTAAATCGTTGAGTGAAGATTTGCGCTGGTCAGTTATTCATGTTTACAACAAAGGTGCTTCTGTGAGACAAATTGCAATATCACACAGTATTCCAAAATCTACAGTCCATGATATTATCACTCTGTACGAAACAACTAAAAATATTTGTGAAAAGGAGAAAAGTAGTCGTCCGTCGAAAGATACCGCGGCAGATCGACGAGCCCTAAAAAGAATTGTGAAACACCATCGGCGTTCGAATACACGGGAAATTACTGTTTTATGGAGGAATATGATCAGAATACAAATTTCTACCAGCACAACAAAGAGACAGATTTAAAAAAAATGGTTACAAAAAAGTCGGCATGATCTTTCGCATTATTAGCATGTTATTTTTGAAACAGGCCAAAGAAAAACCTCTTCTCGCGACCACACAGCAAAAAAATCGTCTGAAATGGGCAAAAGCGTAACTTGAACGAATGAATAGTGGATGCAAGTAATTTGGAGCGACGAATCTAAATTCGATTTTTGTGTTGAGGATACTCGTAAACGAGTACCGCATACCTCTGCAGAAACTTACCATAATGACTGCTTGATAAAAAAAAAAATTCCCTAAATCAGTCATGGTATGGGGATGTATGTCCGGTAAATGATTGGGAAAATTACATTTTATAGAAGGCATAGTGAATGCTGCAAAATATGGAGAGATTTTGGAGACCAACCTTCTTACGTCTATACCGCTGKGTATATCTAACGAGACGGTGTTTATTTTCCAACAAGATGGAGCCGCGGCTCATACAGCCAGAGTAATAAAATCTTGGTTTGACGACCACCAAATATCGACACTTCTATAGCCATCAAGCAGTCCGGATCTTTCCCCAACAGAGACTGTGTGGAACGTAATGAAAAAGGAGTTACGCAAGAATCCTCCTCGTACAGGTCAAGATTTGAAAAGTAAATTGCAGGAGGTATGGGAGGGAATAACTCAAGAGATATGCTCAGAACTTGTAGGAACAATGAAAAAACGCATGCAAGCTGTTATTAGCAACAGGGGAGGGGTTACTCAGTATTAATTCAGTCATTTAATAAAAGCTATATAATGCTGTTGTTATATGTAGTGGTTGTAAATTTAAGTATATAAGTTGATTAGTATGCGATTAAGTTATATTAAGAAAACATAAATAAAGTGTAAGTATCTTCTAAAGAATTAAAGTTGTAATTATGATTTAAGCATTTCTTGCTCAATACTCGTTCTCTCTAGTTGTCTACTGTCCGAACTATTATAAACTCGGGCTCGTATGATTAAAGAAAACTTATACGACTGTCTACACAAGGAACAAATGCCCAGTGTAAAAACGCATCCAATTCCTTTTTCGCACAAAGCGCCCCTAATTGCGAACTTGGAGCAAATGCATAAAATTTGCTAATAGTTCAAAGCGAATTGCTGAAATTGGAGTGGTGAGGCGTCTTTCAAAATTACAATTAAGGCGAAAGAGGCACGAGTGCACGGCCAAGATGTACCGAAAGAAAAGAATTACTTTTATTGTCTCCACTTGCAGCATTGTAAAGGGGTTAGCCCCATCCCACGCCGGCGTTCCCCTGCCGCCCCTGCGAGGGGCGGTTTTTGCATGACAGCCCAAAGAAAACTTCTCCTCGCAAATGTAGATAGAATTTCTTCATTTCGTCGTCCGTCCCTCTCCCACCGCCGCTAATGAACGACGCGCGTCCCGCTCGGCGTTCCCGTACACTCATCAAGACTTGCGTATATTCTTATATTACAGCGACTAATCAGCGACTGGCTGCGGCCCTTCTTTCTCTTTTTAATGAGCGCCGCTGGTTTAATTTCCCCCAGCCCGTTCGGTAGTGCGGGCACGATTTCAGGGATTCGCATTTTTATAGGCGATGTTTTGATGATCGCACGCATATTTCATCCTGCAAACGAGAGGGATGAACACTAACTTTCTGCACGTCCATAATTATCAACAGCTATACTTGATCAACTTCTCACTGTAGATTAGAAATTGTGGAATAAAATTTGTTATTTTTTTAAATTTAAATTAAAGGTATTTGCAAAGACAGAAGTATTATGCTGGTAGTGCAAATAGTGTTKTTTTATTTCTTGCTAAGCCTGAATTTGGTAGATTTTTAGAATAGGTAAACAAAATAGAGCCCAAAACTTGTTACCATTGCTATTCATACAAAACCTAAACCAATAATGCTTCAAAACTGGGATGTTTTTAACGGAAGCTAGAATTATTTGCAAAATGCATGGCTTATCTATTTTTAAGCAGTATATTAACAAAATTTTGAGTTTTTGGGGTTTGTCTTGTCTTTTTACTGAAACGATCCATTTTAAGGATGGATATTTTGAATATTTTGAAGCTCGAGTTATTTAAAATTTAATTTATTTACAATACCTATGCTTACAAAGACATTATGTACATTATACTCTATCGTGAAGAAAAAAAATGAAAGATTACCAATTGAAAATGACAAGTGCGACCTTGCCGAAATGTCCTAAGAATGGTCCTCCTGAGGATCAAGCTATTACACGGAATACAACCTGAAAAAGTTTCACACCACACCATACTCTATAATATATATACTAAACATAATATTTAGTATAATTAACGGTCGTATTAGATTATAATATGCAACGTTATAACGAGATATTCGACCTTTTTCTTCTCTTAAATAATACTTTTCATATTACGAACCAATTCCTGCATTTTAAGGAAGATGTTATCAGCAATATCTTTTAAAAGGGTGTTCACACAGAATATAGCAACTAATGGTAAGCCACCGTTTCAAGCTCAATTGGTCGCATATCTGATAATTATCTAAAAAAAAACCGTTGCAAATTAAATCAATACTTCCACATCCAATTGTCAAAATGACATTTTCTTATACTATACGAATAGTTATCAGGTTTTGAGCATGTTTTCTCTCTACACATTTTTTCTAAGACAAACAGTCCTCGTGATAGCAAAAATATATAAATTTTAAAATCGTTTTTTTTCTAAATAACTCGTAAATTATTAACTTAAAAAAATACAAGAGTGTTTTCTGATCAGAAATATGATTTTCTATATAATACCAAAATTTTAAAAAAATCGTACAAGCAGGGCCCAAAATAGGTTTTTTGGAAATATTTCGAAAATGCCAAAATTTAGAATAAATTTTCTAAGACACTTTTTGTGAGAAATTTTATTTCCTATCTGATGGTATTTTCATTTTTTTGAATATACTAATTATATTCGGAAATATGTAGGAAAAACTGTTTTTTTTAAGTGACGCTTTTTTGCTAATATCTTCTAACAGTTTGCTGCACCAAAAATTTATGATGACGAATAATACTCGCAGTTATACTACTAATCACATACTGAAACGAAAAAAAATAAAAATTTACAAAAGGGGTAGTTACCCCCCAATTTCGCCCCCTTACCAATACCCTACTTACCCCACAAACAATAGGTCGCTTTGGGTAGTTGAGATTAATACGTTTGCCAAATTTCGAGTTCATATATTAAGTCTTTCGAAAGTTATCGTGTCCACAAACAATACCAGACACACACACACAGACACACAGACGAAATCTTTTTTGCTCAAATTTTTGCGTTTTCGATCATTTTAAAGTGAATGAGCAAATAAAAATTTTGAACATTTTTTTCGCGATACTATACTTCCAATCCGTTGGATGTGGAAGTAATAGAGTCGAACATGGGATACATTAATCTGGAGATCAAAGCTGTTTTAGGACAGCCAGGTCATGTACTGATAATATCTTCAGTAAACAGAGTTCCTTTATCGAAGTTATGGCCGGCGATAGAAGATAATTTACATTAACTCCATAAAAAAATTATGCAGGAAATTTAAACAGGGTCAAAGTTGGAAACCTAGTCATAATTCCACGTATATAGAGGATTGAGACAAGGGTGCTGTGCACTTTATAAATAATTGTTTGATGGCCACGTCATGTATGCCGAAGATGAAGACAAGGCATACTACATGCCAAGAAAACCGAATGACAAAGATGTGAAATGGACTTTACAAATAAATTTTGACAAAACGAAGTATATGTTAGTCGGAGGCACAAAGATCTAGAAATGGAAGACAGAAGTACAGTGGAGTGCTACACCACATATAAATACTTAGGAAGAAATATTTGTAGTAAAAGACGAAGGAGGGTTAAATTAAACAGAATAGAAAAGGGTAGAAAGATAGTTAAACTCAGTTATATAAAATAAAATTTTAACAAAAAATGTGAAAAGAAGAGCCTGTAAAACAATAGTTGAGAGTATTATTGCACTTTATGGTTCAGAGATTAAAGCGACAGCAAAGAAAAATGAAGGAGTGTTAAGAAGCGCTACTGTAGTGTGATAAGAACAGAAAGAACAAGGAACATATTTGGGAAGAAATGGTGGTTAGATAGAAAGCGAGAGGTTGAATTGGTATGGAAGTGGAATCTTGGAAGCGAGACACGCCGTATGGTGTGGAACAACCTAAGTGATAATTTGATGTTTTGAGATATTTGAAATTTTTTATTCCAAAATGGTATGTTGTGAGGTGTTTCTAATGCCATCTTAATAAACACAAACTCATTTCATTTTTACCACGACTACCAACGTTCTCATTCTACAGTACATAATATGTACGTTGGCCCATATCTTTGGATCGCGTACGAAAACTAAAAGACGATAGCTGCCGCAAATAAAACATTTCCGAATAGCTAAAACTAGGAACAGTCAGTATTTGCTTTAGGTCCATGGACAAGCAGTAACCACTGCTATCGGTTTGGAGGGACTGGGTCTGAGAGATGTCTTCCTTCACACTTCTTGCCTTTTCAACATTGCTATGTTGCAACTCTAACTGCAATTTATTAGAAGAATTTCTAAATTTAACTATATTTAACGCGTTACTTTCTAGATGTCTGTCCTTATATAAATAATGGCGCATATCCTTTAGGACTGACCGTACGTTATTTTTTACCAGCCTCCTATCAGCAGTTTTTGAAGCAGTTATGATTGTTGCATCCTTGCAAGTAGATCGACCCATTTTCTTACTTGAACCCAGGAAAGTAGTCAGTTTTCGTCAAATAACAGCAAGTAAATCCTCAAGTATATTTCAGCTTGCACAAAAAATACCACCTTTACCGTTAGATAAACAGCTAACCATATACTGCATTGCCTACAACTCCCTTTGATTTCTTCATGTTATCAAGCTTATTTTCCTTAAATTTCATATCTTTAGTGATATAAATCCGAATATAGCTGCAACTTATTTATATGGTGTGAGGTCAACATAAAATGAAACACGTTCGCTACGAGAACATTCTGACAACAAAAAAATAAAAATATTAAATTTTCTGACAATTCACTTTTTCGTAACTTCAATTTAAATATTCATTAATTGTAAATACAGTATTAATAAATAATCCGTTCTTGTTGTTCCACAAGTGTTGTTGATTATTCACACGTGAGGACGAAGTGATCAAACATGGCACTATGTCTAGCATTAAAATTTTGATTAGTGGGAAGCTTAGAAATAGCAGTAGCAATCGTAACAGAATTATATAAAAAAACGATACATAATTTATTATTAAATCGAAGTTAAAGCTACTTTGATTTTATAGACAAAGTTTTTATAAATACCCTGCAAATCACGGATGCTTTTAAAACCCACGCTTTGGTGCCGAAAGTAAAGCTGATATTGTTACAAATATGTAACTATGTAAAATTGTCTCCGCGATGTGTGTGAGCATGTTACTCCTTAATATTATACACTGTAAGTGTATTTCTTTTGTGACGAACCTCTTGACAAATTTAAGTATCTTCGTTATGATTTACATAGCAATAGTATTTAATTTGATTCATGCACTTGCATATAATTTAGCTCTTGTAATCTTAACGTTGGACACTAGTGATGGGTATTAGACTTAAATTAAGTTACTGGCGGCGGAGGAAGATAGATAAAGCTAACCGCTTTCCTAATATTAATCCTTGCCGTATAACAGGTCAAAAATCGTGTGAAGGCACGCCGTACGTCGCAGTGCTGGTCCAACAAATCAAATTGTCACCTATCACTTGTGTCAATTGTTAAACTAGTTTAGTTTGTAATTTACACTGATACTGTGGTTATCCATAGGGTATTCAGCAATTTGTAAACATTTTTGCAGAATCAACGGTGCCCAATTAGTTACAGGTAACGCGTTTCTGCTAGAAAGAGAAAGCCATCGCTTGCCTGACTCTTTTTTATGAACGCCCGTTATCTTATGTCGAGAAAAAAAGTTAGACACTCTGTATAGATGTAGTATACAAATGCCAACTTCAAACGAAAAACAAATATAATATAATTGCATAAGTACGCAATACAAACTGAGATGCTGTGAGGAATAGGTTATTAAAAATAACAGCCGAACTCCATTTGTTTATGGGCAGTGCCAAAAAATACCTCATACTGCGATACCCATTGAACTTTTTTTAAATGTCCATTTTTAATAGCAATGTACCTTGTGCTTTTCAGTAATATTTTCCCTGATATAATATTCTATTATGTTTTATTCCATCTTACACATGCATACTTTAAAAATTGCATATTTTCCATAACAGAGTATCTTACTGACTCCACCAGATAAATAGTGGCCCTCATATTTGTATGTGAGCGGTACAGTGGGGGGTATTGCAAGGAAGACTGAACACAATAACTTTTACAAGCCTTTTTCGTACTTTCTCAAACTGTTCTGAGAAGACCGTCAACAGCTCTTCATCAAGTGTTCAGATGTACTTATAAACGTAACCCTGATTTAAATATTTATTTTGAGGCATTTTTATGTAATTTTGAATTGCACTAATAAAGACTACTTGAATGGCTGAATGTGCTTTACCATTTTTTTTTTAATAAAGCAATCGAACTTGGCTCCGAGTATCTTCACAGTTCAGTTCACAAAATAATTAGAGCAACACTTTTTGACAACTTGTCATTTACTCTGTGATTAGACTGCATGTTTTATTGTTGCTTATTCTCTAAACATTACTTAATAACATATAACAACAAATTAAATAATAAATAGCTAATCATGATGAAGGTCAAAAACTTGAAAACTGTACCAAAAACTAAAGGTACTGATCATAACCAAAAATTTAAGTACCACTTCTATTGGTGATGAAAGTCGATCATACTGGATATGTCAATTCCTGGTATCATGTATGTCCTCCATGAGCACCTTTTCAAGCTTGGAACGTCGCGGCATGCTTCAGACAAGATTTGTTTATTTCACCCTGTGGAATGCTTTGCTATTCTTCGCCAAGGACCTCAACTAGTTGTTGCAGAGTCTGCGGTGCAACAAGACGTTTTCTAGTACGCCTATCAAGTATGTCCCAGACACGCTCTATGGGATTTAGGTATGGATTTATAGCAGGTGACTCTATCACCTGGGTTCCATTTTAGTCAAAAAAGGGCAAAACATAATTTTTCAAAATGATATCTACATGTCGAAATTGCCATTGCTAATGTTTACGAGCAAATGCTAATCGGGCAATTTTATGGTCTCTGGTTAAACGAGGAGCTATGACAGATCAACGGGGTGTTAAGTTAGCTTCTTTCAGTCTGTTCCTAACCGTTTCGTCACAAATTTCCACGCTAGTGGCATTCCGAGCAGCAGCAGCAGCAGTGCGTCGGCGAAGAGAAGGTGTAACAATATACCTATCATCCGGAATGGTTGTTTTTCGTTTTCTGCCTTCACAATCTCTTCTGGAATAGCTACCAGTTGTCTGGTACCTATGCCAAGGTCAGCAAATAACTGATGGAGTAGTTTAGAGTGCATTTGCTATACGTAACGCATGGAACGTCCAATCCCAAGCAGTGCAATAGCTTTTGCTACTTCAAGTTCTTTTAGAAAACACATTTTACGCTTACAAAAAGTAACATTTACAATTAGCTACGCGTTCTTGACTGGTTTTTTTTCCAATGTGTTAAATGGTCCAAAGACATTTTGTTTTTATTAAGTCTTTCACATTTTGACCTTTACATGACAAATATGCTGAATAAAAACCAAAGTTTTATTTGATATTTGAAAATAGAACTCCAAGGAAAAATAAACCATTATAAAACTCCAATGTTCTAATTAGAAATATAATTACACATTATCAAAATCGCGATATCTTAATTTTTTGAGCAGTGTATTTCCCTTTGAAATGCGGATGAGTTCAATCTTCTTATTAATATAGAATCAGTGGAATAGGTGCAAAAAACCTCATCTGTTCGAATCCAAGAAACGTATATCCACTTTTATACGTCTTCCATCACCTGTTCTCGTCACTACCACTATGCGAGATGCAGGCTCGATAGTGGGCTGGTGGCAAGCATATTTCATCACGCGACGGGGGATGAAACTTAATTCCGAGGACATGTGCGCATAAAATGGGACGCTATTGATTTTTTAGAACAAGAACGTGTGGAAATCTTAAATTAAGGCTTACGCAACAATCGGCCGGGGATGCGTCTTATTCTCTCTCACCCCTTTCCGGCCGCTGTGCTCCCCGCCCGCCGTTGGCTTATTTCCATATCATTTATTATTTTAATAATTCTGCCATTGTAGTCGGGCGTTATTGTCACTGCCGAGCAAGAACGCCGATACTGAAGGTGTCACCGTCTAACCTTCAATTACTCATGCTAAGTAATCTCTGACTCGTAGAATTCGTCAAATGTTTTATTTCGTCAATAATTTTTTTGCATGCAAAAGAAGAGTGCCGTAAACTTTTCGGATAGCTATCTTTAAATAGAAAATAATAGCTTAAGAATCACTGTTTATCGGCTCTGTGAAGTTTGAGGACAACTAGAAGCGCTAATTTTCTATTTGCCCCACAATTTTTGGTGCTTTGTTAGTGCCTTTCAATGTTTCATGCTTGACCCCAGCGGATACGCAAATATTTTTTGCGCCAACTTTACACTTAGGGGACAACTCTAGAAACACTGTTATACTACCTTACGATGGTTAGCGGTTGGTTGGTTAGTGCTTCATACCGGAACACCGGCGGATACCAAATTCCAGAGACATAAGCCAATATTTATTGTCCAGCGAGTGTGAAATTGGCGGACCACGAGAGGCGCTGATGTTCTGCTACCCCAGAACGTTTAATGCTTCGTTAGTACTTCATACCGGATCCCTTCTCTAGATATAAGATATAAAAATTTTAGATAAGCGGCCACAGAAAGATCATTACGCGGTGATATAAATAGGACAAAAACTGTAAACTCTGTTCAACTTCTGATTTATTTTCCACTTCAATTATAAAACTTAATAAATAACGAGGAGGAGAGGTAATATTCCATTACAGTTATATGCAACCGCATTACATATATTTATAAATCAAACAAAAAATAATGGCTCTTGTCAATCTGTTAATTACATTTTGTTAGAAAATGAAACTAATTCACCAGCAAAATCACAAGGTGATAAATTTAAATAATTCTAGTTAACCTAATATCATGCTCTTGTGTTAATGCTTGTTTTTTCTTTAATAAATCTGGGATTTCTAGCGGAATATTGCCAAATATTAGTACTTCCAGTTATAAAGTTCGCCGACAAAAAACATTTGCTTATTTCTCGAGAATGATGTGTTCATTGGAGTTTCGGTAAAAAAGCAATAAGATATGCATATATATACATAGTTCCCATAGTAAAAAAAGCCTCAAAGCGTTTGTCAAATACCTAGAATTGCTTTAGGCAAAAAAATGAACAGCATTAATAGCGCTACTTGTGTTTGGAGCTTGAGCAATTTTCAACCATCAATGCAAAATTGCCTTTTATACGGAATTTTAATGCAATGTTTACCATTTAGCGACGAAAATTGTGATATTATGGTCTTTAGATGCCTTTAACTTCACGGTTTTGTTATAAGAACACAACCATTTTCTTTAAAAGCCCCGCATGTGGTCTTGTTTCACTTCCAAATTTCCAGGTTCGTATTTTAAAAATGCGGTGTAAGTTCTTAACAAATTAAAAATATTTGCAAAGATGGCTGTTATACAGGAAGTGCGGGTACCAGCTTCCTTATTTTAAATGGAACACCCTGTATATTATTATATTTTTGGATTTGTCTAAAACAAATAAATATTAGCTTATTCATACCACAATATAAACCTCAGTCGCGAGGTATCCGAAGATTTTGTAATTTACATTGCGTTGCGTGTGTTCCAATTTATGGTTAATTATAATTAACCATGTTGATTATAATCAACAAAACTCGTTGTTTTCAATAAGATGCCATGTTTTTCATACCGCAGTTAACTGCAGAACTGAGAATATTTTCTAATGACCTAAGATATACATTACTGGTAGCTTCTTAGATAATTATGTTCTTTTCCTTGCGTTTGTTTGGTAAGGAATAATTTGTCAAAATAACGAAACTAGTTTTAACGTTTTTAGTTTTAGGTTTTTATTTAAAATCTTCAGATGTTGTCCAAAGAAGGTTTAATCAACATGGTTTATACCCTGCAGGAAACAGACAAAAATCCCCTGCTTGCTTTCAGGCTCTACGCTCAAGCTTTCCTGAGCGCAAGAAGCAACCAAACGCAGCGGCATTTGAGCGTTTGTAAGACAGATTTGATAGAATCACTATATTGGATATGAGAAAAGAGAATGCACGAGAAAAATAGAAGTTTACTAGCTGTTGCTATTATCCAAAATACATCTTTCTAACATGAATACTGCAAAGAACCAGTTCAGGAGTGGGATATTGTGGACTTTCATAGCCTCACATAGTTTTGCGAATGAGCTCTACACAATCTTGAGAAGCAAAGTAACTTTTTGGGTAGTTTTTACACATGAAGCATCTTTTCACAAAAATTATTACGTTTCAAGACATATCTTCATTCATTACTATAATATAAGGAATAAAGAATCCTCGCTGGATATATAATAATCAGCATAGCGGTCTTTGAATGTGTGGGATGGCATAATTGTACAGCACGTCATTGGCTCACATTTATTTGACGGTAACTTGAATGTCGAAACTATTTGCCGGAAATTTTAGAAAATCTGCCACTTCCTATGAGACAATTGCTGTGGTACCGGCATGACGGTGCGCCAGGACATTATGCGATGAAAGTAAGCAGACCACCTAAATAAAGTATTCCCAAATACATGGATTTGAATAAGAGTTCCGTGCTCAGCCCGATCTCCGGGACTAACGAAATTTCATTTATATTGACATGAGTCCAGTGTGATTATACTGATAAATGTGAATAATTCGCTTTTGATTCGGCTGCGCATTTGTTATCGCCATGACAGAGACGTAGCCTCTAACCTAATTCCTTTTATTTTTATTTTTGACACTGTACCTACTTAGCTTTAGTTGCCTTACGTTAGTCAATACATCGGTCAATATTTTGACTGCACACCCTTTACGAACCAAACGTCAGGAATAACAACAAGCCCAATATTGATAATATAAAACGTTCAAAATTTCCATGGGAAACTATCAGTAATAGTAAGAATTTAGATGGCAATGCCATCTGTCAGCATTACACTGACATGATGACAAAGCCACCTAGCTGCCTTAAGGGGTACTATAGGCAAAACCAGTTCTATGCCGTGCTGTCTGCACTAGACCTAAACTGCACTGATGAGCTGTAATGACAGCGAAATAGATCTATCTGCAGTTGGTTGAGGTGCAGACAGCAGAGCATAGACATGCATTTTATCAGTAATAGTATCAATAACGTTAATTTATTTCTTTTTTATTTTTACCGTTGCATGATTTCATCCGGCATTACTAAAAGTAAAACCGTTTTAATTTATTGAGATATTAAAGACGAAGGTTCCTTCGTTTGACTTTAAAAAAATTGTGTATGCGATTTTTCAGATCGGCTTTCGGGACAGCGCCTGTCTCCGCCGTATGTAGGTGGCTAATTAACGGCCAGGAAAATAAAACATCCGAGCCACGGCAATCGACAAAACAAACGAACCTGCGAAAAAAATAACTAGCCGCGCGATGACAGCGAAATAAACGCGCGGATAACACGAAGATACATTCAATCAGGGAAGGTAGGGCGGAAGACGGCGCCACCGGAAACGGCCCGGAACCGGAAGGGGTGCCCCCCACCCCCACCCCGTGACCGCCGCGTATGTAAAACTGCAGTTTTCTGGCCGCGGTACCCGCGATTATCGCGTACGGTGCAGGGCAGCCGCCGCCAGAAAGTTTAGCATTGATTTTTATCGCTGAAAACCATTAGTCGCTGGTAAATATTTTATTGGGGTGGATGCGCGGCTAAGTTTTCACCCTTCGGGTAATGTGGGTACGGAGGGGAGATGAAGTTGATGTTTGGTAATCAGCTGGTTCAACCTGTAACACTCTTTCAAATGTTGATGACGTTCAGTCAATAAGCAATTTACATGTTCGCTACGACACAGGCTATCTTAAAAATGAGTCATTTTGGTGGATGCGCCAGGCAGCTGTATGAATTTTAGTTTGGTTAATTAAAAGCAACACGTTTATAATTTTTGGAAGATATATAAATTGTGTTAGCGTCTACAGTCGATTATCTTGACACGACTTAAAGTCCTATTGCTTGTGTCAGGCAAATTTTAAAGTTCTTCTTCTTTGACAAAGATTACAGGTGTAATCCAAACGTTAGATTAATAACTTTTTGTCAGTGTTTTCAAGAGACAGCGATATTTCCGAGAAAATGTTATCTTATATTTTGGACGCTGAAAGCATTCACCCTCGTATTGCTGTTATTATTATTAATGATGTAGACTCCATAATCGTTTTGATGTGCTCTTCTAAATCTTCAATATACCCTTCTGCAACAGTAGAAGAACTCCAGCAGCCATATCGCTTCAACGTGACTAGATCTCTACCTGCAGGGGGACAATAAGATGAAAAAATACATATCCTATGCGCATAAAAAATTATAAGTTAAAACTAAACGAAAAATAACACTGTTCTATTCTAACATCTCGTAGACAGTGAAAAGATGAATTATTTGGAGTCTCAAACTATGACACAACTGTCTAAAATTATATTAAAGGAATGTAGGTACCATCCCCAAAGAGTAGTTACTCAATTTCGTTGCTGTATCATAGAAGGCGTATTGCCGCGAGTTTAAATTGTAATTGTAACATTAAACATTACATTTGCTAACATCTAAAACAAGACATAATCCAGTCATTTACCACGTCTAAATCGCTTTGTAACCGAACGCAATCTTCAGTTGTCCTCATTCACCTAAATATTTTGAAGTCTTCAGCAAACAATAAATTGCAGTAGCTAATGACATCCCCAATATCGCTAATAAATAGCAAAAACACCAGTGCCCTCAAGTTAGGACTCTGGAGATGTTTGGGTAAAATATGACAATACAAAATAGCTACATCACACAAACTATTGTCTACGTGGCATTTAGAGTCCATTTCTTCAATCCCGTATTGCAAGAAGTATTTTTTAAACGTTGTTGTGGATAGCGTCATACAGAATTGATTAGAAAACCCTTTCAAAGTTGCAAATTAGAGAAGTTGAACGATAGTTTTGGACGTCATTGTCTTCTTTCATCTTAAAAATGAGACAAAGAACAGTTTTTCCAGATTTCCTGGAGAATATAAGTCCGAGACTGAGGATATGTTTGCAACAAAGTGCAAACAGGCAAAATCGCTTAACAGAAAACTCGGTATTTTCTGAACGCCCATGGAAAAGGACTTTCTGTACTTTATTCGCGATTTGAGCACCTCATCTTCAGATATCTGATTTACAGAAATGTTATCACCAATACTTGTTTATAAGGAAGTCCCTGAATGTATCGACAATTGCGTTTACCTGAAAGGTACAAGGAGATATGTACTGCTTTTTCAACTTCTGCTACATACAAACAATGTTCAAATCGAGCATTTTCACTTAGCCCTATAACTTTTGAAGGCTTCCAGATAGATATTGCTGTTAGATATCGGCGATGAGTTCGTAAGCGGATTTATAAAAAAGTGATCGTTTTAGATATATCACAACGAATCAACGGACTTTTTGATAATAATGTTTTGTGTTTGTTAAGTGTCTTTCCTAGATACAAATTCGAAAATTCTCACTTTTTGGATGCAATGATAATTCAGTGGCTAAACCCAAAAACTTTATTTAATTTGCCGCTTTGTGTGGTTGCCTTTAGTGTATTTAGGTGTGCATTCACTGTATCCCTTATTAGAGTGTCGAACTGTGTTTAAAGGGATTATATTAAACTAGCAATGTCTTGAGAGGTATTGCTATTGCCCTCAATGGGAAAAAGTTTAGCCAAATTTTTACTTTAATCTAATCATCATCTTAGCCTCGGTCTTAGTATTCTATCAGTTATGATCTATTATGGATTGTGAACTAAAACACGGGCAAACGAAAGACAGGGTCAGAAGCTTCATATCTAGATGCTGATCAAGGTGACTAACAGGTAAATACACAGGTAGGTCAAGATACTAAAAAGGAGAGGTAAGTAGGAGTAAATAACGGGCAGTAAAAACACAATTCTGAGCACTAATTCAGAGGCTCTTTGTGGAACACTAAGCAACAATATATTTTATATTATATTATATTATATTATATTATATTATATTATTATACATTATTATATACCACGTTCGACTGAGATCAAAGGTATGCTGTGACACCGCAAACACTATAAAATACTTTATTATCTTGCTTCAAAATTATTGCTTCCCAACACGTAGATGTTATGTGATGGCTGTATAGTTACGAAAGAGAAAGAAGACTCCTGACCTTGTTTACTAGGCCACTTTCATTAAAAGCGGTTGTTGCTGTAGAATTGCATCCTATGGATATCTCCACTTATGGATGCCGAACAAACGACTCACAAGCGTCCCTATCTTTGTCAGCGAATTGAAGTTCTTACGGATTGCCAATAGATAGCACCCCTTGATGAGTGAATATAATGTCCCTTACAAGCTTTGAATAAGTTGAGCACAATGTGACACAATTTCGTTTACTGAGTAAACGTTAGGTTTTATTTTAATTTTAATTACTAAATTACAAATTAGTACCAACCATTCAGTTTACTGTCGTAAGTATAAAATAACCGTGTAGGAAAAACGCGCATCATAATATAAGAACTCAAAAGCTAAAAAGCTTATGCTTATGTTTGACTGCTCTAAGCGACCTTAAATTTCATCAAATCGAAAGCTATACAACAAATTTAGCGAAACAAATTAAAATAAGTTCAAAACATTTAAAAAATTAATATAATGTATGAAGCAGTACTTAATGTTAAAAATAGAGCACCTATTGCGCAATGTAATTGCTCAGAGCAAGCTTATATTAAATATTCCTAAATCGTGTCCTGCTTACGCATGATCATTGTCTGTATTTCGCTCTTAACAAGATAACAAAAAAAGAAAGAATTAGATATAACACTAGTAGTTATGTTCTTACCTAAGAAAGTAATGCAGTTTTTTCCTTTGTCGACTTTTCTAAGCATCTTAAATATTTAAAAATATATTAATTGTTATGTCTACCTATCCATACCATGGAGTGTAAAAATCATATACTTCTTGTAAGTTGCCGCCATCTATCGGATTTGGAACCTCTATCTACAGAGACCCATTTTCGTAGCATTACAGATGGCAAAAATGGTTATCATTAGTGGAGTTATTCGTATGCATTCCAAACAAGGAATTGTTAAATGTTGATGTAATAACAATTGCTCAAAAAAGAGGTGATTGTGTTAAGGAAAAAGCAAAATGCAATTCTAAATGAATGCCATTTACCAAGTTAGGAGAATAAGTATACTTACTGACTTACAAGCAATGAGTTTTTTTATTAGTACAAAACTTATTTTTATTTTGTGTCAGAAACGTTTTATTGCGTATAGATTTTTTTTGTTCAGGACTGAAATTTCTTATATTTTAGTAGCAAAACTAAGACTTTTGCTTGGTAACTGTATTATTTTGTAGAAAAGTTTACGGACTTTGCGCCCAACATATACAATTTATGTCAATAAATTAACTTGGAAGTTTAATCCTCGCCGAGCGGGGATTATTCCGTTCGATCCCATCGCCGGCGACTACCCCCAAAGACTGGGAACAGGTCTGCAGGCTTTGGCAGTCGGAGTGACCGGCGGTCGAGCGATATCGCCACCAAAACTTGAGGAATTCTGCGATCGTTTAAGTTCACAACTGAGCGGAATTAACCTGGGCTCGAATGCCATTTGTCTTGGTTTGACTTGACCCGGCCGATATCCCCCTACCATTATTCTTGAAGTTGCGGTCGCATCGCCAAACAATGCAGCCAACTTTGTACACGTATCAAGTGGAATTAGTTACCTGTAATTGTTGCAGCCCGGACCCGTATTGACAGGATATTTCATTACGCCCGCCGGCCTCCGATTGGACTGCGGCACTTGGAGTAATGGCAAAGTATGCGTAGCATGTTGCATGTTTAATTTATGGTGAAGCGCGGCCCGGATCCCCTTTCCGGGTGGCTACTTGAGACGCTCTGATGACCAGTAGCCGAGGTAATTGATAATACGTCCGACCGATATTGCATTAACAAGTTACGGTATACATAATAATAATCAGAGTTGGCCGGGTGCCGTACTGCTATTTCGTGGTGATCAAATTAAGGGCTTGCATGGGGTTAGATACGTCAAGGTGAAGATGGAAGGATACATATACCCAATAATGACGTATAACAGTTCTCTATCTTGTACCTGTGGTTTATAGAGACATGGTTATGATGAATTTTCATTAGAAGCCAATTTAAACGAAACGCCTTCTATATTTTAGTACTTTGGAAATTGTCATTAAAAATTACCACTTTTTGTCTACTTAACGTTGATTTTTTTAAATGAATATTTCCAAAGAAAAACCCGGAGAAATATGCAATTTTTGGCGTTACTATCTAATAATACAACTGGAGGGGGGTTCTAGGCTAAAACTGCTTACCCCCCTCCCGCCACATTATGAACTGAAGTTGTTTWAATAGATTAAAGTTCTATTATAACAATTTTTATTTTATTATGTATTACAGAAAATATTTTGTAAGTATATCGAAMAAWATAAAAGCAAATAAAAAATAACATGACACTGAATAACAAACAAATACCCAGAAACAAATTTTAAAGGCGAAAAAGCAAGGAAAATGTTTTTGAGGTTATACTGAGTTCATGGCAAATCTCTTCGGCCAAATAAAGCTTATACTCTTCAAACAAAACACATATTTGGACCAAATCAACGTCCTGAATCCTACGATTTTATTATTTATGTTGAAACCGTAAGTACTTTTGATATGTAACAGTAAGTTGAAAGACTAGTTCTTCTACATCTTTGTCACGAGAAGAGCTTTATTTATTCATCACTCTGTAAATTTTGGTTATATCTAAATGTATCATAGCTCTAGAAAGAACAGTTACTTAATTAGCAATTTGATTTTCTCATAAATTTATTCTATGCGATGTAGTGGTTTGATGATTTTGATGTGGTGCTGATTACCATTTTCATAGCTTTCAGTAAAACATCCAGAATTTTTCACTAATTAAGCAAGACAACAATGAAATCTAGACAGCAGCTAATTTCAAAAGTTGGATTCCCTGCTTGGTGGCCTTTTATTAGCTTTTAATACTGTTCTGTGCCTACGTAAATTATACAGGGTGATTCATTGAAGGTACAGACCTGTTGGACCTTGAAACCCTTCACTTCACTTCACAATCTATATTTAATTACGGAAAAGTTGTGTTTCAACTTTTTTTCTAGTTTCTATAGTAACGATATTAGGATTGATCGTAAATCTTCGTTTCTTTAAAAGTAGTAGAGGGCGTCATTTGAAGAAATGGCTTGCTTTCATCAATTTCTCGAAGTAATTAAACATGACAGTATATTTTTCACTTTGTTTTATAGGCTAATAAGTAAGAAACACAGGAGCGACATCCACCGGCAAGCAGATGAACGCGCCCCAACGAAACATCTGGATCGCTAGTGCGTCCATCGGTTTGCCGGTAGATGTCGCTCCCTGAGACTGCTTGGTTTCGTATGCTGACATGGTGTCATTGACATCTTACTTATGTAGCATAACTTCTGTGCTGTGTTTTCTTCATTGGGGCTATAGCCAGACTGAATGGATTAATAGATCGAAACAGTTCATCTAGGTTTATTTTGGTGTTCTGGTGTAGACAGCATCACTGTTATTTATACCTCATTATATTTTATTGAAATTTAAAAATGTATCTTTAATAATTATTATTAAATAGTCTGCTTCTCTTATTGTTTTATATTAGAATGAGTTTAACGTTAAGTACGCCGAAACGAATGAAAAGGAGTTAACGGCGTTTATTGCATTTTAAACGTCCTATCTAACAGATGCAGTTTAAAGCTTGAGAAATGGCCATTTTGTTGAATTCGCATGTTTATTTTTGTTTGTAATGAAGTATTTTCCAGTAACACTGGTAGATGAAACGTTAGAAAATGCAAATATCTTTTTTTACTTACAGTCTTCATAAATATAGAGACAATAATTTTACCTTCGTCAATGTAACACCAGACATTAACATCCCATTATATACGCCTCACGTTTCCATTGTGGATTACTTTGTAACAAATGCTGCATATTATGGTTTAGAAGGTAAAAAATATGGTTTCCTCGTACTTATTATGTCTTTCAGCCAATGCATGATAGTAGCTCGATCGAAATCATTTTCTTTTAAAGTTTAATGTAGTGCATTACGACATGGATTCATTTCGTGGTTTGTAAGAATTCTTTGGGTTAGGCTAAAAGACATACCTAAGCCTCTGCGAATGTTTTTGTGTGTAAGTCAACACATTGGTGGTACCATTATTGAATCGGCCTAGAAAATGGCTCCTAAGAGAGATAGCTCTTAGAAGCTTTACCAGTGACTGCAATAATTTCATGACCGATCGTCACAGAGAATGGCCTACCTTATTTTAAGCTAACATGTTAAAACTAAATATAGCAAAAATAATGTTATTTGAAGAAAGAAAGAAATAATTTAATGTTAGCTTTTAAAAAAAGCAATTTTGAACTTGAGCGAAAACAATATTTTGCAAATAGTTTAAAAAAAATAAGTAAGCAAATTAAATTAAAGCATTAATAAATAAATACGAAATTTGTTACTCAGTTATGTGTCTTCAAAATGATAGCACGTATTAATCTCGGGTTTTCATTACTATTCTTCTTGAATACAAAAATGAGTCTAAAACTGTATATCATTCTATTTCATTTTTTCCATTAATCAGAGCTAAAATTACTTTTTTTATTTCATTGCGAAATGAAATGCCCCAATATAATACTATTTTGACCAATCGAAAGAGTTTTTTAACTTTGCATACTCTTTTTCTGCTTGTGCTCATAAGGCTCTAACGCCTTATGCAGCAGGACGGATTAAAAATAGAGAATGGCTTCATAATCTGTCGTACAATCTTATTACGAATTCATAAGTCTGGAAAAATGAAGGCGGAAGTGAGAAAAAACCGTCACCAGACGAGAAGGAAATGTGAACTACATTAAAAATTAATTAACGCTCGGAGATGAGACCGGCACCGCTTCATACATTTTCCATCTAAATAAAAAAAAATAATAATTACTTCCAAGGCAGTGTGAATTGCTTACGCCAGTTACCACCCTTTTGATCTAAGACGCATTAATACTACTTCATGCAGGCATGTAAGTGCAATAAAGCATAATATATAACATTCATTTAAGTCTGTTAAACATTGTATCTTATAATAAGTACTTTTAAACAGAATAAGAAATTTTGAGAGTTGTAAGACTACTTATACTATTTTGCTAGCACGCTATTATAATCTACAGTTAGGTATTTTACACATTTTGTTAATTTGTCCATTTCTTAGAACTTTGCACGTTACCAAAAATACAGGCCAAGTGCTATGAGCTACTTAATGGTCATGGTCAGCACCAAATAAAAATAAAACTGGAACTTGGCAACTAGTTCTTACTTTTTCAAATAAAACGAATCAGGCTTGTCTTCAAACAGTAGTTTACTTAATAACAATGCAAACATATTATTTAATAAATAAATACCTAACTTAGTAATGGGCAATTGAAATTACAAAGATCATTTGAAATCATAAAGTTTTGTCCACTTATATTATGTAGTATTACACATTTTTTTTTTAATTTGTAATCATTCTACACTGAAAGCCTGGTGTTGGAGACAGCATTCTGTGACTAAACAAGAATATAGGAATGTTTAGTGTTTTAATTGTGCTCGTCATTCTGTATTATATTATTATTCTAAATATGTTGACTGGCAAGCACAATATTATTTTGTAGTATGTTAACTAGACAAATGTTAAAACATAAACAACAAAAATTGTTTGATGACATATTATTTTGCATCGAACACCTGACCTAACATACGCCGAACGTGCTGTCAAAAGCACTTTTGAGCGTTTATAAACGCAGGCAATTTAGTTCCTTGCTTTTAATGCTGTCGTCCACATATGTAGAAAAAACGTGTTTCGACGAAAAATACCAAATACTTGCCACTGTTTATGTATCTCACAGCAATTGGTTTCATATACCTTATTTTTGTTACTTCAAAATAAAGTATTAAAATTTAAATTCTGAAGACTACGTGTTCTATAGTCCGCAAACCAATGAAAGGATTTATTTGAGCTAGCTGGGAATTTTAAGTTATTAAATTGTCATTTTGAAGTAGCCGGTGATTTTGAATTTAACTAGATACCAATATGAACCAACAACCCAACAACCCAACAACATATACACGACATACMTAAACAGCTGACACTGACAGCTAGTTTTTCGGTTATGTTAGGAGTTTATGCACATCGTTTATTTTGTTTTGTACAAACCAAAATATTGATATTTCCATCGGTAGGAGAAGTTGAAAAAATAAATAGTAATGTCAAAATTATGTAGTACTGAAATCCCTTATTCCATAGTGCAAGTAATGAAGTTTTCCATTGTTGACGAATCGTTGACTACTCCTTCAAGTCTTGAAAAAGACTGAAATCACTCGATGCCGGGTTTAGACCCGGATAGAAGAAAACTTCCCAGTCCAAGTATTTCTAAAGGTTTTTCTTTACAATCATCGTAATCGTATACAAACAATTGAGAATTGAGCTCTGGCACTTGCTGGCAGTGTTGCCACTGGCGCAGATAGGATTTGCTAGATGGCATCATCGAATCCGCCAAAATCCACTAAAATTCTTAGGATAGGGAAATCTATTAATATAAAACGAAATTTATTATTTATTTTACCATACGTTATGTTAGGTGCCCGCACTTTATGTTAGAACGTTAAAAATTTCGTTGCCGAGGTTATCGTCTTCCTCCCTGAACCAACAATTTTATTAAGTGGAACTGACAAGCGATAAAGACGCGTTATTCATTAAATTTTGCATTGGTACAACCAGTATCGATTCACCCAGCGTAAATAAATCGATTCTACTTTATCTAAGCTTCCCATATGATTTATTGGGTAATTCTATACGCTTGCAACCGTCAGGTTTAGGTACTAAAAGAAAGTAACTGATAATAAGCTAAAAGAATTTATTTGCGCTAATATATCCGCTAACCGTTCAAAGGTATATTTCCCGCTAGGCGAGATTTTTATCCGTTAATTTAGCGACAAAACCGTCAAGTTGGCAACACAGCAAGTTGCTGGCACTTTCCGAATGAAGCGTAAACAAACTCCTCCTGAGTCGTGCAAGCGCCATTTAGCGGGGACAGAAGAGAGATAACATTAGGTATAGGGTATTCCTTTTAGTCAAAAGATCAAGCTATAAAACGGTACGTTGGATATCCTGTAAACCTTGTGTGATTGAAATACACGACTTGTTGGTATCTAGTTAAAGGTAAAATCACTGGAAGTAGCCCTAAAGTTCATGTTGCTATCTTCACACCATTACAATAATTTTTTTATGCAGTGTAGCCAGATTGTGCGCTATATCGAAGTAATTTCAAAAATGTTGAACCAAATGAGCATATCTCAATTCGGCTAATTTTTTAATACGGAATGTGATCTGTATTAGTTTAATAGAACTAATTATCTCATAAATCAAAAATATGTATATTTGAACTGTTAAGATTCCCGGTACGTCTTTTGGTCGAAAAGCTGCCCACACTATTTTTGTTTATTACGTGCGTGCTTCCCAAGAAACCATTAAAGGTTATCGTTAAGTCATTAAGCCTTTAACATAGCAAATCTGGTTAGCATTTTTTTGTGTACGTGTGTTGTGTGCAATTTTTTGTGCAATCTTCTTTATAGATGTACGTAACGAACGTATAGCTGACAACACTAAGTTCAACTTCCAAGATGTAACTATAGATAAATATGACGCACACACGATCGTGAAGTTGCAGTGGATTAGTGAAAAGCGCGCGATTTGAGACGGGTGGGGGCTGCGGCATGTGACGTCACTCTCGTAAATTTCCACTCCTTAATAATTTTTTATGCCTTTATATGCTTCACAGAAAGACGTTAAAATACGGGTCCCTTTATTTTATATGTACATTGATATTCTGAAGTTAAAAAAATGAAAGGACGACCGCATTGCAAAGTTGCAAATTGCAGGTCTTAATTATTTTGCTATGTCGACACGGTATACAGCGAATTGGTATTATTGATTTGAGGATATGTATTTAACGCAGTAACTGCACCTCTTCATATGATTAAATGTTAAATATCCCGGGTGGCGGGATTTTCACAAAATGACCGGGCAATCGGTAATGTACGTATCTGTACTTACAGATCGTTGCAAAGCCACCGCTACATGATTTATTGGCGATTTTTCACAAAATGTACCCAGTGAGTACGGCGTAAGACATGTCCACGTCAATGTTGCTACATCAATCAGAGAGGAGCTGTCATAGCTTTAATTTGAAAATTATGTCGATGAACAAAAGTTTCCGGAGTTATTATAGCCACTATTTCCGTTATTATTGTTGTTAAAATAAATTGTTTACATTTTGTCGAATGTGGTCATGTACTGATCTCTCCAAAATATATTCGATCTTAGCGGCAGAGGACCTTGAATATTTTTTCTCGTGCTTTTAATTTGAGTCATTTTCACATGACAGGCGAGTTAATAAAAATTAATTTCATCCAGCTACAAAATTTTGCTTTCTGTATTTGTCCCTATAAGATTGGCTTATGTATGAAGTATGCGGTTTAGAATTTATTAGCATATCAATAAAAAAAATCATCCTCAATAATTATCAAGGTAATAATTTGTCAAAATGTAGGTACTTCAAGCACTGAAAACCAAGACAGTTGAAGGAATTGCGATATTTATTTTCGATTACTCATAATATATACATACATATTATGTCCTTGTAGTTTATAAAGCAGGTAAGAAAGAAATATTAAACATCCAAACAAATCTTTGCTTTAATATGTGCAACCCAAAGCCAAAGTGCAACATACACTAATTTTTTTACAGAAACTGGCTTTACTACGAGATATTTTAAGAGCCTTAAGCCTACTGTTTTCTTCCAGATGTATGACTAAATAATGTTGCAATGGTATAAATCCCCTTCAAGATCTAAAAATATTGCTGCATATTAAATATGCAAAATTTATCAAGTTCCATACTGATACCTTTAAGGCCGTTTCAGTTGACATCACGTACAGTGAACCAACGGATAAAGTAAGCGGTTTCTGAGCACGCATCATTACTATATGCAATGTTTGGCATTCACGTTTGTTACAGTCCAACCATCCACTTTCCCATACTGATTTACTAATATTCTGACTCTGAAACCAAATCATTATGAAGAACGGCTTAACAAATGTAAGTCCCACAAGTTTTAGCACAAATTTTAAAGGCATTTTTTATGGAACATGCATTTAATAGAATTGTTGCTCTACATGGTAATTAATAGTTTTATAAATAACAAGGTTGCCGAAAGTGTCTCAGTTTTCCGCTACGTAAAGTTTTAGTTGAAAACCTAGCATTAGTGTCGAAGTCCTTCTTCATTTTGGGTTCGCCATTGTCGATCGTAAAAAAAATCTTCCATAGAGCGATCCTGAGGAAGATTAAGCATATTGTCGTTTCGTACACGATACACTAAAACACGGTATGCTCACGCGCAGGCGGACCCCTCTCCAAGACGAGATTGACGTCACCTGCGCTGCAAACGTACAGCGCATACGAAAGTTGCATAAAATAATATGCGTTTTAAAAATATGTTTACTCTAAAATAAACGTGATTTTGAAGAATGTACAAACAAGGTATTTGTGGCATAATTATGTTTTTCTTTTAGCTAGTGTTACCAATTTATAATGATGAAGACTTGCTACGAATGTAACGTAAAATTAAATTATTAATTTCGATACAGAATGTCGCGAACGGCAAGGTCCTAGTGGCACCTGTGTTGCAAACGAATTACGCTTGCAAAAATGATATAAAATAACGCGTTTTATCACAAAACATTGCTTGACATAACCGTAATTTTGACGATTGTATAATTAAGATATTTATGAAGTTTTGTGTTACCTATATACTTTTAACTTAAGACATTTGTAATGAATACTTGCTGTAAATGTAAATTACCTAAAACTAAACTGATTTCAAAAAAAAAACCCAATGAATTCAAATTGACACTGACGCACAAATAACAGAAAGGAAATAACATTTAGAATAAATATATTATGGCTGCCACAAACTGAACATAATAAATAGAGCTTGCAATTAAAAACTTAATACCTGTTCTTTATCAATTAAAAAGTGTTTGACTTTCAAAACCGTTAAATTGTTGCTATAAAATCCGCTCCGGTGGGAATCAAACCCAGCCGAAGAATAAACTTGTTATTTATTGAGTCAATGGTGAAAAACTTACGTGATGACCGTTAAAATTTTGTATAAATTTATTATTTATCACACTAAAATTGGGAAAAGAAGCTATATAAACAAGATATACAATTTGTAGTGAAAATAGATATTTATTTTAGTGTATTATTATTGTCGGCACAAAATATAATATGTGGTTTGTCCCACTTACCTCTTTGCGTTACTTCTTTGCCAGCTTAACT
Organism: Rhyzopertha dominica; assembly: GCA_025024175.1. Lineage (NCBI taxonomy): Eukaryota > Metazoa > Arthropoda > Insecta > Coleoptera > Bostrichidae > Rhyzopertha > Rhyzopertha dominica. The sequence continues at coordinate 17,477,482 of QCXZ01000053.1, read as the reverse complement.
GCACCATATTCTGAATATAGATTTATTAACAATTACAATAAAATTCAATGTTAGTTTACATTTGTACGATGAATGTGAAAAGTCTACTTTAACAATTTATGATTTCTTGTCATCTAACTTCATCAGCAATTTTCTTAACTTTATATTAATTTAACCCCACAAATATAACATAATAACTGAAATATAAGAAATGTAATTAGTTTTAATAGTAAAATAAACATTGATCTTGTAAGTAAAAAATAATTAAGATTTTAAAAGGATCCCTATCACTAACGTCCAAAACTAATATTTTTATTAAACTATTATCTGCATTAATTGGTAAAAGCACGAGAAAAAGTGCAGCATCGAAAATCACGAAAACCGTACGTGGAGTGGCAGATTGGCAGACAGCAAACTGTCAAAGTAAAAGTTTGCAGCGCAGGTGACGTCATGCGCAAAGCGGCTCTAAACGCGTCTAGTCACCGGACATACCGTGTTTGTGTGTATCGTGGTTTCGTATACAAATAGTGCGGTCAATTTTGGACATAGCAACAGGACGCAACCTCTGGTCAGAAAATAAAATCATCCCCAGCGTATTCTTTTACATATTATTTAAAAAATGTATGGACCACTTATCGATATACATATCTTTGACTATCCAGGGCTTAGCCTATAAATCGCGTAATGAAAAGTTTCTATGTGCTCCTTAATAAGGAAGTGGCCCACCGTACCAACACCATATCAGCATATTTGGCTTTTTGTTGGTACTGAACTTTATCAGGAACCTCTCTATATAGTTACTAACGTGATTAGGCCGGTTTTGTTATCCGGTTTTCAAATTATCTTATTATATCTGAAAGAAGGGTTCGTGTTTTAACTGCAAATAAAATTAGGGCATCATGGTGGCAAGTTTCCATGGCATAGCTTATAAACAAAGGTTATTTTTTAAAGTTTTCTGTGCTACTACAAGAGGTATTGAAGGATTTGAGCAAAGTAGCAAGTGTGAAATAACTAATGAGAGATACCACAAGGAATCAGGGCCGGGCCCATAGGGGGGTAGGTAGGTAGGGCCCTGACAGTTGGTTATAAACTGCCGCAGCTGTCTCCAAAATGGGTTGGTCAAATTTTTTAAAAAGCGATAAATAATTAAAGTTAAATCAAGAAGGTGTTATAAAAATAATGTTAGTTTCCCCACGGCATCCGCGAATATGCGATAATTCCTCATGGGCAATGACGAGTAGTAGCAGTCGTTACTCGTTAGTCGCAGCTTTCACAACCTCGCGTCTTCTCAACAGATGACGATGATCGACAGTGATTCGGCAGGCACCAGTGTTGCCAGTCAGTACACTAGTTCAATATTATAAAATCCATTACATTTCTTAAAATAATTTTTTATGGGCATCTAAAAAAATTAGCAACAATTTTCAACAACGAATAAGACTCATAATGTATTTAAAAATTTTGCCAATGTTAATAACATGACAACATGCAAAACATCTGTTGGTAGCCCACTATACGGTCTGATCTACGTTGCACCGTTTGTGGTTGCACCTTACAGAAAGTTGCATTTTACTCGAAGAGCATAATAAAGTTGTTTTTTATTTGTTTGTAATTATTGTGTTTGATTTCATATAAAAGCAAGCTTTAAAAATGCATGTTTTTTTACGATATTAGCGTTAGATAGGAGTCCACAATCTAGTACGTATATCACAGATATCTAGTACATTTTTTACAACTACCCTGTACATCGAGAAAGATAGGAAAAAAATATGTTGCGAACTACTATGGGAAATAATCAATTTAATTCTCATATGTAAGTATTAAAAGTGTACAGGATATAACAGATTTTTTCCATTTGATTAGCTCTTGGGCTAAAGTTAAAATACAGAAGACTAGATGTAATAATTAATAATTGATTTATTTTGTTAGATTTAGAGATTTTTTAACTTTATTTGTTAATTTTATATTAACGTTTATTCATATTATTTTGACACTCACAAGCTTAGCCACACTCTGTCGCAATTAGCAATTACCAAAGTAGAAGTATAAAGTATTTTATGGTTTTATTTTTAAGTATGTGTTGTTAATACATGTACAGCGTGTGTCACGACGAGTTCCTATTAGACGTTTATGGGGAAGCGGCCAGAAGGGAATTATGAAATTCTGCAGTATTAGGTTTTCGATTGTTATCGTTTTAATGAAAATAAAGGCAACTTAAAATTACTTTGTTATTTTTAATAGAACCATATAATTTTTTGCGATTTGGATTCTACGTAAAATTCTAGTGTAGCTTTGTGTAACACATGGTATACTTAAATGTTATAATTTTCGAGATATGAGTTTAAAAAAATTGAAAGCTACAGGATCCCGTTCGACGCCTACCACACAAACAAATATGAATCGAATATCGATAGTATGAATCACAAAGGTCCAAAATACACCTTGGTCCAATCAAATTTTGAAAATGGTGTATGCAGCAGTTATAGGATGATGTCATAGTTAAGTATCTAAAAAAATAGGCAAAATTCAAAAAAAATTAGATGGAACTTCCTCTTTTCCATGCCGCTTTTGGATTCTAGGGAAGTTTTAGTTGGGGTTTGTGAAAAACACTATGAGACTACAAGTAACAGAGTTTTTGATATTTAACATTTTATGTGAAAAACTGTTGAAATTGCAAATATGCAACTTCAGGAGTGCTTTGGATGCAATTTGACAGACGCTAAATCAAGTGTATATCTAGTCTGCAACATGCTGCCGGTATCTCACACTGATATATTCTAATTAATTGTTACAATCAGTTATCAGATAAAAATATTTGCTAGTGAAAGAAAGGAATGTCTAATAATTATTTATGAAATAAAAACAAATGATTATTTAATTTCATATTTTATGTTGTCATTTTGACAATTTACTTTACACATTTTCAAATGCCTATCGTATGCAGAGACGAAGGCTAATAAAGCAAGACCAAATAAAACATTTGATTTAGTTTTAACACCACCGACAAAAACAAAACACTAACAATTTTGATTAGTTTTAACATTTTTGCATAAACAGACGAAAATTTTAATAGCGAGAAACTAAGCTGCCAAAATTTTTTATAAACTCTTATATCTCGAAAATTTTAACATTTAAGTATATAATGTGCTACATAAAGCCGCACTTGAATTATTTTCATTAAAAAGATCACAATCGAAAACTTGATACTGCAGAATTTCATTATTCTACTCTGGCCGCTTCCCATCGTCTAATAGGAATTTGTCGTGACACACCCTGTATGTATTCTAGAAAATAAATGTGTTTTGAGCTACTTAATACATAATATTTTCAGTATTTTACCCTTTTTAGAATGTTTGTGCGCTATTCGGTATTCTAGTGGTCTAAAGTAACTATTTCTTTTTATTTTTGAGTTGTCTTTTTTTCACTTCCTACCCCCTCCCCCCCCCAAAGTAATAGGTTTCGGTACAGCCCTGCAAGGAATACCTATGAAGATTTCCATAAGTGATTAAGGCAAAATGTAAAGATGCATGGTTTGGTGTTTTACATTGTGTATTTAATGTTAATGAACTCCAAACATTTCACGGATACGATACCTAATTTCTATTTTTAAGAAGAGTATTTAACTGAAAAGGAAGTAAGTTATTTTCATCTGGAAGCAGATGATCTTACTTTGAATACTTCAAAGGGTATTGTTGATCGATTTTTCAAATTTTGTTCTTGTTTAGGTTATATGACTAGGGAAACTTTTACGTCTATATAGGCGCAACGAACTTGTTTAGTTGACTATAGATGATTTCGAAATTCCAGTACGAGGGTTTTAGTTACACTGAGCAGTGGCGGCTCGTCCGGGACGGCAGACTATTAATAAAAAAAGTAATTAATTTTTAGTATTTTGTTTTATTATATTCAGATATCTTAAAACAGTTAGTTGGTATTTTTTATATTAATAGTTATGCTAAATCCATATTTGTGTATGGTCCAAGCGCTAGGTCGGCAAGCAGCATAGTAAGGCAAAAATGGTATAATTTCCTTATGAACTAAACAAAGACAAACCCTGCGCGCATATTGAGTCCTTCTTAGTTAAGCAGATAGTACAAAATGGACTTGAGGATTTATTTCAATTACTTCAGGTTTCTTCAATCAAGTATTTATTGAATACTAATTATTTATATCTAGTTGACAACCTTTAAGTATTGGCAATGGTTTTTTATAAACCATAATTTAATTTTATACATATTTTTATTAGGGTTAATAAAGGCGCATTTTATAATCATCGGTCTACGAGGATTAATTTAACATGTACATTGTAACAACAATTACATATATCTATAGTTCTATAACGAGACCATGAAAAGCTGTGCTACCAAACTTAAGACAAAGCATTCAAACAAATTTTTATTTCGGAGCAACCTTCGATTTTCTTTTTACTAATAATTTTAGGGGCTCGAAAAGTTGTGCTAAAACTCATGGGACACACGCTATTTAGAATAATGGTTACCTGTACTATAATCTCATTTGCATGGACATAGAAAAGAAGCATTTGTGTTATTCCAGCAATCAAAACCAGAACGCTAGCTATTTGTTTCATAGTTATCTTGCTTTCCTATTAAAATTAGTTACTTTCAATTTCACTTAAAAAATCACACTTACCATAACTATTTCAAACAAAACAGGACCCATTTGTACAGAGCAAGTAATGAAGTTGAGAAACATAAGCGAGCTGATTAATTTATTTACATCTTGAACGAATCTACAATGAAATAACGAGTTCAAAGCTTTCGTGAAATTCACGAAACAAAATTAACTCGTTTGCAATGTCTCTAAAGTAAGATACCTACCGTATCAAGGTTTGATGCTTCCTTATACACCGACCAATTTCTAGCATTATAGCAGCATCCAATTCTATGTCCCCTCCATCGATTATCATCAAAGCGGTTTCTCTAAATCTGTAAATATTATCCCTCAACATACGAAACTGTTGAATGCAGAAAATCATGAAGGCAAGAACAATAAAGTCATTACCGAAGTGACCAAAAAAGGCGCAATAACCAGCTACTACGTGCATTATATAAATGACTGAATAATGTTTATCCCCATCTAGTGGAATCCATGCGCTAAAGACATGGCTGTGTTTTCCTTTGACGGTAACATTCCCATCGTGTACAGTATAATCCTCCTTTTGAAATCTAGGGGCAACGACCAGCACTAGCACGGTCACATTTCCAAGAACAAGAAGTACTCTTATCATTGTATTCAGGTACCCTACTAGGTTATGGTAAAGTTGTATTTGCTTTGGATTCGTTGCGTCTCTCAGAGATTTGTTTTCTAATTCAGTGAGATTTTGCGTTACGTTCCTGAACATGTTGCTCCGGGAGACATTCATTTTCATGACGCACTCGACGAATACCATCGTATAACTGATATTTTTCGAAATCTCACTGTAATCTTTCTTGTACAGTATTCTGTACAGTTCTGCAAAGGCGCAGCAGGTAAAGAAGCAAGTGTAGACATAGAAAAAGTGATGATATATCCTGTACAGAAATCTGAATCTATCATTCTTTATCAAGGCAACGGGCCAATATCCGAAATATATGCAAATTAATCGAACAAATTTGAGGTACTCGCTGTTCGACATTTTCAGTGGTTGAAAATCAAACGTCAATTGTTTAGAATTAGGTCGTATATAGTGTCTTATCATTTATGTTAATTATACAGAGCAAGGTTTCCTTCAAGGTTAGTACTTTCTATCTAAGTCGATTAATATTTGAAGCACCATATTGTGTAAGTTATAAACTTACGTCTAAGATGTTATTTAGATCATAGTAAAAAAATAAGGTTATAGAAGTTTCTAAATTGTATACGAATTACTTACGTCAATGCAAGAGCATTATGGTGACATATTAATAGTTCACGATTACGGAGAATTCAAGTTTTTACAGATTACCGATAGGTGGCGCCCCATGCTAAATGCATAATTTGTAATATATTAGACAGAATACGACACAATTATTATTTCCTTTTTGACGGATAGACGGTAGTTTTATTTTCATTTTGAGTTATAAAACTACAAATACTAACCATTCCGTTTATCGTCATAAGTATAAAAAACCGCCGCAAACTGAATCAATACTTCCACATCCAATTGTCAAAATGACATTTACGTTTTTATTTCTTATGCTATACGAGTAGTAGTCAGATTTTGAGCATTTTGTCTCTCTACACATTTTTTCTAAGACAAAGTCCTCGTGATATTAGCAAAAATATATAAATTTTAAAATCGGTTGTTTCCAAATAACTCGAAAATTATTAACTTAACAAAAAAATTACAAGAGTGCAGAAATTTGATTTTATATATAATACCAAAATTTAAAAAAAATCGTACGAGCAGGGACCACAATAGATTTTTTGGAAATATTTCGAAAATGTCAAAATTTTGAATAAATTTTCTAAGAAACTTTTTGAGAAATTTTATTTCCTATCTGATGGAATTTTCATTTTTTGAATATATTAAGTATTATACTTAGAGATATTTAGGAAAAACCGTTTTCTTTAAGTGACGCTTTTTTGCTAATATCTTCTAAACAGTTTGCTGCACCGAAAATTTATAAGAATGAATAATACTCGCAGTTATACTACTAATCACATACTAAAATGAAAAAAATAAAAATTTGCAGAAAGGGTAGTTACCTCCCAGTTTTACACCCTTCCCGATACCGTACTTACCCCACAAACAATAGGTCGCTTTGGGTAGTTGAGTTTTATACGTTTGCCAAATTTCAAGTTCATATATTAAGTCTTTCGAAAGTTACTGCGTATACAAACAAAACCACAGACACACAGACAAGAATTTTTTTGCTCAAATGTTGTTCTTTTGCGTTTTCGACCATTTTAAAGCGAATGAGCAAATAAAAATTTTTGAAATTTTTTTTCGCGATACAATACTTCCCATCCGTTGGATGTGGAAGTAATTACCGTATAACAACGCTTATCGCAATATAAGAATTAAGAACGTGTGTTTGTTTTTATGCTCTAAGCGACCTTAAATTTCGACATGTCGAACGTTACCATAGTAAGTTTGAAAACACTTAAAAGGTAAATGGACTTTGAAAACTGATCCATAATGCTCAACGTGGATTGAATCTTGAATTAATTCTTAAAATAACTTCACCACGTTATATAACTTTATATGTAACGACTGTAACTCTGTTTATATTATACAAACGGGAAGATCCTTTTTTATTAGGGGAAATGAGCATTTAAAACAATTTAATAAGTATAAAAATACAGACATTGTAACTACAAATTCTTCGTTAGCGAATCATTTATCACCATTTAAACATACTTCTACTTTGGACAATTTAAAAAGTTTACATTTTTGTAATAAATCATCAAAATTAAACTATTTAGAAATTTTAGAAATATACAAAATTTTAAATGACCAAAATTGGACAATACTAAACGATTTTTGCAATTTCAGTTGCCCCATTCTAAATTTTTTATTTGAACGTTAATTTTTACGTTGCTGGTTTGAAAGTAGTTTTTAATTTTTAATCAAGATTACTTGTTTAGATTCTTCATTTTGACAATGTCATAATTTTTCTTCCTATAATTTATAAATGTGGTCCCCACGATGGCATATTAACTGAAAGCGCTTTACCTAAATAAATGTATAGTGGATTTAACTTGGTGAAGTTATTTTAAGAAATAGTTAAATGAAGCTTATGAAGCAGTACAAAATTTCAAAAATAGAACACCTAACCTATCCCGTGTTATAGCTTTTCAGAGTATATTGAAAGTTTATATTACACATTTCTCTCATGTCTTCTTATTGCATGATCATTATTGTGCTCCATTCTAAAAATCACATTTCGCCATCTACCGCTGACATTTTTGATACACTCGGTCCTCCGTAATTGAAACCACTGACAGTTTTCATTACTTAACTTTATTATTCACGTACATAGTATTCACGTGCAGAGTGTCCTCTTCTTAACATGAAGTTCAGGTAAGTACTGTTTATAGTAAAAACCAGTAGTACTCTCTTTTTCCCCTTCACACGCACATGCGCTACGTTCCAATATTATACACTACACAGAATCTGATTTGCCAACCATAACAGAAGGCCATTTATTTTCATGTTTTAATAGCTATCGTCGTTGGTAGATGCGTAGATGTTGTATAATTAGTTAGTCAAAGTGTCGCCAAGCTATACCTATAATTCATTATCAGGTGCTTCCTGCAGTGGTCATGGTTAACACAGGCTTTATATTTGCTGCAAGATGCTGTTTGTGATCAGGATCAAATGTGTTGGCTCCTTAAAGAAGTATGTCTAAACAATGCGGCAATTGAATAGATTCCCTTCAAGATCTGGAAATATCACTATAATATAAACCACGATAAAATTGTTAAATTTCGTAATATTACCACTAACGCAGTTTGAGTTGACATCACGTATAGTGAACCGACGGATAAAGTAAGTGGTTTCTGGGCACGCATCATTATTATTTGTAGTGTCTGACATATACTTTTGTTGCAATCTATCCATCCGCTGTCCCATACTGATTTGGCAACCTTTTCACTCTGGAAATCAAATCTTATCCAATAAGGTATAACTATGTGGAATTATAATTACCTCTACTATTATCTCATTTGCGTGAACATAGAAAAGAAGCATTTGCGTTATTCCAGCAATCAGAACAAGGCTGTTAGCTATCTGATTCATCGTTATCTTGCTTGCCTGTTACAGTTAGTTGTTTTCAACTGTGCTTCAAGGAACATCACACTTACCGTAACTATTTCAAATAAAACGGGGCCCATTTGCACTGAGCAAGTAATGAAATTGACAAACATAAGGGTGCTGGTTAATCTATTTACATCTTTAACGAATCTGCAATACAATAACGATTCCTAAGCAATTTGTATACGACAAAAAATGAAGGATAAGGATACGATTTTGTGAAGGATTTAAATTAACTCGTTTGCAATGACATTAAAGGTTTCTTTCTGTTTACTTTCCAGCTCCTTTGTCATTATTTTGCATACAAATAATTTCATTACAACAGAAATACCGAATTAAAAGTTGAATTTTGTTAGAAGGTACCTACTGTATCAGAGTCTGATGATCTTCTATCCATTGTCTGATTTCTACTACCATGGCAACGTCCAGATCTATGCTTTTATCTGTATTCGTCAAGGCTGTTTCTCGAAATCTGTAAATCTTATCCCTCAGGATACGGAGCTGCTGGATGCAAAAAATCATAAAGGCCACAATAATAAAATCACTACTAGCATGAGCGAAAAAGGCGCAGTACGCAGCCACTACGTGCGTCATATAAATAATTGAAGAATGTTTGTCGTCATTTAACGGAATCCATGCTCTAAAGACATACGTGTGCTTTGTTTTGAGGGTAAAATTTTGATATTCCATTAAATCACTTTCCTTATAGAATTTAGGGGAAATGACGAGCAGCAGGATGGTTAAATTTCCAAAAATAAGAAATGCTTTAGTTATCGTATTTAAGTATCCAACAAGGTTATGATATAGTTGTATTTGCTTTGGATGCGTTGACTCTTTCAGCGATTTGTTTTCTAATTCAGCGAGATCCTGAGTTATATTCTTGAAGATGCGGCCTCTTGAAACGCGCATTTTCACTAGGCATTCAATAAACACCATTATATATCCGATATTATTGGGAATACCACTATAATCTTTCTCGCTTACTAGCCTATACAATTCAGCAATCTGACAGCAAGTAAAGAAGCACGCGTAAAAGTAAATAAAGTTGTGATAAATACCATAGAAGTATCTTATTCTATCATTTTTTATCAATGACACTGGCCAATATCCGCAACATACGCAGATAATTCTGACCAACTTGAGATGTTCGCTGTTCGACATCTTAAATAGTCGAAAATGAAATGCGTGTTATATACAAATACGCCGTAGTGCCCTACTATTTATGCTAATTACATAGAACTAAGTTTTGCCCGACGTTAATAGTTAGCTTGTTAATATTTAAATAAACGCCAAATGCAGGGTTATAAACTTATGTCCAAGTTTCTGCTTAACTCAACAGACTGCTTATCAAAATCACAAAACTTTAAAACCCTTTTAAAGCTCGTCAAATAAAAATACAGACCGAGTAACCAGCACAGATAGATAAGTTAGTCCTTCACAGTGATTCTGACAGATTGCACTGCTGCGGTTTTTTCGCCTTCAGCCTACACGTACAGTTTCGCAATAATTCGAGATTATTTCAGTTGATTTTGATTTTACGATTCTATTCTGGGCCGTCGGCTCTTTATAATAATCATGGCGAGATTCCTATATTCAACTATATTTTAGAGAAATTACGTTCGGTTTTTTACAAATTGACAACTTCAAAACAATGACAATAACTAACTAGAAAAATGCTAAATGAAAAAAGATGCGATGAAGCTTTCGCAATCGACTTGTTGTTTACTAATGCGTCACGTCGATCTGGCGCTTCAGCTACTTCAGGCTGTGAAACCCTCGGCACACCACATACCCCCCTTCCAGAAACGGAGTGTGATTACCAGCATACTTGTAAAGTATCAGGAAATTTTACGCGTCTCCCTACTCTTGTTATTGTGTTTTCGCTGATGTTTTCTTGTTTTTGGCCTTCTGGAAGCAGTGGGAATGTTAGAATTATATCATTTAGCTTACCCTAATCATCTGCTGCAACATAGGCTGGTTTCAAATAGTTTAACGTTACAGTTTTTATAATGCCTTTAATGTTTACTAGGAAATTGTGAACTCCTTTGTTCACAACTTCATATGGCGGGTCTAAACCCTTTTTGGTTGCGTCTCTGCGAATGAAAGCATGTGATGCCGTTTTCAAATCTTTAAAGACAAATGGTTTAACTGTCTGTGACATGTTGTTTTCCGGGCTGGTTCCCACGTTGGTTATTAGACCTTGACGTTTCGACACTCATGTCGATGTCTTCCTCAGAAGTAGCTCTGAAACTGAAGTGTCCTAGTCCGCTCGTGTATTTATACTCGTCCGGGTCACTAACGCGTGGGCGTTGTTACGCATAACCGGTTTCCAGATTCCAGGTAGTTCAATGCCCTGGTCTCGGTTGTAATTGTGCGGGTTCTTCTGGATTTCGATGGCTTCCTCGTACAGTCTCGGCCAGAATCTCGCTTCCCTCGACAGCATTTGTGCTTCCTCGAATTTGATGATGTGTCCAGTCTCCATTCCATGTTCTGCTACACGACACCAGCACGAAGTTAAACGGCATCGAAAAGGACCTGTACGACGTCCACATATTGTTAAGCAACACAATAGACGAGGACACATGGAACGTCCTGGACAAGCTAACTATGGATAAAGCCGCAAACGCAGCTGATGGAGCAAGGAAGACCCAGATTAAGAAGTTCGAGAAGATGTACGCAATCCAAGATCCACCGAAACCAGTTCTGGAGAAAAGCGGAGTAGTTGTCAACCTGTCATCGACACCTTTGGATGACATCAGCACAGATGCACTCGTCAGGGGATTTAACTGTGCAATATCCCCAAACAACGTCCCAAAGGAGGAGATCATCAGCGCGCTGGAAACCACCTACCGCCGCCTACCATCAGACACAGCCGAAGAAGTGAGGATTGGAGCAGCCAAAATACTTCGGAAATCCAAACCCCCGAAGCCTAACTTGAACAGCAAAGAAAGGAGTGCTATAAGGGAGTTAAAGAACAACCCGGACCTGACAGTATTACCGGCCGACAAGGGCAACGCCACCGTCATCTTGGATACGACGGACTACACAGCAAAAGTGAGGAAGATACTCGAGGACCCAGCCTACAAGAAGATAAGGAAGAACCCAGCAAGACGCATCGAACGGACCATCAACTCAGCTATACGGAAATCGAAGATACCAGAAGAGCTACATCGCGGCATGATCAAAACGGATACAAGGACGCCACAACTATGTTGCCTACCTAAGATACACAAACCAGAGATACCACTGCGACCGATTGTTAGTCCAACAGGATCTGCCACCCACCCTCTAGCTGGATACATCGCTCGGACCAGAAAAGACTCGTAGAAAAGACAGAGCACCACGTCAGGACCGCCGGAGTCCTTCTTGAGAAAATGAAGAAGATCAGACTGGACCCGGAGGACATCTTAGTAAGCTTTGATATCACCTCACTCTTCACGAAGATACCATTGGACGATGCCTTAAGGGACTTGAAGAAACGTCTACAAGAAGAAGACGTGGATGAAGAACTAGTCCAAATTGTGAATATCTGCCTGAAATCTACTTTCTTCAAGTTCCAGGAGGAATACTACGAGCAGACAGAAGGTGCTCCGATGGGGTCACCGCTTTCTCCGCTGATAGCTAACATTTACTTGGAAGCCTTCGAGACAACTGCATTGGCATCGACACGGCTTAAACCTAAGTGTTGGTTTAAATACGTGGACGACACTTTTACCGTCTGGCCGCATGGAGAACAGAATATAAAGGAGTTCCTGGACCATCTAAATAGTATCCATAGCGGCATACAATTCACGATGGAGATTGAGACCAGACGGATGCTGAGAAGACATCATATAAACACCATCTTCACCGCCCCGAGAAAGATAGCTAATGCCTTTCTGAAATATCGTTCGACGACTGAGGAGCTACAAACACAAGGTGTGTACAGCATCCCATGCAGCTGTGGGATGGTTTACATCGGCCAAACCGGAAGGCACATCAGCACGAGAATCAAGGAGCACATGAGGGACACCAGAGACCGGTAAGGTAGGTCGGCTGTAGCAGAACATCGAATGGAGACTGGCCACATCATCAAATTCGAGGAAGCACAAATGCTGTCGGGGGAAGCGAGATTCTGGCCGAGACTGTACGAGGAAGCCATCGAAATCCAGTAGAACCCGCACAATTACAACCGAGACCGGGGCATTGAACTACCTGGAAACTGGAAACTGGTTATGCGTAACAACGCCCACGCGTCAGTGACCCGGACGAGTATAAATACCCGAGCGGACTAGGACACTTCAGTTTCAGAGCTACTTCTGAGGAAGACACCGACTTGAGTGTCGAAACGTCAAAGTCTAATAACCAACGAGGGAACCAGCCCGAAAAACAACATGTCATCGACAACGACCACGGAAGCCAAGGTTTAACTGTTTGTCGTTAACTAATATATATTCTTATGAAATGTACAATTCCGAGACTGTGGTCAATAATAATGGACCGGGTCTTCTAAGTGACGTCTATTGGAGAATTCAGTTGTGCAATATCTCGGATGGACTCTGTCTACAGAGCGGACGTCGATTATCAGGAAAACCAGAACACTTCCAATAAATTTGAAACTTTTATGTAGAACTTTTTTTAAAAAAAACGTCACAGTGACACGATTAATATTAGTTAATGTTTTTCCGTATCAAAATCACCGGCACACAGATTTCAAACCATTCGGTTCCGTCTGTGCCCGATATGAGAAAACATTAATTTAGTTCACCTGAAGTCAAAGTTTTTGGCGATATACCCACGTCCCTGCCTACTGTCATCGTGACACACTGCGTTCACGGGATGAAATGGTCTCTAATGTTGTGCAGAAATTCCGAAACACTGGATCTATTGTGGGTAGCACCTAATAGCGGATTTTAATTGACGGTGCAAACGCTCCACCATACCGTTCGCTTGTGGATCATAAGCGCAAGTACGGATGTGACTGAAGCCCATCAATGCATTGAGCTCCYGGAATAAATTTGACTCAAATTGACGTCCGTGATCGGTKGTTGTTCGCAAAGGAGTTACAAATCTCGATACCCATCCAAAATAGAACGCATGAGCAATCGTAGCTGCTTCAATGTCACGTACTGGGAAAACTTCAGGCCAACGGGTAAAACGGTCTACGTAGGTAAGGCATACCTGTACCCACGGGCGTAACCAGGGGAGGGTTTGGGGTTTTAATCCCCCTTCCCCCGAAATTTTAAAATATTGCATTAATGTTATACGTATTGAAATAAGGAGAGGTAAATTTGCCACGTTGCCACCTGTGGCGGACTGTCGCCGATTATAGCATTCGGTAACCCTCGTATGCTTTCGTGCAGTGCTGATGGTTCACTTCAGTTTCAGTTTTGTTTTCGAGTGTTCGAGTAACTTACTTGCCTTATTATTGTTAATCCAGGAGTAAGTAAATAACTCAATAGGACTAATGTTTTATTAATTCTTGACGTGCAGTGTAGTCTTAGGCCCCGGTTTCATTTTTTTGTTGCAAGCAGTGGCGTGGTGCGAGGGTTTGACGCATTCTTATGCAAGGGCGCCACAAGTACGAAACTGGAACTCACAATCTCCATTTGCATCGTTTCCGTGGCAGCGCTGAGTGCTGAGCAAAGAATATCAGTAAACAAGAATGGCCAGTGTTGATAAATTTTGTGGAATGAGTTACAGCGCCATCTATGAATGTTGTATGTGAACTACATTAATGAAACGACAAGCAGGTGTAGCCGATAAATCAGAAACTCCGAGTCATACAAATGTCATTTATTTTGACGTTTATTTCTTGTCTTAATTTGAAAACCTGGTATCTACTTTGCCCACTATTTTACAAGAAATTAAGAAAACAATCTTTTTAATTTAGTAAGCATGTCTAACTTAACTTTTATATATTATGCTGATTTTATACGCACTTGTATACTTCATAAAAAGTTAAGTCAGAAAGGTTTAATTTAAATAATAACTAATAGGGTTGTTGTCTTCGTTTCGTGTAAAATAGTAGCAAAGGAAATCCGAGGTTTTAAAAAACTGCGAATTATTCGAATTGTCGTAAATGCAATTACCAGAAATAAGATTCAAAAACAATGTTTAGCTTGCACCATTGTTTATTATTTATAGTGTGGGAACTACTCTTCTATTTAGTTTATTTTGCTCTTGCGTTTAGAAGCAATTAGCTAGAAAGTATTCTTCACATACCACAAATGATACTCGAATGGTTGTAAGGCTGCGAGACTGCACGTCCAAATTGTTTGTCCGTTTTACCTGTTCTTCACACATGGCATCTTCTCTTGGGATGTGGTGAAATGTGATATTTGAGTTTGTTAAGTATTTATTACTACAGTTCTTTACCGCACAATTTTTTTGTGTGATACCTTCGGCAGTTTCGAAACTAACAATTTTAACACTTTTCAAGGTACAAAATTAAAGCAAAATGTCTTGCCTTCTTCGTATTCAACTTCAATGTCACAATATACTACATATAACTTTAAACACAAAAATGCTACCAAAAAGGTTAAAAGGTTGCAAATTAATAATAACTATAACATATTAAAATATCCTATAAGTAGGTACGTTGGGAACTTGCGACAATTTTTGCCAGATATCAAATCTTCACATCAACTTGATTTGAACATACCTTGATTTAAACGCAATCCCGCGTGCATGCGTTAGCCATGCTTCACACTCACAGCACAGAGTGCCATCTATGAATGTTGTATCCATAGCTGTATCGTGTATTGTTGGTTGCAGCAATAGCGTTTACGGTTATCTAATATGAGAGTGTCCACTACCTGGTGCTAAGTGACGATGCAAATAGATTTCGAGTTCCATTTTCGTACTTATGGCGTTTTTGCATAAGAACGCGTCAAAACTTGCACTGCGCCACCCCTTGTAACCAGAAATGAAATCGGGGTCTTAGTCGCAATCAGCAGCGGCTGTTGCGGGAGGGCAAACGGGCAATGCCCCACCGACAGAAAAATAAGAAAAGGGAAATTTCAATTTAAAATAGTTTATTTAATTATTTTGACGAATCTCTGTGGTATTTTATTTTACCGTCGCAGAGCGATTCGCATTTGTAATATCTATGTTTATTCTGTGGTGGGCATCGCGATCGGCTGGGAAATTCATGCCCTCCCTCGCGTTGCCATATCGTACCAGAATTCCCTGGATTGAGAGATCAAAACGCATAAGTATATGGTAGGTGTTATTAATTTCAAAAATACAGCTATAGGTGGCGCCGGGAGGGTATACGCTGAAATGTCCGAGCCAATCGCAGGTCTCGCCTCTCGCAGTTTGCACACACAACGCATGCGCTATATGCTATATTATTCGTTATTCCTGCTTCACCGTCACATGTGTTGCAGTGTTTTCATTTCGAACAGTGGAGAAATTTATTATTTATTAATATTCTACTTACGGCTACATTTATCATTTATTGTTACATTTGTGCCTTTGTGTTTTTGCGTTTTTTTTTTCGCGAAGGTCGACATGTGAATGCGAAGTGTTTTATTCAGAGTTCGCGGAATTGTGTTGGGATTGTGCGCAAAGTGGAGCAGGCGGCGAAAAATGCGGTATCGTCCATTAAGGCGATGAAACAGGCAGGTTTGGCTTTTCAGGACAAAATTGAAGTAAAGCAGCTAGATCCACTTCGTCCTGTCCTTAACTTACAAAACCAAGCCATCGTAAAAGATAAAACTGTTAAAAGAAATTTCAATTCTGGTATGTACGCAAATAATATTTGGTTATGTGGCTGCTACAAGAGTAATTCGTTGTTTTGTTTTGTTTGCTTACTAATGGCAGGTGACGATTGCGATCCGGCCTGGGTTAAGACGGCAGTTACGGATTTGAAGCATCTGGGCGAAAAAATTAAAAAACATTCAATTTATCAAAAACATTGCAATTCCTCCCTAGAATCAACTAAGCAGTGCTTACTGGCTTGAAATTTTGAAACATAAAGACGCGGTTAAACAAAATCGTTACATAATTGGTCGTTTAATTGATTGCATTAAATTTTGTGGAGCCTTTGAGCTAGCTTTGCGTGGTCACGATGAAAGAGTAGATAGTCAGAATCCGGGAATTTTTAAGGGTTTGGTTAATTTAATGACGGAAATTGACACAACGTTAAAATCTCTTATCGAAAATTCTAAAAATAGTGTTTTTTCAGGCCTATCCAAAACGATACAAAACGAACTCTTAGCGATAAGTCACTGATTTATTCGGGAACAAATATAATTAGCAGATTTCATTGCTACAGCAGCGCCAGTTAGATAGTCTTAAGGTTAAGAATTCAATCTCCGCATTTTCGACTTCAGTTCAAAAAATTAGGGACGAGGTGGACGTTAACATTCCTGAAGCAACCGTGCCTTCAAAGCGACAGTGTTTTATTGATGGTAACAAACAGATGGCTAAAGAAGTTTGCGAAGTAATAATTACGAATGTATGTAATAGATTCTTTTGAGCGATTTTTTAGAGGCGTCCTTCTTAAATCTCATTGCTTCCAAGAATACAGCAAAACATTCCCCGACAAATATGATTTAAACGCGATTACACTTAAACACGAGTTAATGATAATTTATCACCGAGAAGATTTTCGAAATGCAAATGGAGCCGTTCATGTTTATCAGTTTTTGATGCAAAATAATTTAGGCAGCGTGTTTCCGAAAACTATTAAACTTTTAAAAATTATTTGTACCATTCCAATGACGACGGTCGAGAGCGAGCGGTGTTTTTCAAAATTAAAGAGAATTAAATGTTTTCGTGCAATACTATGGGTCAGGACTGACTTAATGCATTGGCAATGTGCTCTATTGAAAAGGAACTAATACAGTCAAATCCAAATTTTAATGAACTCGTAATTGACCATTTCGCGGCTCAAAAGAATAGGCGCATGGACTTCACAAACAAATCGTAAATTTGTCTGGCTGGCTGTCCCCCCCCCCCCCAGTCAAAATTGTTACGAGCTGCCACTGGTCGCTATTTTATCGATATGTGAGTACATCTTGTCGAAGGCGATATGAAAACCACTGGTGTAGGCGTTGTGTGCCTTGAGACTTTCATCTGCTGACACGGGATGCTCTCACGAGCTCATCTTCTGCAGTCCTTTTTGATTGATGGCCAAACGTTGAGTAATCCGTTTGATGGTCGCTTTTATTCCTGGATGTGATAATTGGTGCAAAGAATCGAATGCTGCTTTTCTGAATTATGTAGGTAGAAAAGGCTTGGCGACGTTGATGGAAACATCACCATAAAGTGCATTGTTACTAATATTCTTGATTTGCAAGCTAGTTTTTGATCCCAAGAAGTTTTGCAATTCTGGTTCGTTTTCTTGACAACGAGCTAGCTTATGGTAGTTGATATATTCTGTTATTTCTTCGACTCTTGTAGTGCATCAGCGACAACGTTAGTACTTCCGGAGATATGTCTGATGTCGGTGCTAAATTGACCAATCTAATCATGGTACCGAAACTGGCGAGGCAAATATTTTTCCGGTTTCTGTCTGAAAGCAAACGTTAACGGTTTGTGATCAGTGAAGACTATCAATGGATGTCCTTCCACCATATGGCGGAAATGTTTTGGTATATTTTAGCGATTTATAAACATGGACTCTTACCTTTTAAACAGATATATTGGTCAGTTTTTCCGCTTGTTTATAAAATGCGTTTATTCTTATAACTATATAAAAGTAAATCGAATGTGAAAGAAAATCAAATGTTTAGAAAAGTCAGTTTTCGAATACTTTAGTATTGTTTATAAAAATATCTTCTGCGTATTTTAGTGTTAAAAAAATTGTAAATGTTTGGATGCGACTAATCATTTTAAATCTTTCTCATCAAGCACTGTTTTTAAAGCCACACACGACAATAATTTGAGAAATTCTGCCATTACGAATTCTGATTAATAGTAAATTATATCGGATTCGGACTCATCTGGAGCAATGAAGTTTTACAGTAACCTGTTGTTCAAAATTAAATGTATAACTTATTTTTGCTTGTTATTCGATCTAAGAATTTGAATTTATTGTAGATAATGGCGATTAAAAATGATATATTGGAAAACGTCAACTTTCTAGATGTTATGAACGATTTTGCATCCAAAATAATTAAAAAAGTTCAGATTTAAACTTAATGTATTGACAAAACTATTTTCCTTCGTATATTTTTTTATTGCATTTAACAATAATAAAGTTAAAATTTAAACACCCGCATCTATTGTTTTTGCTTTCTTACTATGCTGTCTGCCGACCTAGAGCTTAAATCATGCACACCCACGCTGAACGCCTTGTTGCCGAATAGGGTACATTTTCGTGATGATCCGTACAAATATGATTTAGCTAATTACTAATTTTACCTGAACGTAATAAAACAACATATACATAAAAATACGAAAAAAGTTAGTTATTTGATTAAAATTCTGGGTCGGCAGTACCTACCCTACCGACCCGGACGTGCCTCCACGAGTGAACAGGATCAAACGCGTTGGTTTCTTACAGTCGTTTGCCTAAACAGCGTGGCTATGGAATAAATTCCCTTCAGGATCTAGAAACATTATTACATACTGAACGTGTAAAGTTCATTATATTATATAGTGATACCTTTAATGCCGTTGCAGTTGACATCACATACAGCGAACCAACGGATAAAGTAAGTGGTTTCTGAGCACGCATCATTATTATTTGCAATGTTTGGCATATACTTTTGTTACAGTCCAGCCATCCACTTTCCCATACTGCTTGAGCAATATTCTGACTCTACGAAACAATTCATTTTATAAATCGGCCAACTATTTGGATACAATTACCTCTAGTATGATCTCATTTGCGTAAAAATAGAAAAGAAGCATTTGGGTTACTCCACCAGTCAAAACCAGCAAGCTAGCAATCTGACTAATGGATACTCTTGATTCCTATTAAAATTCATTGTATTCAATTTCGCTTCAAAGAAATCACACTTACCGCAAATATTTCGAACAAAAGAGGACCCATTTGTACTGAGCAAGTAATGAAATTGAGAAACATAAGCGAACTAATTAATCTATCCACATCTTGGACGAATCTGAAATAATATAATAACAACTCAAATGTTATATCTTTTCTTTTACAATAAAAAAGAGTACGAGGTTCAAAGAATAAAATTTGCTCGCTTGCAGGAAACATGGGAAATTATCTAGAGGCGCCGCGAAAAATGGGGCAACTGACTATCTTCTGCTTGGCGTGTAAAAAAGTATGCGGTGGTTACTTCTTTGTTATTTCGGTTTTGATGACTAGAAACAATCATTTTAGCTACCTGAGAATGAACGATTTGTTGAAACCTAAACTCGTAAGAAAACATTTACATAAAGAAACCGATTCATCATTGCATGAACAATATTTAGGTCGATCTGAATACTGGATCAAATGTAATAAAGCGGAGAATATGCAAAAAGTGGTCATGGACTCATGATAACAACTAGCCACATGAATTCTGAAGAAACAGCTCACATTTTGAACCTATGCAAAAAGTATTCAGATATTTTTCATTAACCGGATATGCCACTGACCTTTACGAACCAAGTTAAACATCGAATTAAAACAAAAGATGAAATTGTTTTACTGTACTGTACCTGTACACAAAATCGTACAGGTATCCACATATCCATAAACCCGAAGTCGAAAAGCAAATATCTATGATGCTAGAGCAAGGCATCATTAGACCTAGTGAGTCACCCTGGTCCTCACCAATCTGGGTAGTGCCGAAAAAACCAGATGCATCAGGCAAGATCAAGTGGAGAATCGTGGTAGACTACAGAAAAGTCAACGAAAAGACCATCGACGACAAATATCCGTTACCGAACATCAGTGACATGCTAGACAAACTTGGCAGATGCCAATATTTCACCACACTTAACCTGGCTAGCGGATTCCACCAAACCGAAATGGCCGCTGAAGATATACCTAAGACAGCATTTACGGTAGAACACGGACTTTTCGAGTACGTTCGTATGCCCTATGGCCTTAAGAACGCACCAGTCACGTTCCAGAGGGTCATGGATAACGTACTCAAAGGGCTAGTAGGTCACATTTGCCTTGTATATATGGATGACATCATCATATATTCGACTTCACTCCAAGAACACATCGTAAACCTAAGTGAAGTGTTTCAAAGACTTCGAGAAACCAATCTGAAGCTACAACTCGACAAATCTGAGTTTCTACAAGGAAAAGTTGCGTTTCTTGAGCACCTGAACGCCTGAAGGAATTCGACCGAACCCAGATAAGATCAAAGCCATACTAAAGTACCCAATACCACGAACAACAAAGGAAATTAAAGCCTTCCATGGATTATTGGCCTAATATAGAAAATTCATCAAGGATTTTGCGAAAATAACCAAGCCATTGACAGCCCGCCCGAAAAAGGACGCAAAAATCGAACACACACCCCAGTTCATAGAAAGTTTTGAAACTTGTAAAAATTTGTTAACGAATGAACCACTACTTCAGTATCCCGACTTCACCCGACCATTTAATTTGACCACAAGGACCGTCCGTAAAGATAAACCAATAGCATACGCATCCAGAACATTGAACGAATCCTAACAAAATTACTTCACAATAGAAAAAGAAATGCTCACAATAGTCTGGGCAACAAAGTATTTTCCCCGTATCTGTTTGGGAGGAAATTCAAAATTTTATCCGATCATCGACCTCTACAATGGCTTTTTTCACTCAAAGATGCAWACTCTAAATTAATACGCTGGAGATTGAAACTTGAAGAATTCGACTATGAAGTGACATACAAAGCAGGAAAAACGAATAAAAATACAGACGCTCTTTCAAGAATCTTGATAAATTTCATGGACGAATTTAACAAAAGTTTATCTAAGGAAAAGGAAGATAACGCATCCATGTATAATAATTATKCTTCCGATAGCGAAACGCTAACAGCTGATGAAGTACCTGACCTAGAAGACGTCAAAGTCAGTTCCGCTACAGAAACAGCTGACGAACAACCTTGTTATCAGGAAGATAACGTTGAAAGTAATAAAACTACAAAGATCCAACCTTAACGATACCCGTGTCATAAAAACCGCTGAATTATTACAAAATAAGAATTTGTAAATTATAATACCACAAAACTAGCTTTTAATTGCAATTTTGTGTTTTTGCTAAGTCAGATTTTGCTAAATAGGGTTACTTCAGAGGACTAAACACTTCTTAAACATCAATTTCAATAATCTGAGAACGACCACAGACTCCATCATCACGCTGTAACAGAAGCTACTTTAACTTCGGGTTAAACTGGGAACAACTGGGTGGTGAAATACGTTTATGACTTGTTGCAGCACTATACATAAATAAACGTTTTGCAAATTCAGTATAGAGTGAACTGATATACTAATCAATCCCCTAGCTCTCAAACCGAGGTTATGTATGTCCGTTCGTAAGGTTATATATAGACATCCTTTTACAAATAGAAAGGAGCGTGGTTTGTGATCACTTGGTGCTTTTTATGTCAAATGACTTAATGACTGAATGCCTTAGACAATAAAGGCTCGAATGGCACAAGAAATGTATATGGTTCGGTTTAAAAAACCTTGATGTCGTTATATCTTCGTCATAATAAGACAATGTCCCTTTCAAATCTTAAGTGACCTGTTTTAGCGATTTTTTTCGCAGATAACCCCAATTTTGCATTTAGGCGTTACTCTTTTGACAAACGGTATATTACATTTGAGAGGCGACGCGACGGTTACAATAATTAGGACGTTGCCTACGGACAAACTACCTCTAAAACCGGCACTGCTTGTTCTTTATTTTTAGCAGAATATACCTACTGTATCAAGTTMTGATGCCTTCTTATACATCGCTTGATTTCTAGAATCATGGCAACGTCTAGATMCATATGCTCTCCGTCCAATCGCATCAAAGCTGTTTCTCGAAATCTGCAAATCTGATCGCTTAAAATACGAAGTTGCTGAATACAGAAAATCATGAAGGCAAGCACAATAAAGTCATTACCAAAGTGACCAAAATAGGCGCAATACCCAGCAATTATGTGCATTATAAAAATAATTGACTGATGCTTGTTTTCATCTAGTGGAATCCATGCGCTAAAAACGTGCGTGTGTTTCGATTTGACGGTAGCATTTCCATATTGCACAGAGCTGTCTTCATTGCGAAATTTAGACGCAACAACTAGCACTATCACTGCCAGGTTTCCAAAGGCAGTGAGTGCTCGGATCATTCTGTTTAAGTTCCTGATAATGTTCTGTTGAATTTCTAATTGTTTTGAATTCGTTGTCCCTTTCAGCCATTCGTTCCCTAGTTCAGCGAGCCTTTGGGTTACATTTCTGAAGATGTTTCCCCTAGCCACATTCATTTTCATGACGCATTCCACAAATATCATCGTGTAACTGATGTTTTTCGAAATCTCGCTGTAATCCCTCTCGTATATTAATCTGTACAACTCTGCAAAAGCGCAGCAGGTAAAGAAGCAGGTGTAGACGTAAAAAAATGATGATAGATGGTGTACGGAAGTCTATATCTACCATTTTTTATCAATGCGACGGGCCAGTATCCGAAATAGGTGCAAACCAGTCTAACAAATTCGAGGTGTTCGCTGCTTGACATCTTCAGTGTTAGAAAATTGGACATCAATTGTTTAGAATTAGGTCGTAGCATCCTATTATTTATGATAATTATACAGAATCCTCTTGTAAGTTATAAACTTACTTTTAAGATGTTATTTAATTCATAATACAAATAAGCTTTCTGAAGTTGATTACGTCAATGCAAGACCAACAACCGCTTCAAAAATTAAACTATGATAATTTCGTTGCCTACTACATAGTCGTGCTTTTGCATGATTCTCATCTTCTACCATGGGTTTATTATACTGGCGATCCCAATCAAATTTTGTTTGAAAGAAAATACTGAAACTTGAAGGCAATCCAGATTTCATCTCTGGACTTCAAAGTTATTCCTGCATCCCCCTAGCTTCCAGAACCATTCCTTCCAAAAATTTTGATATTAAGGCGGATTAAGTGGAACGTAATTAATTTTTATACGAGTATATTAAGAACAGTGAGATCAATTGTGAGAGTGCTTGGAATAGGTCAGGTAAATAAAACTTGAGTCAGTTTTTTCTCTCATATATTAGTATAATAATGGGCTACAGCAGTTTCGGTCTATATATAACCATCTACAGGCCTAGAAGAAATTACTTGACATCCACCGTATAATATTTTACAATTCAATGTCACGTTAGTTAGGTATTCTACGCGTGCTAGCTGGCTCCGGTACACTAATAAATTTTTGACGCTTGATTAACTCAAAATATTGCAATAATAACTTTAAAAAGCTTTAAAGCGATATAATTTATCACAGTCAAATGAGTACACAACACACAAATAGAACTTAAGGTACTAATAATACATTTAGAAATCCTGGAGACTTGAAACTAGTTTTCTTGATTTAACATAATTTGTGATAGGTTTTTTTTATTTGAAAATTCTAGAGCTTCTAAATTTGCCAAATAATTATTTCTGTTTTCTTTGTAATATTCTAAAACTATTGTTAACATGGAATTCATGATTGTTTTCTGTTAGATGGTTAGTAAAATGAGAATTTTTATTATTTTTGAATGCATACATATGTTATTTAAAACCTGTTCTAGAATTTTTACATTTTTCCACATTTATCTAGATTTTCTAATCTAGTCTTTATTTCTGCATATGTTTAATTCTATGTTATTAATAGTTCTAAATACGAATTTACAATTTTTTCCAGTTTTTTTAATAATTTTTTTTGTATTCTTATGGTCGACATCTCTACATTAAATTACGTATATTTTATTTTTTCTCTTCTCTGTATATACGAATTGTTCTAAATTATTTTTGCTCTTTCCTTTATTATGCTCACCATTAGTCTATTTATATACTTAAATCTTCCAACAACCACAACGCTTTTTTTAATGTTATATTCAATTAACTAATACAACAACTAATCTCTTGTCTGTGCGATATGCATCCTGGTGTTACACGTTCAAAACGTCAAATCAGGGAGACTAATAGGACCTTTCGTTGCTGTGTCAGGGGTAAGCATTTCCTAACTATCTATTTTTTCTTGCATTTGCTGATCATTATGATATCCTCTGTAATCATTATGTAATCGTTTCAATTTTGATATCAATTATGTAATCACTGTAATCTCTATGAAATAATATGTAATCTGTAATAAGCGGTACGCATTTTTTCTTTCTCTGATGTATTCATATTAAAATACAAACTAGGGGGAAACAAATTAATTTCTGATGGCAGTCAAGGAATAAAATAACTATATCTAGACTTTTTTATATTCGTTCTGGCGTATACAGTTTTCTTTACAATGATTGTGCTGGAATTTATGTGGGATAAACTGAGAGATTTTTAACGGTTACAGCTAAGGGAAACCACAAACAATTTGAAAAATATAATAACACTGATGGAGTTACGACAAAGTCCTCCTTGGCCAACCATGTATTGTTTAATAAGCACACTACCAGTTTGGATAATGGTAAAATCTTACAATTTTGTAACAAATCAGTAACATAAAACTTTGTAATGACCAAAATGTTAGTTTTAAAAGAAAATAAAAATTTTAACACACCCACTTTTAATAAAGTGGGTGCCTTCTAACAACTGCGTAACCTACACTCATAAAAAGTATAGTAAGTTGTTTTAATTTTCTGACTACTAGCAAAAATTAGTTAATGTTGTTTCAACAATTTGTGTTTTTTATAACCTTTGTACCAGGCACGGAATTTGGCCATTTAAGGCCGAAAATGCTTTACCCGTTAATATTTGGTGTAATAAAGTTGAGAAGGAATTAAATTTTATTCATAATTTATTTTATATTAAAACTGCATATAGATGGATCAGTTCAAAATTAAGACCTTTTTTATTTATAAATATAACAAAAGAATCTTTGACACTAATACTCGTGGTAAACGTGAAAAATAAGTATTTTATATAAACATTTTCAAGAAACAAATTTCCTTCAATCTTTGATCTTATTATTCAGCATTTGTGTCCTCCTCATCTTCATTTTATCGCCTCTCTAAATATTCTCGTTCCTATGATAAAATACATTACCATTCCTTCTATTTCTGCAATTATTAAATCCATAAAAGAAGCAATCTTAACTCTGCTAACAAGCCTAATGAATGCACAACTCGGTCGGTGTTTCCATACTGTTTGTAAACGGCTAATGCTATACCAATTTTTAAGACTGGTGACAAAAATAATTCCTGTAATTGTAGGCCTATTTCCGTAGTACCTGTATTTTCAAAGATACTGAAAAAAATATTTTATGAACAGTTATACTCATATTTTAAAAATGAGAATATATTTTCTCATAATCAGCACGGATTTAGGTGTGGTTCTGGTACTGTTGATAAAAATGGAGATGATGCCGTGGGCTTATTTTTAGAATTAAGTAAAGCATTTGATTGTGTACCTCACAGAATATTGCTTAGCACTTTGTATATGT
The DNA here is from genome assembly GCA_025024175.1 of Rhyzopertha dominica. NCBI lineage: Eukaryota > Metazoa > Arthropoda > Insecta > Coleoptera > Bostrichidae > Rhyzopertha > Rhyzopertha dominica. The sequence goes on along the minus strand of QCXZ01000053.1, from coordinate 17,451,257 downwards.
ATAATTGTATCCAGCATCTTGTAAACTCTTGAGCTCATAGGTTGTCAAATTTTAAAATGCTGTCGGATAACTTACATACCTGTAATATATGGCGTCCCTCGGGGTTCGGTGCTGGGGCTTCTTTTGTTTATAATTTATATTAATGATTTTCCGAACTATATGAATGATATATGTGTATTATTTGCTGATGACACAACACTATTTAACGCCGACAAAGCTTTGACAAATCTGAAGATGAAACCTTTGAAAGCTACTTTGAAAGTGATCAAGATGGTTCATTGCAAATAAGCTCACTTTAAAAGCAAATAAAACTACTGACGTTTTTTTCCTAATGAATACGCGGAGTACTGGTTTTGAAACTAGTGTGAAGTTTCTGGGGATTTACTTAGACAGTGAAGTCAAGTGAGACATTCATTGTAACAATCTGGCCGGTAAGCTGTGTAAGGGATTGTTTCTTTTGCTAAGCCTTGCGGACAGAGCCCCTCACGACACTCTGAAAGTAATTATTTCTCTGTATTTGAAACTCATTTTTTTGTACGGTTTGTTACTGTGGGGACAGTATGTTGCCAGGACTGGCATCTTTAAACTGCAACGTAAAGCAGTTAGAATTTTGGGAGGCCTAAAATACAGAGACGATTGTACACTTTCAACTTTCAACTTTTCAACTTTCAAACAAAATTATGACGTTTTCATCTCTCTACATATTTCAGTCTTCTATAAATTAAGCAGAATACTGACCATTACCCGTTGCATAACTCCACTCATTATTATAATACAATGAACCATAACAAAATCTGCCCTAAATATATGAGACTATAACACGTACACGAAATGGAATTGAACACTATGGAGTTTAATTTTTCAACGCTCCTTCCCTGGTGTAAAACGTATATCCTATAATAGTTTTAAACAATGTACTAAAACAATTCTACATGATAGTACCCTTCATGATATTGACGAATATTTTAAAGTGATAGTGCCATCTTAGTAATTGTAATAAGTGCTTTATGTGCGCCATATTTATACTCTTATTGTAATTATAGCTGTGAATGCAGTGACTTCTGCATTATTATTATTATTATTATTATTATTATTATTATTATTATTATTATTATTATTATTATTATTATTATTATTATTATTATTATTATTATTAAATACAACGTCACATACGTGTTCTAGACAGAAAAAGAAAAATTTCCTACCAGTTGTAGTTGTTATCCATATTTTGAAAAATTATGATATCAAATGCATTTATTTGGTTTGATAAAAATGTATATTATAAGTTGGCCGTAGAAAGTCTTGTCTTACGGCTAACTAGTAACGTGATTACATGCCCAACCCTAGACATAACATGCAGTTCATATTACGCTAGTGGAATTACACACTCATTTAATAGTAAAGTAATATATCTTTATTTCATAGAAATAACACGTTGTTTCGGAAACAACTGCAAAAGCGCCAGAAGATGTTAATTAGCATTACTTATACATTCGACTTTGTCCTGGTAATTGAATAGGGCTTTGATGGTGTAATGGTTAGCGTACTTGACAAGCAATCAATAGGTTCCCGATTCATTTCCTGTCAAAGCTGGCAATACTTTTTCAGAAATATATTTACCTGCAAAATTTATAATTAATACAATACTCAAATAATCCAAAACAACTGAAAATTCTCGAAAGTAAAACGTGCTTATTATAGTGCGAGTAAAACTAGTCCACTCCTATCTAGAGGTGTCATGACGTTTATTGCAGCAGATTCTTGTTATTGATACTGACTATGATTTAATTAGCTAGAAAATATTTTTATGGTTTCTGACAAGAAAAAATATGTTCATTCTTATAGACAAACGAGGAAAATTGAGGATTCGGAAACGGCTCTTTATTGAGGACAATGCAAACCTAAGTGTACATATTTTAGAGCAATTAATATTTAGGTATACACTAGCCAAACTGTACTGCAACGTTGTCTAATTTGTGACACAGAAACTGCCTTCAATGTAAATACTATTTGTGAACAGGATCAAACGTGTTGGTTTCTTACAGCCGTTTGCCTAAACAACGTGGCTATGGAATAAATTCCCTTCAGGATCTGGAAACATTATTACATATAAACACATAGAAGGGTCTAGCAGGATAAGGTAGGGTCAGCGGCCCCAGGAAGTTATTTTGAAAGTACTTGTAAGGTCGGCGATATATAAAACTGCCATTGACACAAATTCACCCTCTCATCTCAGTGTGTTCCACAAATAATTGATCAAGTAGAGGCTAGAGCGGGCATGTGTCAAAATTGTTTCTGAAATCAAAACTGTTTGTTACATAAAATATTGGTTTGCTATATTTTTTTGATATATTTTCATAGAATTTTCTAGTAGTATTTATTATTAAAAGACATAATTGTTTTTTTTTTCAGATATTATTCATAGTTTACGCAGAGATCACACAATGAATATATATTACCAGATATCCACCAAAAGATGCATAAATATAAAATAGGTGCAACATCTCTTAAAAAATAAATGCTCTTGCCGTCTTGGGTACTAATGACTTAAATTTGTCTTTTGAATAAAATTTTTCATAAATACGTACACCGTTTACGTACGTAATTATTTATTTAATTAATGTATTAATTAAATAATTAATTAATTAATTAATTTAATGTATTTAAAATAATAGTAGCAGTAGAAATTGTTAATATGATGTTGATTCTGACACAAAGAGATAGAACTTGTTTGTTGAAGACGAAATTTGTCGTTTTCCTGCTAGTCGCGTGTTTGTACTATGTAGTACCTAGTGTTCTGTTTACCTATCATCCTTATACCCCCAACACTATAATCGCGCGGTGGAAAAATAACCCCCTAATCTACCTGAACACGCACTAGCGTAGGACGACCGGAAGTTAAGGAGCATGCGACACTGCGCGGCATAAGGGAGAACACTACGCGTCATAAAGTAGGCCCAAATGAAACACTAATTTTTTGGATACTAAGCACGACCACCAGAAACTGATTTCAATTCAGGAGGTCGCTTTCTAGGGGTACGCACAATTTGAGCTCGATAGGTGATGGGCCACTATAATAATTACTCACAATATGTACTGAAGGTTGCTAATTAAATTATAGCTACAAAATTTATAGATTTTCCAACAAATTAGATTCTATTTTTCATTCAAAGGTAAGTAACAACAATAATTTGCTTTGTCGAAACTACACGCAACCTTATTTTAATAAACACAACTATGTCCATCATTATCCCCTTTTGTTCCAGTCTCCGAGTTTCTGACACTGCTTTATAAATTTAATTATTTTCTGCAAATTTGAAAGCCTACACAGTCAATCTCACTATTTTTTCCTATTTTAGTGTTTGTTGTACTAGCATTGCACCACCACAATCTAGCTGTTTACAATTCGCCAAGGAATATCCGGTAGCCAACAGGGCAGCACTATCAACTGGGTATTTGCCATGTATTTATATTTTATTAAATTGCATATTAATAGGTAGCATCTAATCCACAAGACAGCTGTGACAGCTTATAAATTAGAAAAAATGGATCGTAAGGTGTATTTTTAATATTAAAAATGTGAATATTTAAAGGGACCGCCAAAACGCGAACCTACTAGCCGTAACGTCAGGTGTCCTGTAAATGGCCGCTTGTTTACATCTAGGGTCAGCGCTTCACGCGTCAGCCTCAGCCTGTCAATTTATCAGTTTGTTGTTTGCGTTCATTTTGCGACAAGCGAATTAAAATACGCCAAGAAATAGTGAAACACTTATGAGTTATGACTTCTGAAGCCATGTTCATTGTTATGGAATTTGTGTACAGCGACGAGCGGCTCGACGCCGCGGAGATGAGGAACGTGAAAGCATTGATAATTTGATCACAGTGGGTTGTTGAAAACATACTATTTGTAAACATAAAAATGTAAGAATCAAAAATGTACCCTAAAGTTGACATTTATTTTAGAGGTCAGAATAAATATAAATTGTCATTTATTTTTGAAACTCTTGCGGCTCGTTTCCGGTCTGGCTAGCAATCGAATATATGGGGAACAACGTCGTTCTTTATTATAACATTTCCTTCTATCAACTTAAATCGCATATAATTTTTCATATCCTCTTCAAGCTATAACAAAATGGAAACTGAATGGTAAACACTTATAAACCCCAAAAAGAATAATAAAACTTGCAGTAAGAATTAAGATGATCTTCACAACAGAAAAACAAACTGCGATTTCGGTATATTATGTCTAGAGGTCTTAAACAACAGTTTCATACGTTGATAATTTCGAGGAATAGTTACAAAAATTTTGTTAGCTGTACTGACTGAACTACTTTTATAACCATGTACAGAACAACACTTGTTTTGTTTCCCATACATAATAGATGCTTGTAAAACTACACAAACTACTTTTTGGTGTGACCTCTTACACCGTTCTTTCAATAAACACAACACAAAAGCTTTTCCAATACAAGACTGATACTACACCATTAAAGAGCACGCTCCTGGGTAATGTTTACATGACACTTGACGTCACGAGTTGAATAACCTTGGATAGAAGCGTTTTGACGGTGACTCCTAAGATTCGAATTTCAGACCTAAAATTCTCTACCTACAAATATTTGTTTGTTTTCTTTTAACATGGCGTACGATATATATGCACTTCAAGATTCATTTTACGTAATTTTCAAAAAGGTGATAATACCCAATTATTGGTTAGTGCRGATCCTAAAAATTTATTTTATCATTGCGGCAAGCTGAAAACATCTTTTAGTCCATCATAATACTATAATCTAACGGGCTCATCCCACAGATCCGAAATCTGAGCTTTCTCCAACCTATCCTACAAAATGCTACAGCATATGTTGAAAATGCGCAGTTCCACGAGTTTTGTGATATTAAAATACAGGGTTTCTACAAATAATTCATGCATCCAAAGCGCTTATGAAAACTATGGATTAAATGAATATGCCGCGTCTCAGGAAAGTGACCTATACTTGTTGTCTATCGATTTTAATATTATTTGATATATTTTAATATGAGAAAACGCCTGGTAGTGTGTATTTTCAACATGTTCTGTAGTGTTTTGTGGGATAATTAACTTTAAGATTGCAGAAAGCGCACATTTCGGAGCTGTGGTGTGACATCGGGTATATTATAGCTTTCCAATAGTTACAAAAAGGCGGCACATAGAAATCAACGCCGCTCGCGTTGCAGGAACCATTTATAGMAGCCTTGTACATAAAATAATTCTACAACCGACAGATGCCAAGTACTTAAAGCAATAGTTGCGTTTACTTTCCTGAGGGGCGGCAAATTGATTTAATCCATAATTTGCGTAAGCGCCTGCATGCATGAATCATTTATAGACACCCTGTATACGTTCAACAGCTTTCTTAAAAGTAAACAATAAGTGTAGTTTAATGTTTACAATTTTGTACGCAAATAATAAACATGTTACCACTCTTCCTTAATACTCCATGAAAAATATTATTCAGAAGACAAATACAAAAGTATTAGTTCCCGGGACCATTGATTAATGTATTCAAGAATACATCATTCAACGCCAGGACGCTCATAGGAAGTACTGTACCCATTTTATATTTATGCCCTTGTTGATGATAGACCTATACATTAGAAACTACATTATATATTAAGAATCTAGGATGGCAATGCCATCTGTCAGCATGCCCACGGCACTTTTTGCTAGCGGGCAAGAACCGACATACATTAAAATGCATGTCTATGCTGTGCTGTCTACACCTCAACCAACTGCAGATAGATCTATTTCGATGTCATTACAGCTCATCAGTGCAGTTTAGGTCTAGTGTAGACAGCACGGCATATAACTGGTTGTTTTGCTTATATACCAAAGGAATGGTATGACGTAAGTATTTAGGATGGCAATGCCATCTGTCAGCATTACACTGACATGACAGCTGCCAAACGGGTACTACTGCTTTGGTATATAAGCAAAACCAGTTCTATGCCGTGCTGTCTACACTAGACCTAAACTGCACTGATGAGCTGTAATGACAGCGAAATAGATCTATCTGCAGTTGATTGAGGTGTAGACAGCACAGCATAGACATGCATTTTAAAACATTATATATTTTTCTGTGATTACACCTTTCGATAAATCACGAATGAAATAGTTAAAAATATATCTACTTTTTTTATCTTAAATACGATAGAGATGATCTAGAAAAAGATTATATATATAATTTACATCAAAATATTGCATAACGAACAGTTTTTGTTTCTTTTGTGCAACTGCAATAATTTTCGAAAGAAACAATTTTGAAGCATACCCTCTCTAGTGTCCATTCAATCAATTATCTCCGAAACACAGTGAGATGAGAGGCTGAATTTGTCTCAGTGGCAGTTTCATATCTCAAAATGCCTGTCTGGGATCGCTGGCCCTACCTTATCTTATTAAACCTTTTTCCAATTTCGACTGTGATACCTTTAAAGCCGTTTCAGTTGACATAACATACAGTGAACCAACGGATAGAGTAAGTGGTTTCTGAGCACGCATCATCATTATATGCAATGTTTGGCATACACTTTTGTTACAGTCCAGCCATCCACTTTCCCATACTGCTTGAGCAATATTCTGACTCTACGAACCAATACATTTTATAAATTGCCCAACTATTTGGAGACAGTTACCTCTAGTATGATCTCATTCGCGAAGAAGTAGAAAAGAAGCGTTTGACCTAGTCCACAAAATATAACCATTAAGCTAGCTAACTGACTAACGATTGGTTTCTCTCCCTATTAATAAAATTCACTACATTCAACTTCGCTTCAAGAAAATCACACTTACCGCMATTATTTCAAACAAAMGGGGACCTATTTGTACTGATCAAGTAACGAAGTTGAGAAACATAAGCGAACTGATTGATCTATCCACATCTTGAACAAATCTGCAATAAAATAACATTTTTCATTTATAGTGTATACTTGCAAGCAACAATCTATGAGACTCGTTAAACGAACAGCCGATTACCGCTCACAATGGTTTACAAGTACGAGTATTACCTGAAGCTGTCGTAAATAACAGACGGGTTCGGCACGTTCCACTGTTTTGCAGCGGAGTGGACCGTATCCAAAAATTGTGTTTAGGCTTTTTTAGAATTTTTTTTTCCGTACACATAAATCAATGAGTATTATTTGGTATTATTATTTGAACTACAAATATTTCGCATCTAATAGCTTTTAATGTATGACTAGATCGTATTCTTTCCTAATTTAATTACTAGTATCTATTTTTATAACCATGAATGGTAAACATTCCAATTTCAATGCCGCAGCCCATACTTTCTAATTTTTGATCTCGGTGTGCAATTGCCCTCTGCCCAAAACCAAACAGCGTCATAGTAATGGACAACGCTAGTTACCATTCGGAGCAACTGGATAAAATTCCAAATACAATAACTAATTAGGCAACTATTCAAGAGTTTTTAAGAAAAGAAGATTAATATTTCGAATAGAACTCACAAAAAAAACAATTGTTGGAAGCGCTTGGCACGAATAAAATTTCGAAGAAATTTAAAATTGACATTCTCGCTTCTGAATGTGGACACACCATTCTACGATTAACCTCTTATCATTGCATTTTTAACCCCATTGAAATGATATCGGGGCAGTTGAAACAAAGAATTCGACGAGGGAACACCGGTGGAAAATTTAGCAATGAAGTGCTGCTAAAAATTAGACGCGAGGCTGAAACAACAAGTGTCGATGCATGGAGAAATTCCGTGCGGCATATACTGGATATTGAAAATCGGTACAGAGTGAATCATGTACAAAAATTAATAGTAGAAGTTAATCGTGATTCTAGCAGTGAAAGTGATATTGAGTACTTTTTTTTTAGTTTGTGACTCTTGTAATGGGCTTATTAACAAGCTGTAATGAACAAAATCGATACCGTGTATAAATTTTATTGTGCACTATTGTAAACGTTTTCTAACAAATGTAAATAATTTTCTACTTACTAATTTGCATGTTTTCATATTAAATTTGTATAAATTCGTTATGACATGCAAAGGCTTTTATTTTATACATCGGAAAGATTTACATAAAAATAGATCGCGGGTCGCGCCGGTTAGCATAAGTTCTGCATTAAATAAAATTTGTTATAAAAGTTTCTATGTTTTATTGATTGCTAAAATATCACAATAACAAATTTCAAAAATCTATAGTGGAAACGTTAAAATTTTAGCCAACAAGATTTTTTTTGAATATGGCCTATTTAGGAACTTTGAAGCGTGCCACTAATCCCAATAGTTTAGGACGGCCGACCATAAGGTTGTAAAAATCTTTATTTGCAATACAATAGTTTACGACCCTCTGCATAAGTCAGTCTCATAGATTGTTGCTTGATACTTTAACAGAAATAAAACATTTAAGGAATAAAATTTGCTCGCCTGCAGGTTCTTTAAAAGGAAGTCTGATTATGTTCATTTTCCTATATTTCCTAGGGGCGGCGCTAAAAAGGGGGTTTCTTATCTATTTGTTATTTTTAAGAACAAGCAATGCATTTATTAGTGGTTTCAATGACTCGGAAAATGTACTAAGGCTATGTGAATTTGAACGATATGTTGATCCCTGCACTAATATGGAAATATTTATTGCTGGTAAAATTAATTCAGTATTACACCAAAAATGTTTAAGTAAATCGGAATATTGGAAAATAAGTCAAATTTGTTTGATAATTTTGATATGGCTACTTCTAACTGCAAAGAGAATTAAACTATAATCAGAAATTGAAGGGGAAAATAACCTGGCTTTGTAAAATCATTATCGTATTATGTATGTATTATTGTTTTCAAATATAAGTTGTAGATGTAGATGGAACAGGCTCAAAAACCCGTAGACGAGAATAGTGTAAATCTGCCCAGGGTAACAAACTACAAGAAAAGGGGGCAGAATTAGAAAAGATCCTGCTGTTTGATTAAATATAATGATAGGACGACGTTAACTACAAACTCATATATGACAACGCAGAAGCTGAACTACTGGCTGTAGGCCTTTATAGAAAGTAAAGAAAGGTTTGGATTTTTGAACAAATTAAAAAGCTTAAGCAATCAAGAAATAGAATGAAAATATTTGCTATCAATGAATTGTTTAGACTACAAGTATATACCAGAATTTACAAAGAGTTTTCTCATTAATTCAGCTGCTAAAAAAATACTTGCTAGGCTGGCTGTGTTGTATCTTAATAACGATTGGTGTAGTTCCGTGCAGTTTGAAGCTTTAATTGGAAATTTAGCAACTACAAAGGCACACTTACATAAGTTTTTCTGTTATTTTGTGTTACAGTTATGTATACCGAATATATATGTATTTATTTTTAATTTATCGACTTATAAATATTTTCCAGTTATTTCTATTGTTTATATATTAAGAAGTTTGATTGTGCAGTTTGTTTAATTTAATTTTATATAGATAATAAATTAAATAACAACTAYAAAGTAACACATAATATTCAAAATAATAGTAATTTAGCTTAAAATATAAAAAAGATTTACTTTGAGATAACCAAAACTGAGCAGTCTGATACAATGACGAAGATATGATGTCATCAAATTTCTTTTAAATAGGATCCTATGCACTTTTTATTCAAATCATTACGTCATTTGGCATTAATAGCATTGAAAAGGGCATAATTTAAAAACGGTTATTCAACATGTGCATAATATGAAGTTCGCAATTAAAACAAAATGCATTATCAAGTGACTTTGGCTTCCACATTTAATGAATTAATAAGGTTTAGAATTAGCAAAACAAAACATTTAGATACCCAAATGTTCAAACTGCAGTCCATTTACAACTTGACATTTCTCATTGGACACTACGTCCCACAACGTCTCGAGCTTTTAATTCTTCTAGTATAGTCTAGTTTTTAAATGACCCCAGAGAAAGTCTCAAGGAGTTAACTCTGGCGATCTATCCATCTATTGGCAAAAACGTCATCAAGGAAGCGATACACCACTACACCAAATTGTGCCGGTGCGCGTCTTCCGGAAAGCAAATTTAATGTCTTTTCTTGAAATACCATTGTCCAGCTAATTCGGAAATATCTCAGCTTGTGCAGGCACCAAGTCATCCCTGAGAAACTACATACTTATCTACCGCAAATTTATCATCAAAAAATTAAGGATCATTTTAACCTGGAATTTAAATAGGGCTTTGATGGAGTGGTTGTTATAATATTTGACTAGGAAACAAAAGATCCCGGCTTCAATTCCATGTCAAAGTTGACAATCCCTTTTCAGCAACAAACTCAATCAAATCTTCTTATAATTAATACTCACAATACTCACATAATCCAAAATATCTTTCACTTCCCGAAAGTACTACAATAAATTTACAATTTTAATAAAAATTTACAAAGAGGACAGTTATAACGAGAACGCAACTTCAAAAATTTAAAAATGATTTTTCTACAATTAGGAACTTTTTACCACTCTAATTTTTCTTGATATGAAGTTCTCCTATGTTAGAAAACAGCAAGAGTTGTTTTTTCTTAATGTTCATCTGTATACTAATAATAAAATAAAATCTTTCGGAAGAGATTGGCTGAATACAAAATTACGTCACGTAATAGTAACGAGGCCCCGCCCACCACGGTAGCTCGCTGCATAAAGTATGTCAAATGGAACAGTACGCGCCAAGCTGATTTCTGACAGTAGCAAATACGCAAATCTGTTACATAGTGATTTGTTCATTACTATTACGTGACGTCACCGTCCGCCGCAGCCGTAATCGCCTTTGGCTTAACTTCAATCTGTGAAGTTATTTAACAACCAATCACCGTAAATGAAATAGTAATTTTTTCTCTACTTTTTAAGACAATAAAATTTTTATGCAAGTTCCTAATTAGAAATTTTATTAAAAACTCATAGGGCCGGATGATCAAAGTTCATCTGAGTTTAATCTGCGGTCGTTGCCTAACAACGTCATGAATCCGGTGTTCTGATTGGTGTTGCTATAGCAATGACCGTGGATTAAACCCGGATTAACTAGGATCCACATTTATGCAATCGGCCCTTAGATTTTAACTTTCTGGACAGATTAAAAAAAATTTTCTTTAGTACTTTAACTCTTAGTATTGCACCAAATACTAAGCCTTGTTTGAGTATAGCACTTGAGAATTTAAGAAAGAAGAACATATCTCTTCTTTTGTGGAACTTAGGTCGTCCCCAACTGTATATCGAATTCCAGCAAAATGAGGGAATCGTTATTTTCACCACCGTTCCATACATTAATAATTCTGAAGCCGACTGTACAGGTATTGCAACCTAGCGACCATCCACGCGTTCAACTCTGTGAGTGCATTACAAACATGAAAATGACGGAAATTTTACTAGTGCCCAGTGGCGACACGTGTGACAATTGACTATCCTTTTCACATAAAAATTTTTGTTCGCCGGAAAACATAATATTTCTATAAAAATTTGGGTCTTCAACAAAACTTGCTCATTAGAATTTTTCCTTTAAATAATGTTTAACCACTGTTGAGTGTGTATGCCGTTGTTTATTTCCATCTGACGCAGGGATAGGTTTGGATTTTCTTCGGCTTCTATAAAATGTTTAATTTTATATCGTCCTTTAATTTGGGGTGATGAGATCTTGGTAAATCGTTCACACTACCCGTTTCTACCAAAAGTAGATTGTAATTAGGTCCATTTTGGTGTTCCGTAGTAAACAATTGACAAACTTCCTGGTGATCCCAAAGCAAGGGCGTACCCAGCTTCTGGTCTAAGGCGGAGGGCAAAGCATGACTTTCGGTTAGTGAATTATTCAACATAAATAAAAAATCTGTTGATTTTATGCAAACTTAAAACATCTTCTGTGAAGACCCAAATTTTTTATGTATTTTATACACACTGTTCATACAAAACTCGTTTACTCCTAATTCAATTATTGATGATCTCAGGTGATATCTAGCGCATTCAGTTGTATCTCTAGCACTTTTAACAAAAGATGATTTGATACATTTTATTTGGAAGAATAAAGATCCCTGATTCACATAATGAATAGTAATGTCAAACGAAGTACTAAAGAAAGATAAATTTCTCCTTAAGTACATATCTACTAAAAGCGCCACGTTTTTTGATTTGGAATTCACACATATCAGAGACTAATGAATTAACCGATGCGCTTTTAGTTTAGTTTCACCTTTTCACACTAGAAGCTTTAGAAATTTAAGTTCAGAATGAGTAGGTAACTAGTAAGAATTAAAAAAATCTAAACTCAGAATGAGGAAACATCCTGGTCGTGAAACAATACCTAAGGCTGTAATGATTTAAGCTGCTGGTATAGTTAAACTTAAAATTACAAGTTATAAGCCCCAGCATTATGCGTCAGCTGGCCAATCACCCCCAATCAGCAATAATGGTCGTTTTATTTCTAACCATTTTTGCTCATATATCAAATTTTACTCAAATTTCAGCATAATTTCAAACCCACCATTTGTTATTGACCTCAAGCTGCTAAATCGTTGCATATATTATATTCATCTTGCTGATTGTCATTGAAATGCAAATAATTGCTCAATATAATCAAAAACGTATGTTATAAAATCTTACAGAACCTACTTGACTACTGAAATCTGCGGGTATTAACAATTAAACGCACAGTATAAATTATTACAAATGTAGGTATTCCTTATGATCAATTCAACTTATTATGGCAATGTAAGGTATACTTCGATTGATACTTCAGCGGCAATTTTTATGTGGCATAAAAGTAATTTTTGTTTTAACTTAAATCAGATATGCATAGTTTTAATGCTTAAAGCGCCTTATGTCGTCATCTGAAACAAAATATGAGCACGTCAATAAGACTCCATTAAACTTGAGCATTAGCAAATTTTGGATTAAAAACGGTGATCGCATTAATCTGATATTTCAAATAAATCATATTTGAGTACTTCTTTTTGCTCTCTGGCTAAAATAATGACCGGGGTATAAATCGAAAATAATGCTTTTGAGTCGATTATATCAATGCTATATAATAACCAGACATGTAACACATAAGTAAAATGATAGCATATTACATCTCAATGTTTGACGATGATTTTTTACACATTAGGAATATTGTGTAAGATCAGTGTTATGCAAGACATGCTTTATTATGAACACCGTACAGAATATACCATCTCTTTTTAGACTGCGCTTTTTTTTCGCTTAGCTATTATTCTTGTTAAATTAAGCCAACCTCCGTAATCCGCCAATGCACTGCTCCCAAAAAAACCGCTGTAAATTGAATCAATACTTCCACATCCAATTGTCAAAATGACATTTGCGTTTTTATTTCTTATACTGTAGGATTGGTAATCGGGTTTTGAGCATGTTTTCTCTCTACACATTTTTTCTAAAACAAACAGTCCTCGAGATATTATCAAAAATATATAAATTTTTAAAATCTGTTTTTTTCCAAATAACTCGAAAATTATTAACTTAACAAAAAATTACAAGAGTGCTTTCTGATCTGAAATTTGATTTTCTATATAATAGATTTTTTGGGAATATTTCGAAAATGTCAAAATTTTGGATAAATTTTCTAAGACACTTTTTGTGAGAAATTTAATTTCCTATCTGATGGTATTTTAATTTTTTGAATATATTAAGTATATTCGGAGATATTTAGGAAAATCGTTTTCTGTAAGTGACGCTTTTTTGCTAATACGAAAATTTATATGAACGAATAATACTCGTAGTTACACTACTAATCACAAAAACCAAAAAAAATTAAAAAATTAAAATTTGCAAAAAGGGTAGTTATCCCCCAATTTCGCCGCCTTCTCGATATCGTACTTACCCCACAAACAATAGGTCGCTTTGGGTACTTCAGATTTATACGTTTGCCAAATTTCAAGTTCATATATTAAGTCTTTCGAAAGCTATCGTGCCCACAAACAAAACCACAGACACACAGACAAGAAATTTGTTTTTGCCCAAATTTTGTTCTTTAAAGCGAATGAGCAAATAAAACTTTTTGAAAATTTTTTTCTCGATACAGTACTTGCCATCCGTTGGATGTGGAAGTAATTAACCCACCACTTAATATTTAAACCAAATTAAACCTCATTTAAATAAACTGAAATATGTCTAATCGAATTTTCAAAAGACTATCGTATACTGGCATTTTAACAGCACACCGGGTTTTAATTCGTGATTATAACGCTACTGGATTCCTAAAACTTATGTTAAATAGATTTTCATAACCCTTAGTTTTGACAGAATTTGCTCCGCATAACTGATATTTTTGAAATTGTTTTGTTTCTCTGTATTAATTGTTAAAATGTAACGCGAATTTAGAAATTTGGAACGAAGAAAGTTGGAGTTACCGCCAATTGCAACGACTTATTTAATGTCATTTGCATAGGTCGAATATGATTTCTGGATGAATATTGTGAAATATGCTTGTCTATAAATCTTACTTCGTTTACATTTCGTAAATACATACTTAATTAACCAGCTAGATATGTGGAAGGTTGGCAGTCCAGGTTCACGGGAGGGCAGCTGCTGCCCCACCCTCCCCTTCGGTACGTCTATGCTCCAAAGTCTGTCTCCATAGCCTATCATCGTTAAATTTGGATTCGTTCAGTCTCCGATACAGACCCACTATTTTAAGTAAGCATGGGTATTACAGATTTAAATTGCTTGTTTTTTACATAATCGGTTTATAAATGCAGCCCGGCGACCAACTCTGGTGGTTGTTGGGTATTTCTTTAGAAACTACAATATAGTAGGAAATTCCACCAACAAACGGCTATGTGATCGGTTGATTATGTGTATATATATATCTTACGTTATGATTTATATAACATTGGCTGGTTTGGGCTTTTAACTTTTTTGGTGGTGTAATGGAACATACCAGAGTACTACTTTTCTGTAGATTCAGGTTCTAGACCTGACTGCAGCGAGTTATTTTTTCATTTTAATTTAGCCTGCTTTTGTGGTACCCCTAAACATTATAGTTGCAATATTGCATTTTTACTAAGTCGATTTTGCTAACTTTATGAATTCTTCATGAATTCAAGATATTCAAAAAGTGCTTGCTGGAGTCGGAAGGAGCATGAAGACAAGCAAGTCTAACCCACGTTAGTCCCTCGAACAGTTTTTTTAGATATCGTATGGATTGACTAGGTGTATCAAATTGTAAATTGACTAATCACACTGAACATTCGGTTGCCTATCTCTCTTATGTAATTTTTTAATAACTTCTATGCACGTGTTTTGGTTGGTTGACTTCCTTAGATAATAAGGGTTTGATTAACGCAAAAAATGCATCTATAGAGCTATTAAAAAATCACTTCATACCTTGGTCTTTAAAATCTTGCCTAGGTGCGAACCCACCACCCGGCACTGCCTGTGATACTTAATTTTTGACAGCATAATATACTTACCGTATCAAGGTTTGATGCTTTCTTATACATCGCTTGATCTCTAGAATAATAGCAGCGTCTAGATCAATTTGCTCCCCATCTATTCTCATCAAAGCTGTTTCACGAAATCTGTAAATCTGATCGCTTAAAATACGTAGTTGCTGAATACAGAAGATCATGAAGGCGAGGACAATAAAATCATTACCGAAGTGACCATAAAGAGAGCAGTACCCAGCGATTGTGTGCATTATAAAAACAATTACATAATGCTCGTCGTCATCTAGTGGCATCCGTGCGCTGAAAACGTGTACGTGTTTTGCTTTGGCGGTAACGTTTCCATTTTGCATGGGTCCATCTTCCTTGTAAAATCTGGGCGAAGCGGCTAGCACTATCACGGTCAGGTTTCCAAAGACAGTGAGCGTTGCAACCATTCTATTTAGGAACCTGCTAAGATTTTTATGAATTTTTAATTGTTTTGGATTCGTCATCTCTTTCAGCCATTCGTTGTCCAGTTCAATGAGCTTTTCGATTAACCTCCTGAGGATGTTTCCTCTAGCGACAGTCATTTTCATGATGCATTCGACAAATATCATGGTATAACTGATGTTTTTAGAAAGTTCACCGTAATCCCGCTCCTTTATTAATCTATACAATTCAACAAAAGAGCAGCAGGTAAAGAAGCACATGTAGACGTAAAAAAAGTTATGATAGATGGTGTACGGAATTTTAAATCTACCATTCTTTATCAATGCATTTGGCCAATACGCGAAATAGATGCAAGCCTGTCGAACAAACTTGAAGTACTCGCTGCTTGACATCTTCGGTGTTTGAAAATACAACGTCAACTGTTTAGAGTTAAGTCGTAGTATCTTATTATTGATGCTAATTATACAGAACAAAGTTTTTTGAGGATTAAAGTTGAGTCGTTTAATAGTTGAGGAACCCTCTTGTAAGTTATAAACTTACATTTGAAATGTTATTATTTTATTCATAATTTAAATAAACTCCTACAACTTGTTAGTTTATAGAATAGTTACTTCAATGCAACGAAGTTGTTAATAATCCACGATATCGAAATCGAACGAAATAGCACGTGTCTAAATCAAAWGCCGTAACAATATTCGCTCATMATAACTAAATAATTTTAATGCAACAACAATATTCACACTAGCCAATCCAAAACATTAATAATTCTTTGACCATTAAAATATATAGCGGTTTTCATGTTTCTCATCCACTACGATGCTTCTGTTGTACAGGTTGTTCCAACTAAAATTTGTTTGGAACAAATGCTGAAACAGCTCAATTTATATACCTTTGAAGACTAAAGAATTCAGCAAGGAATTAACAATCATTAAACAGATGGCGATTAATAATGGTTATAATACAAAAATTGTAGACAGATTAATTTAAAAACATTGCAGAACAAAAATACAGGACACAGTATATAGTGCCGACAATAAAGAAGAGGGTTATACGTTCACTTTACTTCATAGGTAGAAATGGACTAAACAAATTCGGGGTACAAGTAAATGAAACTAATTTAGTTAACATAACAACAAATGCAAAATTAATAAATTGCAAAAATGGCGTTTACGAATTGAAATGTGAACAGTGCGACATGATATATATAGGCCAATTTAATGGAGCTAACAAAGAACATATCGCAGACAAATTTGAAAAAAGTTCAACAGGTTTTGCTGATCACTGTATAAGCTACAATTATTGTTTGGATGAAAACGACATAAGGATTTTGCACTGCGAAAGGGAAAGTAAAAAATTAAATCTTTTAGAACATTAAGAAGCAACAAAAGGCGCTTGTTCAGGAAAAACGCGGCACGCACAAAAAGAAATTTCAGCTCAGAATTCTGCTTTTTTACTTGCTAAATTGTAACACTCCAATCCCTAATCCAAGCCAAAACAAGGATACAAACAGTTTTACAACTACATTGCGAGGGTGAGGAGATACTCACGCATCTGGCTTCATGAGGATGACCATTCTTTCGAAACGAACGCTGAATTATTCCTTAAACATTCTGAAACAAAGCACAACCAAAAACAACTTGTTTACATGCAGTGCAATATAGTGAGGTCACATTTAACTTGAAGAGGTGCCAGATTTCATCTTAGTTTTAATGTTATTTCTGCATCGCTTTAGCTCCCAGTTTTTGTTACTATCTTTTTTCGATAGGTCCAAATTATTTAATGCTCATCGAGAGGTAAAATCGCACACAATTTGTGTTATGGGTGGACTAAGAAGTAATAATAATAATAAACTTAATTATTAACAGAATGACACCCAATTACAGGAGAAAATAGTATAAAATAATAACAGATTCTAACTAATGATATTATAAAAATAAACATATAACACAACGCAATAACATATCATAACATAAATTCAATAATGCTATTACAGCAAGTTGCTATAATAGGAATAACATTTAAAAAGAAAATGGTATTAAAAAAACAAAAAAAATAGTCGGTCCTTTTTGCTACCGCCTTTAATAACAATTTCTTGATAATAATAATTGTTCTAGATTTGCAAAGGTAGAAAATCAAAGATCTTGTAGCATTTCGATAGATGTTTAGTGACTGAAGCCTCTGGTGGTGGTGATCGTCGGTTATAAAGGGTAAATATTTGAGAAATCTTTGAATTCGTTCTAATACWGATGAATGCGAGTTATACAAACAGTATTCTAGTTTTGATCTAACCTAACATATATTACATACATATTTTAGCTCTTAGCTGCAGACCACTAATTGTAGTGAAAGCTGTCTATTCATTAAAATCCTTGATTGGATATACTCGGGATAATGTGACAACATTAAGTGTATAATTATAATAAAGGGGCTGCTGTTTTTTTAGTGTAACTGATGACATGACATTTAGTTGCATTTAGTGTAAGTCGTCGTGCTAGCTTAACATCAATGTCCTGTAAATTGTTACAGTCATCAACAGAGATAATTCGAAGTTAGGTGTTTAAATCGAATGCTAAAAGAGGTTAGGGCGAAAGGCAAATCATTGATGAAAGGGAGAAAAAGTAGAGGCCCTAAATTGGACCCTTAAGGTACTCCTGAAGTTGGGCTGAATATGCAAGAACTTTGGTAAGAACGAATATTTTAATATTCACCTAATTATATACGGTTCAACAAATACGACTTAAGGAGCTTGATTAGACAATCAGATAATTCCAAACTATGTTACTTCTTGGTACCACATATGTAACAAGTTTACATTAACAATACGTAATTCTTGTAAGTATCCTATATGTAATAGTTTTAATAGCTCATGTAATAATATCTACAATAAACTGTTTACAATAAAAGCAGTTTTGTAAATTACTTAGATTATATGAAAAAAATATATTTATCTAAAAATACGTCTTATAAGCAATATAGATATAAGCACACATAAAGAAATAAATACAGTCTTTGAGATAGACAAATCTCTATGAACCAGAAAAAATTAAAAATATATATTCTAGGTATTATAATAACATATGATGTGCAAAAAACAAAAACATATGTTCATAAGTTTTATAGTATAACGCATATTTAAAATTATAGTAATTTCAACAAATTTCTTAAAACCAATTCTTATCACATATTTTATGTTCCCTACGAATTTAATATTATTACAACTGTAAAAAGCAACCTATACTTAAAGTTAGTTGTACTAATACTCAACTTGCAATTGTACTAGTGACTGAAAAAAATACCTTAGTTTATATTAATATCAATTCGTAATTCGTAAGGAACACTGACATCTAATCATAATTGTAACAAATTTCTTGTTACAATTAGCTGTAATAATGACGTTACAATGAAGGATAATTCTAAGTCGTATTGACAGGCACAATATATTTTTTTAAATTATGCAAGTTGTTGTTGTCCACACTATAACTTTAAAGTTCTCATTATTTTCCCCGTTTAAGTTGTAGACCGCATAAACTAACCCATGCGCTGCATGTTTTCTCAAATTTATACTGACCGGAGTCCATGTATGTCAACAGCACCATTCCTACTGTTATGTCGATTTGAATTTCAAATTTTGCGCGCCACGTCGCAACGCAGCGCCACTCCGGAAGGCTGGACTTTTTATGAACCTCCACCAGGAACAAGAACGACGCTAGTGAGACTGGTCAGTTAGTTGCTGAAAATTCGAAAGTTGAAAATCAACACTGAGCGGGATAAGATCGTGCCGTTCAATAGAAAAGCAGTGTGTGGGAATAAACAAAATAATTCTCGTTAACATGAACACAATGGCTTTCCGACACTGTAGTTTCGCAAAATAAACGTTAGCATTCGAAAATACAGTCCACTTTGAATAAGGTAACCAACCGTCCGGATTTAGCCCGGACAGGTTTCTGTTTTTGTTCCATATTTAATATGGTATCCGGATTTGTCCGGATTTTCAAATTTTTATTTGGATTTGTCCGGTTTTTTTATAGTTTTGGCTAAAAATGTGCATATTATGGTATTTTACTTTTTAATTGATGCCAGGTGGCTTTTCATGCAGTCAGACGTAGCTAACTTCATACTTTCATATGTCACATTAATGTCAGCCAAAATGCGCGAGAAAGTAAGTCGACATATTGCTCGTTCGTAGGGCAGCGAGTCTGCGCGGTAACTCGCTGGTGTGATAAAGTGTATGGCGATTGGCGAGATGTGCGGAAGGTCCTGTTATTTGTTGTAACGTTGCCATTAGGTTTGCATATTATAATATTTACTCCGCATGCGTCTGGCCCTACCTCGCGAGGATCATTTATCACAAAATCTTATTAAATTATTAAACCACATTAAACTTCTAGTTATTTAGTTCTGCGGTGTCAGCACGCAAATGCGTAGACGGCATAACCTAATGCCTGTCTATCCCTCTTTATCCTATATTACAAATAGCACCAAGAAGGCGTCCGGATTTTCTGGTTTAGGAAGTTGGTCACCTCAACTTTGAACCACCCACACAACACCTAAAAATAAAAAAGCAAAAAGTCCATCAACTTTACTGTCTTTATTGTTTCAAATAGTATAATCACAAGTAAATAAAAATTGCAGACGGAGTCGGAGAAAAATAACAGTACTTTCTTTAATTTAAGGTTATGTTTGCCACTGCGAAATTGAACGCTTGATACTGACAAAATAACAAACGTTTAAAGCTCTATAAAATTGGCATTGCAGATAATTCCGTCTATTTACTTTACATATAATGACAACAAAACTAATCCATCATTTTTGCTTTTGTTATATACAGACAAAGTTTGCTGGTAATTATCACTGTGCATGTGTTCCTAACGAAACAGATCACCGTTACATATAATAAACGTAACCTCTTGTAAGGAAATTCTGTATAACAGGAAATGTGAATGTTATAAAATTTTGATAATGTAACATATGGTGAAGAGCTGTTAGCGGACGTGCTGTTAGCCAACAAACCTAAAATTAAAACCGTAAAACGTGCTCTTTGCGTATGCGGGTTCAGGTATGCGTGCTTTTTGCAGACAAGCGATTAAGATGGAGACACACACCTTTTCGCCTCCTGAATCATTATACTCAAAACTCTTTTTACATAATATGGGTGATTTGCTATTTATTTAGTTTTACGAGTATAATTATTTCATGCTTTTTTAAATATTTTCCTACGCTTAATGACAAGAACTAAATGTAATTTGCAAATGTATGTACATGCTAAAAAAATTCTATTCAACTTACAATTTCATCTCTCCAAAACATTATTGTCCATATACAATCCACAACTCTATAGAAATACTGCCATTTTGCAGCCACTACAAAAGAGTCTAAGAACTCTATGAGTGAGTGTTGTATGTTGTGGAACATTTTCCATGATTGCCATCCAACCTTCTACAACTTTATGGGGTGGTAAATATGCTAACGCCGTGCACATTCTACAAACAAGTCTTACTTTACGTCTTCTTTACAGCTCTCTAATAATTTTAAATTTTGGATTTTTCTCCACAAGTACTGGTGGAAGTGAAAACTGCATCCCGTTATAAGCGCTCTTGGAAAGGCTCTTTTCGCAGCACTAGTAACAGCAGCTTTCTAAATTCAATTTTATAGTTTTTGGCAACCAGAACTGCACTAGCTTCTTAACAAGTGTAAAAAACTTATGCGGCTTCTATTTTATCGAGTAAGAGTGCAAACAAAACTGGCAGGACATTTGTATCGTCCTCAGTGCTTCACAGATTGACATGAACTGTGTATAGTTGCTTGAATTGCTTCGGGCAGCTTTCAAAAATATATTTTGCATCAACACGCTTACCCGATTCTAGGTGATCAATATCTAAGAAGAAACTTTAGTCGTCTGTTAGGTGTAAGCTTTCTTCAGGAAATGCAATTTCCAAGCTACTTTCAGGATTTTTTATAATACCCAATTTTTCGCATCTTGATTTGCACAGATAGCTTTTAAAGCTGCTATATTTATTTTGCAACTGCCGCTACCAAATCGAACCACCAGCACACGACGTGGCTGTTACTACTTTATAACACCAACAAGCCCTTGACCACAAACCATTATCCCGGTGTAAGGATTAAAGGACCCATAACCCTCTCGGATTTTAACAGGTAGAATCAATTGTCCGCTAAGAGAACGAGAAGAAAGTTGTCCGCCAACAGTGCCGTCCGCAAATAGCATGTAACCTTACACATACATACCTATCAAAATTACATACATCTTAACGTATATACTACGCGGTTAATAAAAAGGAATGCATGTTAGAGAGTAGAGATGTCACAATTACAAGTTAAATGTTGCCATCTGAGCTCTCTTAACGAGATGTAACAATGAAATAATTATATAGATTCTTTATGGATATACATACTATATGCAAATATCTTGTATCAGAACATTTGTGTTTGCTGGGTGGGGCCTCACAAAGGCTAAATCCGCCACATCCAAGAAAGTTTTCAGCTTAAACCAAAATGTTGGTATAGGTACGTAGATGACACTTTTGTTATTTGGCCCCACTGTATAGAAGAGCTGGGTAGGTTTCTAAATCATTTGAACAGTCAAAATCCCGACATAAAATTTACTATGTAATTAGAAAGCAATGGTATAGTTTACCTTTCTTGGATGTCCAAATTTACAGAACAAACACTGGACACTTAGGACACAAGGTTTACAGAAAACCAACACACACAGACAGATATTTACATGCCACATCTCACCACCCTCCTTGTCAAAAGAATAGTCTTACTAGGACGTTACTTGTTAAAGCAAAAAGGATATCAGATGAAAGTTCTGTACAAAAAGAAATATATCATCTTAAATCAGCGCTAGTGAGAAATGGTTATAGTAGTAAGAATATTTGGTCAGCTTTTAATAAAAGTGCTCATCCAAATCAAGTAAATTCTCAGCCACGACAAAGCAAATTGAAGTTGAGTTTGCCTTATGTACAAGGCCTTTCGGAAAAATTAAAGAGGATGCTTAGAAAACACGATATTTTAGTTGTTGATAGTACATATAATAATTTAGATAAAATTTTAAGTTCTACTAAAAATAAAGTACATTTAGAGAGTGAAGGTGTTTACAAAATTACTTGTTCTTGCGGAAAGTGTTACATAGGTCAAACTAAAAGAAAAGTAGGTACGCGTTTGAAAGAAGACATACGTGCTACTAGGTTGCAACAGATAGATAAATCTTCCGTAGCTGAACACTCATATTTGACTAAACACATGATTGATTTTGATAAAACAAAAATTTTACATAGAGAAAAATATTATCACAAACGTCTAATAAAAGAAGCTATAGAAATTTGTAGGAATACTAATAATTTTAATAGGGATTGTGGAAATTATGAGTTAGGTGGCGTTTGGAAGGCTATTTTGTAGTTATCTTTTATCAAGTAGTTCAAAATTTTGTTTGAACTTGTGTCAGGCAAATTTTGAGGTTCTTCGTCTTTGACAAAGATTACAGGTGTAATCGAAACGTCAGACTATTAATTTTTTTGTCAGTGTTTTCAAGAGACAGCGATCTATCCGACAAAATATTATCTTATATGTGATGACTGATATCTGTAATAAACAATTTTCTAGCACAGTTTGTGAGTAAATTCATTAAAAAAAATTAAATAATAGGTAACTTGGAAATGTAGTTGGTAATAAACTTTCTATATACACTAAGTAACTGAATAGTATATTTTGGTGTACAGGGTGGTCCAGTTATCGTGCTCACCCAATTGACGGCTTTATTTGTGATCTTAGAGAAAAATGTTTCAAATAAAAGTTGTAGCAGCCTAGGAGTACTCGATAACGCAATATAACATATTTATGCAGCGTTGCCAGATTTCGAGTACGGAACCAAACTTGCATTTTTTTAATGGAACTACCTACTTTTTATGCTACATTTGATTGTAATCCTCATGGGTGCGTATCTCCGAAACCGCTAATTCTAGGGCACATGTATTTTAATAATTTTTTACTTAAAATTTGATGTATAATCCAAATCCGGCATAAAAAGTAGCTAGTTCTATTTAAAAAATGCAAGTTTGGTTTGGTACTCCAAATCTGCCAACGCTGCATAAATGTGTTATATTGCGTTATTGAGTACTCCTTGGTCACTACAACTTTTATTTGAAACATTTTTCTCCAAGATCACAAATAAAGCCGTCAATTGGGTGAGCACGATAACTGGACCACCCTGTACAGTAAGTTCGTTATCAAGTTGCATAATTTATAATTTTTCAGTCATTGAAAAGTACGTATATTTTTGTTCAAACAACGGGTACTGTTATAATGATGCATAAGGAATAAATAACACTACATAATTTAAATAAACTATTATTTTATTTTAATCAAATAAAAATATTTTCCAAATGTGATTTTTTTCAGGTGATAAATAAACAAATTGTCAATTACATGCACACATTTCTTTTATTAAATTAATAATAGTACTATGAAGCGCTAAAGTGTAGCAAAAGTTAGTGGTCTCCTTGACAACTGCTGTTTACAAGGACTAAAATTATAATGAAAATTCCCTAGGAAATAATGTTACAATTATGTTTTTGATGTCTTATATAGAAATCAACAAAAAATAATCCTGGTTATGGAAATATCCACAAAATATAGTAAACTCCTAAGGCTTCTATTCTTTTGTGTATTTAATATCTGCGATCGTTATGGCCTGAACAGGTAAAGGATTACCGATACCTTAGAGCCGATACTGAGATATGGCGACGAATTCACCGGTCGTTCGGTTATGGCCTATCATAAAACCCAATAAAATTTCTAGGGGGTTATTTGGTGACGAATAGGCATACGCCCCACCGTCCCGTCTTAGGTGGAACACTCTGTATATCCAGCTATAAATCTACATTTAACTTAGTTTAACAAACAATTTGTAAGTCAGATTATAATGGGGTCGTCCCACATTTTTTTTTTATTTTACACATAATATGTGCATAAAAATTGAAGCACAACGACATTTTTGCGATTTGTACCGGTTCATGTTTACCGAGAAAAAAATGTGAAAGTATGGATTTTCAATATGTGTTTCAAATTCCTCGATATTCCGCCACGGAAATGACGTAAAGGGTTCTCAAGGTGACAAAAGCGAGAAACACCAATAATAGCCAGTGCTCTAGCAGCATTGCAAGTAATATTTGTTTACATTTTTTTGCGTCGAGTTGCCAATGTGGGCAAATTTTCGCGATACCTTGAGGAATGTGCTCGTAAACTGGTATTGTGACATTGATACCTAGGTCAACTTAAGGCGTATTTGTAAAATTAACTTAAATCATCCTTCAGTAAGTTTATTCTATAATGAACAGTTCAATATAATAAGCGCATTCACTGGCCTTTTGCTGAAATACGAAAGCACTTTAACCATCGAACCTGTTTTTGAACTAATGTTTTTATTATGAGGAATTAAAAGACGCTTGACGCTTGATAATGTTTAAAGTTTGTATAGTTACATATGAGAACGATATGATAAATTTTGAAACTGTCAGGACTGTCTCTGACCGTCGTTAGAAAGAAAACGGTAAAGTACCACCGACATCACACGTTCGAACGTGCTGCATGTGTCCCATGTGGAACTTAATAACCCTAACTTAACTCTAGTCACACGTTTTTGTTTACATAGTTTGGTCAAATTTTCGAGTTTCGTATTTGTCAGATTAAGTGGTGGAGTAAGATGTTGTCGAAGTATTTGGGTAATCTGTTGGTTTTTTTAATGTAAGAATGGCGTACGTTAAGAAGTGTTTTGATAAACAGTTATAGGTTATTTCTATGTTTACATTATAATATTGACGTTGACGGTTATACCTTTGCCCCTCTCTCTCACTCCCATTACATTATTTTATTTCTCTGGCTATTTATAAACTAACAGTGAGCACATTGTTACCTAGGGAGCTGTAACAGTGCGCATGACGGAAATTAGGAAACTTTTGCGTAGTTGTTGGCGGATTTAAGAAAACGTTTGAAACAGGGTAATTTTTCTGCCGCCGTTTGTTACGAGTTGAATTAATCTAAAAGCAAAATAGATGCTTAGCACTAGTATTCATGACGTAAGCAATAAAAAGCATAGGTTAAAAACTATCAAATTTTAATGTGCGGGACGATCCCATTCTATTTCTTTAAATGCTTGACAGCTTACTACCTAAATATAATTAGCAGAAGCTAAAAGTCAATTTGTATATGAAACGGCATTTAAAATTACTATGTGTTTCTAGTAATTGATCTTTGCGTAAGTCAGTTTTGAACGGATAAGGGCACTTCAAATCATCTTCCTAGTCATACACATCATTTAATTAGCACCCGTAATTAACGCCACACACCGAAGGCAATCAGGGAGTTCAAAATTCCCGAAAAGTAATCAGTCTCATTTGCGACTCGCACCACCTCGGATTTACCTTAGAATCATATTTACTCTGGCAAAAGTCTTGTTTAGGTTTAATTTCCAATGGAAGCCGACTGAGATTCTTGAGTTTTCAATCTGCCCCCAGGGGTAGTCTACTAATTACCGTCGATGAAAGTAAATAACGTGTTGCCTGTAAAACTAAATTTCAAGCAAATTTTCTCGCTAGTTAAAAGTGTGCGCGGGGGTGCAGTCGGTCCGCACAGCGGAGTTGCATTAAGGGACTGGGATTTGCAAGACGACTTTCGAGACTGGTAACTGCGAAATTAACACCTCGTAGAGTGTGCAGTTAATAAACTTTAATATTTCTACTTCAATGATAATTGTAAAACCAGTAATTCAAGAAGTAGCAATGCGCAGCTGTTATATTCATTTAATAAGTTAACTTTTCAAGGGTGGAAATAATAAAACAATAATATACATATAATGGGTGTTCATTTAAATAAGTCATCAAGTGTCCTATAACTTTGACATGACATTTTAGCGTAGGAAAATTCACAAAAATATTAAAACAAGCAACCGACCATTAGAAATGCTTATTTTTTCGAAAACACTTTGTGTAGGTATATATGGTCGCGTTTGGTCGCTGTCGTTTAAGAATACTAATCAGACTGAGCTAAAATGCTCCCAAGTTTTGGAAAATAGTCAAAATAAAAAAACTCGCAACCGCGAAACGGATATGATATACCAGACAGCATACTGTTTTCGTTATTCTTTCACTTTATATATCATGCAATGGCTCGTTTGAGAGTTTATAGTCAGAAAAAACATTTCTGGGTCTACGAAAAAATGCCACGATGAACATAATTTACCCTCCTCGATTGACCAGAAATAAGTTTCTTTTACAAACTAAAAGATTAAAACGTAATCAGTATCGTATTACGCTGCGAATTACAATGTAATAAACTCCTTTTTAATAGATATCGGCATCAGGAACTATACATGAAAACAGGTTTTGCTAAATTACGAAACTTGAACTTCGTAATCGGGATAAGCTAATTGTACAACTAGGATTTAAAACTTTACTGGATGTCATTTTGCTTGCGGTATGTGCAGTTTTGCATACTCTCTAAGAATATTATGTTGTATTCCTTTGCATTCATTTTGTTTATCTTATTCTTAGAAATGGTTGACATTAACAATCACAGAAATGCAAGTAACAAAGACCTGATCTTGATATTAGCAACTTGCACCTTATACTGTATCTCTTAGACTTAGTAGACATTAAGGCTGGAGCGAATAACAATATATCGATAGTTATGGATAATTATCGATACATCGTAAAATCGATTAATCTGTAATTGTCGATGTATCGATAACTACCGGCTAGGGTTATATTATATAATAATAATTGTACATCGGCTCATTGTACAAATGTGCACGCATGCAACCCGTAGATCTTATTTTCAAGTTAATTTTAATTACGATGTACACGATGGCGCTTTTTTAATATTAAAAAACTTTATAACTATTACTTAAATTGAATATTAATTACGTGTAAGTACATTGTAAAATGCCAACTGACAATGTCACCAGATCTTTTCAAAGACATGTAATGATTTATACTTTTTTACAGAAATTACCAGTAGTTTACATAGTTTACTGGTAATATGTCTGTCAATATATCGATAATTATCGATAACTACCACCTAGYAAAGTATTAACAGTTGTACTGAACAATGTAAGAGGTAGTTTATAAAAAAAAATTGTATTTTTCACTTCCAGATACATATATCGCATATAGACTAACCTTACTGTTTTAAATGGAACACCCAATATTCAATACTTTTGGTTTCCGTGTTGAATTCTAAGGTAACTTTATTAGCCTTACTTGTGGTGTACGATAGGCCATTTTGGCGTTATATGGCATTTTGGTAATAAAATGACTTGCAGTTCTTGCAAAAAATAACAATTTTTCCGAAAATAAAACAGCGAAGTGCAATTTTCACTCCTGTGCAGACAAAAGACGTAGCTATCTATGACTAATTTTAATTTCAATTTTGAGAACTTCGAGCAGGGTTAACTTGATTTTCTTAAACACAGTGATGCATCTGTTTATACACCATTAAATACGTGTTGAAATACTATTTTGATTGATATAATATTGTGCGAGGGAATTGGAAAAAACATGTATCACTTCTTATCATACCGGAATATATTGATATATCATAACGATGTATACCATATTTCGATACATCGTGTAGCTGATGTTATTACAAAAGTCGCAGCCCTATTGCACAGTCCAAGTGCGTAAACATTAGTGTATATTTACATGTTTTATTCAAAGTTTTCATTTTCATTAATTGATCGAAAGAGAACGAATCGGATGTATGTATTATATCCAAATGTATTCCCAAAGTTTAAAAAAAGAATACCTGCAAATTAACGATTAAGATGTTAATTTGCCCCTCTCTTGGAAAAACCATGTGACTCATTTGTTTACTCGGAAAATTTATTAAAATGTTTAAAATGCATTAAGACATAATTAATCTACAGGAACTACTTTTCGTTTTTTCTGAGAAAAGTAAATATGAATTACATAAAACATCCAAATTCACTTACTATGCATCTTGACTGTGGAACGCCTTCAATCGATCAATTAAATGAAGATGGCCATAATATGTTTTAACCATTTTTTATTAGTTTTGTAACTTCTCTGTAATGAAATAGAGATCTCGTTTTAATATCTGATCAAATTGGGTAATTGCCATGTATTTATATGTTATTACATTGCATATTAATAGGTAGGGTCTAATCCACAAAACAGCTGTGACAGTTTATAAAATCGAAAAAATTGATCGTACGGTGTAATTTTAATGTTAAAAGTGTGAATATTTAAAGGAACCGCCAAAACGCGAACATACTGGCCGTGACGTCGGGTCTCAGGTGTCTTGTAAATGGCCGCTTGTTTACATATGGGGTCAGCGCGTCACGCGTCAGTCTTAGCCCGTCAATTTATCAGTTTGTTGTTTGCGTTCATTTTGTCTTAAACCACTTTTTCATACTTTGATAATATCGAGGAACGGTTACAAAAATTTTGTTAGCGGTACTGACTGAAGTACTTTTATAATCATGTACAAAACAGCACTTGTTTTGTTTTCTATACATAATAGATGCTTGTAAAACTACACAAATCACTTTTTGGTGCGTGCTTTCAATAAACACCACACAAAAGCTTTTTCAATATAAAAATGATACTACACCATTAAACAGCACGCTCCTCGGTAATGTTTACATGACACTTGACGTCACGAGTTGAATAACCTTGGATAGAAGCGTTTTGGCGGTGACTCCTAAGATTCGAATTTCACACCTGAAATTCTCTACCTGCAAGTATTTTTTTTGTTTTTTTAACATGACGTACAATATAAATGCAGTTCAAGATTCATTATACATACATAATTTTCAAAAAAAAAGTGATAATAACCAATTACGTAGAAACTTTCAAATAGTCTTCAAGATGGTTATATAGTTTGTTAATATTGTCTGAATAGAGCTGATGTACGCTATCCACTTTAATTTTAAACTTAATTACAAGAAAAGGTTCTGTTTTGTAAAATAAGCACTGCACACCGTTCTGGTCCAAAATATCCTTTACTTATAAGATACTTATAAAAGGAACAATGACGGAGCTCATAGTTTAACAAATTTCGTCCCTATGACCTTTCGCTACTACAGTAAATCTTCTATAATGAAATGAATCACTTTCGCACTCCGATCTACAAATGGTCGGTTGCTATGATGAACGACAACAACATGCTAGATAGGTCAGTTCCTACTGACGATTATAAGATGATATTAAATCGCCTCAGTCTCCTTGCGTATGTCAATATATAACAAAATTTCCACAGTCATTATAATAACCTGCTCAAATAAGGATGGTATAGTCCTCAATGACGATGCAACTTACCGTTCGCACCCCCAAACAAAAGTTATTAACAGCATCTGTCCATTATAACTGGTGACTTTTTTTCCATTGAACAAGTTAAATTACACAGCTGAATCGGCGTCGAAGTGCATGCAGCGTGTAATAGCGATTCCCGCATGGTCCCTTGCACGCGTAGGCATATTTAGACACGAATGGGATGTCGTCCCTAAAGTTAATTCGAGGCTTACGAATGTTTGTATACCATGAACTTCAAACAATGAAAAATAGCTAAGGAAAGAGACAAAAACAATACTGAATTAAGAATTGCCCAATAATTACGTTTGAGTTTCATAACAAGATGACTCTGTATTTTCTTGTATATCATCAAACAACGGTGATGGAAAAAGATACATCATTTTGCATGCAAAAGTCGAATTTGTAAAAAGTGAAAATGAAAAAGCGTCCAACAATGAGGCAATATTTATTATACGGGGTAAAGTTAAAAAATATTTACAAAAATTAACTTTATTTGCGAAATATCATAATCTACAAGAAAAATGTTGGACACTCACTATGCTATCTTTAAAGAGTTCAAAAAGACCTATAATGTGACATATAACTTAAGGTAGTACCTAAAAAAACAAAGAAAATTAGGTGGCGGACCCTGTATACCACCTTTCGTTTATCAATACAGTACGGTTGAACACGTGTGGGCAAAACACTAAACGAAACAAGTTTGGTAACGAAGCAGTGAAATAAATGTGGGGAGAAGCTCTTTCAACAATTATAGTATCAAGCAACGATCTATGAGACTGATTTATGCAGAGGGTTTTACAGCTTAATGGTCGGCCGCCGTAAACTATTGTATTGTAAATGAGGGTTTTTACAACCTTATGGTCGGCCGTCCTAAACTATTGGGATTAGTAGCACGCTTCAAAGTTCCTAAATAGGCCGTATTCAAAAAAATCTTGCTGGCTAAAATTTTAACTTTTCCACTATAAATTTTTGAAATTTGTTAGTTGTGATAATTTAGCAACCAATAAAACATATAAGCTTTTATAACAAGTTTTATTTAATTACTCACTATCACCCACTGCTAAAATCACGATCAACTTCTATTATTAATTCTTGTACGTGATTCGCTCTGTACCGATTTTCAATGTCCAGTACATGCCTCACTGAATTTCTTCATGCATCGACACTTGTTATTTCAGCTTCGTGTCTAATTTTTAGCAGCATTTCATTGCTAAATTTTCCACCGGTGTTCCCTCGTCGAATAGTTTGTTTCAACTGCCCCCACATCATTTCAATGGGGTTAAAAATGCAATGATATGGGGGTAATCGTAGAATGATGTGTCCACATTCAGAAAAGAGAATGTCAATTTTAAATTTCTTCGAAAAATTTTTGTACCAAGCAACAATTGTTTTTTGTGTAATCTTCTTCGAAATATAGATCTTCTTTTCTTAAAAACTCTTGACTGGTTGCCTTATTAGTTGTTGTATTTGGAATTTTATTCAGTTGCTCCGAATGGTAACTAGCGTTGTCCATTACTATGACGCTGTTTGGTGGCAATTTGGGCAATAAAATGTTTTTGAACCAATTTTCAAACACTTCCGCATGCATATCAGAATGATAATCGGCGCTTGCTTCTTTTAAGTATTTGCATCCAAGATTCAGGGCTGCAGGAACGAAACCATTTTCACCTCCTGCGTGTTGAATCATTATTCTTTTTCCTTTTGATGCCGGAATATTGACGTTGCACTTCACTGAGTCATCAACCCATCCTTTTTTATTGTATCATGGGTATCGTACCATGTATCTTCGAGGAAAAATATCGGACGATTTTCCTGCCTATACATCTCTATAGATTTTAAATAATCGTATCTCCACTTTCTTATTACCTGGCTTTCCATCAAGCATTGCTTCTTCTCCACCTTTTTCATTGAAAAGCCAATGGTTTTAACATACTTTTGCAGGGTATGCTCGGAGCAGTCGATAATATTATCATTTTTCAATTTTTTATATAACACGGCGATTGTTGGAATAACATTATTCTTGTACATTTCGTAAATGTTTCTTCTAGTAAGATGCGCGTGAGTTGCAGTAAATTTGTTAAAACTGCTCTTGTCGGATCTTATCTTTCTCTTTGAAGGCTCGGATTTAACAMTTCTCCAGATGGTTGATTGTGGAGTTCCAGTCACTTCTGCTGTTTTATCTAAAGGTTGCTTCTCGCCATCACATTCCATTTTGTTGTATAGTTTTATAATGAAACATTTTTCGTCAAACGATAACAATTTACGCTTCCGTTTCATTGGTTGATCACAGGTACAGCCTCGGGTACAGCTTCCACTGGATTCGGTACAGCTTCAGCTTCTTCTTGATCCGGCAAGKGCAGGACGTCTTCAGCGTTGATMGKATCCCAGTTTGTTTCACTTTCCCAAGGTCTCCACATATTGGATCTGTTAAGTAAAAATAAATTGTATTCCACAAAATTTTTAAAAAAATACAGTACTTACCAAAACGAATACATGTAAGCCACTAAGTACTCTTCAAAAAGTCTGTTCTTTAAATAAGTAAAACTTGGAATAACACGACATATGCACTCTAAACGAAACGAAATATTCCAGTATTTTACGGGTATTTAAATGTTTGGGGGACAAAAGAAAAATATTTCTTACTCTTTCCAATGTCTACCCGGAGGTGCTCAATTGGCCCACGGTTTAAAATCACCAATAATCCGTTCGACCAGTTGCCCCACCGGTCAATGAGAGATTAGGAGATTAAGCACTCAGGTATATGCCGCCACAGATCCTAACGATAAGAATGAACATATTTAATTGTTTCGGAGGTACTCAGTTGCCCCACGGTTTAAAATCAGCAATAATCTGTTTGACCAGGTGCCCTACGAAATGTATTTGTCACAAACGCCTCTTAATAAGTGGCTAAATGTAAGCATATATGTAAGTATGACTGAATAAGTAAAAAATATTGTACTTGGTACGCTTATATGCTGTAAAACTTTAAAACACAAGTATGCTTTCAATACCGTTTATAGTAGGAGTAGAATAGTTCCGATTTCTTCTTATTTGAAAAGAAAAGATACAGGTACATAGAAACTACGTTTATGACTTTCCTGATTTAAAGAAAATTTTAACCTGTGAAGAAAAAGGGCAGAGGACGATTGCACACCGTGATCAAAAATTAGAAAGTATGGGCTGGCGCATTGAAATTGGAATGTTTACCATTCATGGTTATAAAAATAGATACTACTCATAAAATTAGGAAAAAATACGATTTAGTCGTACATTAAAAGCTATTAGATGAGAAATGTTTGTAGTTCAAATAATAATACCAAATAATGCTCATTGATTTATGTATACGGAAAAAGAATTCTAATAAAGCCTAAACACAATTTTTGGATACGGTCCACTCCTCTGCAAAACAGTGGAACGTGCCGAACCCGTCTGTTATAGTATTTACGACAGCTTCAGGTAATACTCGTAAACCAGTGTGAGCGGTAATCGGCTGTTCGTATAATGAGTCTCATAGATCGTTGCTTGATACTTTACTGTCTAAATATTGAAAAAGTTTATGCATCACTGTGAAAAAATAATAAATGGGGACTTCAATAGATACTTTCTGTTTAATCTCTACGACAGCAAGTTTGTTTCTATGTAGGGGACGACACCGATTTATTCATCATATGCGATAATGAATAAAGTACCTACTGTCATACTTTTTAATATTACTTTTTTAATATTTTTTTTGAAACCATAACATCAATAATAATTAAAATAATAGTTCTATACTGTATTTTAATAAGAGGTCTTATATTTTTGTTTAAGGGCTTTTGAGGGCGTGTGTTTAGCGCGTGTTTACAACATCCTGGACACGGTAAAATATTTTTTTCTATATAAGGGAGGCCCACGTGGTAATCAGAGTAATGGGCCTCAATATTTCTGTCTCCGGGCCTGCATAGCAAACGAAACTTATATGCAGACAACAGTCAAATACTTATGTACTTAATAATTATTTTACAAAACATCGCCCAAACACTCGCATGTTAAACATTCCCGGAATGTCCCCGAAATTCCCTAATAATTGCAAACATTATAATTGAAAAAAAAGTTGAAGATAGGTCATATCAAAGACCAAGGGCGTCGCCAGCTCACAAGCTACAGGGGGGCAGGAAAAAACAACCGGGGAGTGGAAAACTGCTTTTGTAATTGTACAATTAAACACAAGACAATGCCTAAATTTTATATATCATTATATCTCAAATAAACATCGATATATTTTATGCGGACAAACGATACTTCAATACGTGGGTTATGTGATTTAGCACTTTACAACACCTCATAAAATTTTGGAGGTTTCGGAGATTAGGGGGATGTACTTAGCCAGTATCTAATCTTCGTTTTCTAAGTCATCCCGTAAAGTTGAAAAAAATATGTAAACCACAAAGCTGCAGTATTGGTTAAGGAATGCAAATTCCTATAATGAAGATAAAATGATAAGTAATGAAATATCAAAAAGTCATACGTTAGATAAGTACAAGATTAAATAACAACAACAATGAAATGACACGGCAGAAAATTTCTAAAAAGAAGACTTAACTAGACGAAAAAGACTATAAAAAGTTTACTTTTAATTGAAATATACCCAAAGCTAGGAAAAGAAATAAAAGGTTGCTATAAACTTACTTGAAATACCTGTGGTTATAGTTTTATCTAGGTGGTTATGATTTTGATGCTGTATTTGAGAATTATTTGGATATTATTTTGGTGGGATTGGCAAACACATTTCAACGCTCTATGAAGTGCCCATGCTTTATTCTAAAACGTATTACTAACTTTATTAAAAATTAAAGAAACTATGTACATATATGCAGTTATATGTTCAACTCTTAACTGCCTTTAATTAATTTTAAACCTATGAGACACAACCTTTGTGAACTCATATTTACTCGAAATCTGCTTTATCAGAAACAAATCTTTTTTGTCATGCTAACCTGTTTACTTTTTATTTTTGACTAACACTTTGAATCTCTAAACACACAAATGTGAGATGATATATTGGAGGTACATTTGAACTGGGCAATAGTTCTAATCCCTAATACGTTTATTATCCAAGATTTCAAGAACAAGCGGTTGTTTTCTTTTTTCGAATTTTAATGCATGGAAGAGTCGCATTTTATTTATTAAAAATTTTAAGTACCTAAAACAAAGACATATCGATATATTTTTTGCTTACTTATAGGTATCTCTGAATAAGAATGTAACGCAAAATTGGAGAGTAAACCTTATGAACCTGTAGCTATAGTTATTGTTGTAGGATATTTGGTGTCAAGTTGGCGAACGCCCCTGCGTTTAATGCTGCATTATGCAGTAATAAATTTAATAATATTTAATACATTAAATATACTAAATTAATATAAAAACTACACACAACATAAATCTCAGTTTGCCTCGCCATTTTAACTTTTCCTCTTTTGTCTGACTTCCAGGGGAGGGCGGGCAGCTGTCCCTCCCTGCCCCCATGTCAAATACTTTTGTTCTTTTTTCTTGCTTTGATGCAGTCATCATAAAACATAAAATCACAGATTACGTTGTTGATGAATAATAACTAATAAGTAAAATATTAGCATTAATGGCGAGTTGCTAATTTTTATTGCATGATTTCGAGGACACATTGTTTAAAAATCCAGAACATAGGAGAACAAATAAGGATCGGGCGATTACATTAGTTTCATTTTTCTTTATCAACAGTTTGAGAATAAACTGAACACTACAATCGAAGTAAGTTTAAATATCCTGTAATCCGTTACATTCTCTGAAGACAAAAATCATAGGTAGTTATGAGCCTACGATATAAAATACACCTGTGTCATGACACAAAATAATAATATTATTAGAATATTCTTTTTTAACAAAAAAAAACATGGCTGATAGCCTTTCCGGGATCTTCGGAAGCGCTCAAAAATTAGTCCCTAAAACCAGGACGTCCTGCTAAATCCAGGACCGTTGGCACAAATATGGTTACTATTGGTAAAATATTGAAAATGCTTTCGGAATAAATTAATGTATATATTCTGAGTATACTTCAATAACGCATTCTCCTGTGTCAACGGATTAAATTCTCAAAATCTGGCCACTCTACTTTCTAAACCAATGTTATTTTTTGTCCGAAAAAGTACCAATTACTTATTTAAATATTTTACAGTATTTTTTCTACAGCCGATATTTATATAGATTAAAAAGCTTTCGTGGTATTTTTTTATATAAAGTATATAAATATTCCTGAGTACCAAATTATCTATTACAAATTACTTGAAAAACTGAATGGTTTTGCCATCTATATCTGATTTAGTTAAATACCCACGGTATGGTGATTGACTCATTGGTTCGATACTTTGCTAATACCGTTGCAGCTTTCTACCGTAAGAGGACGCTACAATAATAAATCAAATTACGGATTTAATATTTTCTTCTTAATTATAATATAATATAATCAAGTGGATCATCTACATGCTTAGTTTAGTTATCCGTTTTCTAACAGTTATTTTGACAAATAATAGGAAAAAATCACAACAGACATTACAGGGCTTCTGTATTATCAGCTGGCCATCAGTCTTGCCAAATTGATATTTTATTCTGAAGTTCTTATTCTATAATTTGCGTGAAGACATCGTTGTTCAGCTGCTTATCAAAATTAACATTTTTATCACTTGAACACCAATTTCTCTTTCCAGTGCGCCTAATATTATTTTAGTAACCATTATTTAATTCCAGTCGTTATTAAAAAATCGAAATGGCAGTCACTGAGATATGGCAACGATGTATCAATCTACTAGAAAAGGGCGTCGCTTTGGCAAAAGGCGGCCATTTCTGTTGTGTAGCTGTGTCGGAGAGGATGGTAAGTGTTGCTGCTTTTTATAAATTATCATGTTAAATCTTGAGAATTAACATTCATCCATTAATTTATTGAATACAGAAAGCAGTAGTATATGTTTGTAATGCTGAACATACAAATATTTTCGGCGGTATTTGTGTTTTATACCTTCCACGTGATGATAACCTAGATTCTATTTGTTTATGGTTAATTTCCTGAATTGCTGTGTGGATAACATCTAGGGCGGTCTGATACTAAATTAATTCTATTGTATTGCATCCACTCTCTTGTATTTCCGATATTTTATCTTTTTTTGTGTTTTCATAGTCTCACCGTAAGTTCAGTGCACCTAGGCATGGGTCCATGGGTTTCTACCCAAAGAAGCGTTCGCAGAGGCATCGTGGTAAGGTCAAGGCCTTCCCTAAAGATGATCCTAACAAACCAGTGCATCTGACCGCATTTATCGGATACAAAGCTGGTATGACCCATGTGGTCCGAGAGGCAGATCGTCCAGGATCAAGTAAGTGGTTTAGTTTTCTGCACAGTGTATTGACACGTTCAGTTAAAGAGCTTACCCTCTTTGCTGGCGATTCGAGAATTGCTAAGCCGTGCAGTTCTTTTCGCAGTGTCATAGATCATGTGCCCTTCGGGAGGCACGGTTAGCATTATTCCGCTTCTTGGTGTAGTCCCTGGACGGTGACACCAAGATAAACCATGTTCAGCACATTCTGCTTCTGAGGTTTTGGGAAAACTTGCATTGTTGTTTACAACTAAGGATGGCTTAAGCAAAAACTGCCTTAAAAGTGTTTTAATACAGGTGGACAGACATCACTAAATCAGTAAGACCATGATACCCTAATTCTTCAGTAAGACAAAGTCATACAAGTCCGTTTATTGTGTTCACTGAAAAATTAGACTTATTGATATATTATTCATTCAGATTAAAATCTGATATTCTACTAACAATTTCATTTGCATCATTCCAAACGAGCATGAGCATAAATATATCCAGAATGCTTTCTATCCAAGCTGTAGGTCACAATGGTATTTTCACCTGTTAATGATTCTCTGTATACATTTGTAATATTTGCTTTATTTTGATATTTTGTACATAGTATTGATCACTTATTATAAAATAAACTGTCAGCTTCTTGAATCTTGCTATGGATGCTAGCTATCGTAGTGGGTAAGTGACCCTTCATATTGCGGTACGTTGTAGCCTGCTTTTAATAACTTGCTTATTTGGTGCAGTAATTTGGATGGAAACACGTTTCACCTACACTAAACTGTACTGTGGTACATTGGTTACTACCTATTTGTTTATCATTTTAGACATAATTGTTTGCAGTCTGAACATTTTATTTAATGCAAACGTAACCATTCTAAAGTTAAAATGTAAAAGAAAGATTTTTGTTGGCATCGGCAAATAATATTGCGGTTAATGAAATCTTACTGCAGTGTAAAGAGAATGAGCAAAGAGCAAAAGATGAATACTTGAAAAATTTGACATTATTAGTATCAATTATAATAAATACTTAAATGTGTTATGTTTCTAACAGAGATAAATATAATATTCGTAAACTAAAAATGTTTAATAGCTACAAATTTTGGTACTGATTTCTTTACGGTTATGGTTTGTAGAAACTAATAACAAAAACCATTGACTAGTTCTGTATGGATGGTTCAGCTGAATTTTTGTTAATTAACATTTTCATATTACTTAAATGCACATTTTAAATTATCTGGGGAATCATATTGTTGATTTATTACTTCTTTTGGTTGTTCTCATAGAATGCTGCCAAATTTTCTTATATTTACATCTTTTGGGTAAAGTCAAATACTTTACTTGTATTTAGTTCCTAAAATAGCTATTAATTGTTTGTAAAATGAGTCTCATGGACTTCCACAAAAGTAAATGAAACAAAAGGATCAATACATCTAACCAACTTCAATCCTAAAGGTACTGCTAATTTATTATTAGGTTTATCTTTCGATCAAATGAATACTTCATATTCCCTTTCATGCATTTGAGTTTTTGGCAAAAGTAAGCTTTATACAGCTGCATTTGCTTATTCTGCATTTTATACCACAATCTGGTCACTGTGGTCACATTGTAATTAAATTTTCAGGATCACTGTATTCAAGAAATTTTTGCTGTGATTAAGAATATCAATTATGTTTTAGGGTCCTCCAACAAAAAATTTTTATTACTCATCTATGATTCATCTCCAAAAACAACTATTAACTATTATATCATCTGGTGTTGGATATTTTAAACTTCTGAATTCTGGTACTATTTTTTCGAATTATCCATTTTGTTCCTACAACAGCTAATACAGCAATAAAAAGTACAACTATTCATTGCACACCAGTCATTGTCACTTCACCAAATGCACAATTATGAGTCTGATGACATCACATTAACCATTGACCCTTCTTCTAAGTAGAATGGACCTACTGCAATATTTGTAACTGCTTCTCACAAAGGTCCACTGCGATCGGTAGGCAAAAGAATTTCTCATTTTGTGAAATAAATCAATAAGGAGTGATATATGGTAGTCAAAGAGAACCTACAAGCTGCACAAATTTTTGTTCGTATTCATAATTCATATCAGTTTGTCGGGTACCCTGTTTTATGTAATGCTTTGAAAGGTATCTCAATATAACACCATGAGTGAGATTGTGTTAAATCACAAATTTAGGGCAGATTTTGGATATGATTGATTAAAGTCTAGCACCAAAATTAGTGACTCGTATATAACCTGATGATAAGATTGCCAGCCTTGTTTTAAAATAGTCATATTTTCCCATACATCTGTCTGAAGAAAAGCATATTTTATTAAATGCGTTTCTCTTTAGAAATAAACAAGAAGGAAATTGTGGAAGCAGTGACTATCTTAGAAACTCCCCCAATGGTGATCGTTGGTGTAGTTGGTTACATCGAAACACCTCATGGTCTAAGAGCTTTAGCGACAGTTTGGGCAGAACACTTGTCTGAAGACTGCCGCAGGAGGTTCTACAAGAACTGGTAAGCACTTCCAGCACTGACTCGTATGTCTTTAATTAACACTGAGTATCAAGTTCTCCAATGGCTGCATGAGAGCTTGAAACTGAAAAGAACGTCCACCGTAAACAGACTTCTCTAATAAGTCTCGGTTTTGGTGCGACAAGAGGGCAAAGCCTCCTCTAAACTATGAGGCTATCCCTCCTTGTTCTTTCAGAAGCAGCAAAGCCTTGTTTTTTGTAACAATGTTTTAAAGATTTCAATAACCAGGTACAAGAGCAAGAAGAAGGCTTTCACGAAAGCTTCGAAGAAGTGGCAAGATGAATTAGGAAAGAAGTTAATTGAGCGTGATTTCAAGAAGATTATTAAATACTGCAAGGTTGTTCGTGTCATTGCTCACACCCAGGTGGGTGTAATGCTTTTTTTCTTGTTACTGTTTCTAAGATTTGTAATCTTTAGATGAAGCTATTGAAGCAACGCCAAAAGAAAGCACACATCATGGAAATCCAACTGAATGGTGGTACTGTTGAAGACAAAGTCAAGTGGGCTCGTGAACATCTGGAAAAACCCATTCCTATCAATAATGTCTTCGCTCAAGATGAGATGATCGATGTTATTGGTGTAACGAAGGGTAAAGGATACAAAGGTAAGTTGCTACAGGAATCTTCTGGAAACTAAACTAAGCTTTCTTGCATGATGAAACAACATGATGTGTTTTTAACTGAATAAAGTTGATGAAACCATCATGCTGCCTTCCTACTGACATAATACTCAAAATTGATTTAATTTAGTGTCATTCACATGTTTTTTCAATGGAGGTTCTTCTGTTTAGGTGTTACATCCCGTTGGCATACAAAGAAACTGCCTAGAAAGACACACAAGGGTCTGCGAAAGGTTGCTTGTATTGGCGCCTGGCATCCTTCCAGAGTTTCGTTCACCGTTGCTCGTGCTGGTCAAAAGGGATATCACCACCGTACGGAAATGAACAAGAAGATTTACCGTATTGGGGCAGGAATCCACACCAAGGATGGAAAGGTAAGAAATACTTTGAATATGAAAAAAGTTCTAAGTACGGTTTATATTTACATAAACAATTTTACAAATTAATTGTCAGTTAAGACGACTACCTTTGCAGATTATTATTAACCTTCTATTAGGAGCGTGATTATTTGTAATGCAGTTGGTCGCGCTATACCTGTTGGGTACACTTACTTATATACAGTGGTTTTTCCAATAAACTTTTATAGAAAGTATAAATATAATACATATTCACTTAACCTGAATATTACTGTTACAGGTTTATGTGATTGTCAAGATAATCCTCACTTTTAAGAAAAAATAATCCTAATTTATTATAACTACAAAGATATCTCACTTATTAACATTTATGCTTTTTTCTGAAACAATTCTGGAATGTTCTTTTAAACAAACTTATGCCACATTTTTCATACTTATAACTTCACATCGCATTTCTCTAGTGTCTTTGATGACATATCTCATACACCTTATTATAAGTTGAAACCTCTTTGACATTGCCATTTGATATAATCCTAAGTCGTCAGTGGCCCAAAAATCACTCCGGCTAATTATAATAATCCCAAAAACACTTATATCTGCCATATTTGTGGGCCGGCAATCTCTTTCCCTTCTAGCATTCGAATTTAGTTTTTGAGTTTTATGAATCCTGTCTTACTGCACCAAGTAATTTTACAAAAATATTATGAGGGTATGTTTTTTGAAATTTTGGGTGATTCTTTTTTCCATATAGCACCATCCTTGCCTAAAATTTTAATCACAAAAAACGTACACTTACCAGAAATATACTGGTCTTCATCCATTTACAGTTCTTCAAATTCTTCACCAGTTTCGTCGGGATATTTATGATCCATATCGGATCTGATTCATCAGAATTTTCTTGAACATCTAAAGTCTTTTGATTAAGAGATAAATAGAATAAAGCAATTTGCAACAAAATCACACATTTCAGAACATTAATGCGGAAGAGTTGCGCTGCTCCCCACAGGTACATGGCCTACCGCATCTGGGTTTTATGAAAATACTGGGAAAAGTGAGGGGTATCTCGATCAGTCCTTCTGAGAAAAGTTTAATTACATATCGGTTTAGGAATACTCAGAAGCTCAAATATATTTCATTGTCGCTTTCTGAATTAATTGTAAGAAAGTAAGGCATGACTAATGGAGGGTTAAATAATTAATGTTGAGAAGTTATTACTTCAGTAATTTTTTTATGATGACACCTTGAAGCCAAAAGGATTATGAAATAATACCTTGATTATGAATGATAGGACTGATGAAACTCAAAATGCATTAAAATAATACTTGTACTAGATGTGGTTCTTTAGAAACAAATAATTATTTACAGGTCATTAAGAATAACGCCTCTACAGACTATGATTTGACAGAGAAGAGTATTACTCCAATGGGAGGGTTCCCGCATTACGGAGAAGTTAACAATGACTTCATCATGATTAAGGGTTGCTGCATGGGCCCTAAAAAGAGAGTCATTACCCTTAGGAAGGTGTGTTTTTTTAGTAAAAACTGAAAGTTGTTAATGATCTTTAAAATGTAATTTTTGTTTTTGCAGTCGCTGCTGGTACACACCAAGAGGGTTGCATTGGAGAAGATCAACTTGAAGTTCATCGATACTTCCTCCAAATTCGGTCATGGTAGATTCCAGACTGCTGCTGACAAGGCMGCGTTTATGGGACCTCTCMAAAAGGACAGGATTAAGGAAGAGGAGAAGGCTGMAGCTGCTGGTGGTGCGGCTGCTGCTTCGTCTTAAATGTTGTAACACATTTATTACCTTTTTGGTGTTATGCTGTATTGTAATATTTACGGCAAGTTCAATAAATGTGTTGAATATAATTGTACTTTTCATTAATAATATTTATGGTTGATGATGTCCTTAACATTTTAATAGATCTTACAGGCTGGGAGGTGAACAGGTTCACGAAAACTAATTAACACAAAAGCATTTTGTCACCTCCCAATCAGTAAGATCTGTTATTAATATTTTCAGGAAGTGGAGTAATTAATATTGTTTGTGTTGGTGTTTTTTTACTTCCACATCCAATAGATGCGAAGTATTCTACCGCGAAAAAATTTTTATTTTCTCATTCGCTTTAAAATGGTCGGAAACGCAAAAAACAAATTTCTTGTCTCTGTCTGTGATTGTGTGTGTGAACACGATAACTTTCGAAAAACATTGTTTGAACTTGAAATTTGGTAAACATAAATCTCCATTCTATTGTTTGTGGGGTAAGTAGGATATCAGGAAGGGAGCGAAATTGGGGGGTAACTCCCCTTTTTGCAAATTTTCATTTTTTTTCGTTTTAGTATATGATTAGTAGTATATCCGAGTATTATTCCTTCTTATAAGTTTTCGGTGCAGCAAACTGTTTAGAAGATATTAGCAAGAAAGCAGTTTTTTCTAAATATCTCCGAATATCTTTAATATATTCAAAAAATGAAAATACCATCAGATGGGAAATAAAATTTCTCACAAAAAGTGTCTTAGAAAATTTATCCAGAATTTTGATGTTTTCGTAATATTCCCAAAAAACCTATTTTGGATCCTGCTCGTACTATTTTTTTTAAATTTTGGTATATAGAAAATCAAATTTCTGATCAGAAAGCACTCTTGTAATTTTTTTGCTAAGTTAATAATTGAGTTATTTGGAAAAAAACGATTTTAAAAATGTATATATTTTTGCTAATATCACTGTTTGTCTTAGAAAAAATGCTCAAAACCTAATTACCAATTGTATAGTATAAGAAATAAAAACGTAAATGTCGTTTTGACAATTGGATGTGGAATTATTGATTCAATTTGCGGCGGTTTTTAAAATGATTAGAGGGATTTCTGTCTGATGTACAAGGTGAACAATTTTTGTTGGGATTGCAATGTACAAAATTAACACTAAGATACAAATTAAAATTAATTTGTTGTCTCGATCTCTTTTTGAATATAGTTCGGGGGCGCAAACAGATCTTGGCTAGCCTGATTTGTTTTTGACCGTCAGCGTATTTTTGCCATTATGGATGATTTCTGTTATGCTCGTATCTTAATTCTCATAAGAATTATTAAAAAACGAATTTTTTTGGTAGCATCGGTTATTAATTTTTTTCTTAAATTAATGCTTTCTTAGATATACATACACAGGATGATGTTTTTCTTTTCTTTTTAGTAACCCAGTAAACTAAAATTGG
Organism: Rhyzopertha dominica; assembly: GCA_025024175.1. NCBI lineage: Eukaryota > Metazoa > Arthropoda > Insecta > Coleoptera > Bostrichidae > Rhyzopertha > Rhyzopertha dominica. The sequence goes on along the minus strand of QCXZ01000053.1, from coordinate 17,406,991 downwards.
TATATTTTCTTGACTATATATCCAAAAAGTCGAAATATCCACATATTAAAATTAGCATTTTGTTGTATTACAATAGTTTTCGCTTATTCCTTTATTTTTATCAATATAGTTGGGAGAATACTGGAATAGGCAATACGACATATACCTGTGTATTTTGAGTTATCGCGATGTTCAGTAAATATAATATTGCGGGAAAAGCCATTGAATTTTTACATTAAAAACTATGTGTAAGTGAAGAAGTAACTTTAAAAAAATGTAATAACGCGAGTAATGTGTAAGATAATAAATAATATTTTTAATATTTCTATACATATTTAGCTGCACAAAACGAATTTTAACAAAAGCAGCATTTGGAATGAAATTAAAACATAAACACAGCCTAAGTTTAAGTATATACTTAAACAACTAAACGACTAAATAAGGATGGCCCTAAACTGAAATGTATAAAAATTTCTTCTAATGCTTCCGGGGTATAATCAAGGGCATTACTTTACATTAACTTCATAATACCATTGAGTTATACTCAATGATAATACTCATATTTAACTACATGTATAGCTAGCATCATTAAAAAAAGTTTAGCACAATAATGCCTATTAAACAATTTTGTCACCCCAGACTGTTGAATGTGTTACTCATTTTATATTTTTTAGTTTATTATTTGGTATATTTGTATTACCTGAAAAATTGCCAACTTTAGTATTGTGATCATAAGAATTGTTCCAAACTTAAAAGAGTCGCTAACACAAACAATAATTTTATTTCAAGGAATTATTTTTAATATTATACTGAATTCTGCTTTTAAAAATTATTGTCAATTTCTGCGATAGATTATTATTTTAAAAGCAAGGCAACCAAACCGAGTTAACTTATTTGTACTGTAAACGGGAATCTTTTATTCTTTTAAACGTGAGTTTTAGGCAGCGGTGAATACACGAACTATTACAACAATGGTATTTTACCTAGCGAAATGGTACGCCAGCGCCAAATTAATTTTATACTTGTCTAGTTCAACAAGAATTTTAGCGATAGAATTATTGTGTTTACGATTTGCGCTCGTATAAATAAAAATATAAGCTTCGTAAGTTAAAGTATCTAAAGTATACCGCGCAAAATGTGCAACAATAATTGTAATTCTGATGTTTCTTTAGAAACATTACTTATATTTCGTATTTAACAGGATAGTTTATTTCTGTGATATTTTATATTTCCAAATAAAGGGTAAAACGGTGTTCCATAAAATACATAAATTATTTAAAGGTAAATTTTAATTCAAATAAAACCCATTGTAATAGATGGGAAAATAATTGTCTACTTGCCAAACCATATTTTTAAATAATTATCTGTATGTCTAGACATACAGACAAATACTTTGTTAGAGCCAATATATATTCTTGTTCTCATGTATTTATGCTCTACTGGAAAATACGTGTAATAAAAGGTCAAAAAGAATGCCATAATGGATAGTGTCTTGTCTTGACCAGAATACATCTGTAAACTGATTGTGTTAGAACCACATTGCATAATGGGATTAATTACAACATGCTGCTTAGTTCTGTTAGACTTCCGGTATTTTGGTTTGAAAGCTTCCGTGGTTGTTGTCGATGACATATTGTTTTCCGGGCTGGTTCCCACGTTGGTTATTTGACCTTGATGATTCGACACTCTTGTCAGTGTCTTCCTCAGAAGTAGCTCTGAAACTGAAGTGTCCTAGTCCGCTCGGGTATTTATACTCGTACGGTTGACTGATGCGTGAGCGTTGTTACATATGACCGGTTTCCAGATTCCCAGGTAGTTGGATGCCTCGGTCTCGCTTATAATTGTGCGGATTCTTCTGCATTTCGATGGCTTCCTTGTACAGTTTCGGCCAGAATCTCGCTTCTCTTGACTGCGTTTGTGCTTCCTCGAATTTGATGGTGTGGCCAGTCTCCATTCGATGTTCTGCTACAGCCGGTAGGTCGATGCCCCGGTCTCGATTGTAATTGTGCGGGTTCTTCTGGACTTCGATGGCTTCCTTGTACAGAGTCGGGCAGAATCTCGCTTCCCTCGACAGCATTTGTGCTTCCTCCTGTCTCCTGTCCTGTCTCCATTCGATGTTCTGCTACAGCCGATCTATCACCTTGCCGATCTCTGGTATCCCTCATGTGCTCCTTGATCCTCGTGCTGATATGCCTTCCTGTTTGGCCGATGTAAACCTTCCATAGCTGCATGAGATGCTATACACACCTTGGATTTGTAGCTCCTCAGTCGTCGAACGATATTTCGGAAAAGCGTTAGCTATTTTTCCCGGGGCGGTGATAATGGTGTTTATATGTCTTCTCAGCAGTCGTCTGACCTTATATGTACATCCATTGACGTAGGGCAGGTATGCTGCAGCGATGTGCTGTTCTGGTTCCTTCCTCCCTGGTTGCTTGTTGATAACCTTCTCAATCTGTGCCTTAGGATATCCGTTCTTCTGTAGTGCTCTGCGTAGATGTTCTAATTCCTCCTCTAGGTGGTCTGGTTCGCTGACTAGCTTCGCTCGCTGAATCAGCGTGTTGATGACTCCTTGTTTTTGGGCGGGGTGGTGGTGTGAATCTGCATGCAGGTAGCGATCCGTGTGGATGGGCTACCTATAGACCCAAAGTCTTGCGTGCCGTCTTGTTTCCTTGTCACCATCACATCTAAGAAGGGTAGGGCGCCATTGGTCTCCATCTCCATCGTGAATTGTATGCCGCTGTGGATGCTATTTAGATGATCCAGGAACTCCTTTATGTTCTGTTCTCAATGCGACCAGACAGTGAAAGTGTCGTCCACATATCTAAACCAACAGTTAGGTTTAAGCCGTGCCGATGCCAATGCGGTTGTCTCGAAGGCTTCCAAGTAAATATTAGCTATCAGCGGAGAAAGCGGTGACCCCATAGGAGCACCTTCTGTCTGCTCGTAGTATTCCTCCTGGAACTTGAAGAAAGTAAATTTCAGGCAGATATTCGCTAGTTGGACTAGTTCTTCATCCAGGTCTGCTTCTTGTAGACGTTTCTTCAACTCCCTTAAGGCATTGTCCAGTGGTATCTTCGTGATGAGTGAGGTGATATCAAAGCTTACTAAGATGTCCTCCAGGTCCAGTCTGATCTTCATTTTCTCAGTAAGGTCTCCGGCGTTGCTGACGTGATGCTCTGTCTTTCCTACGAGTCCCTTCAGGGTCCGAGCGATGTAACCAGCTAGAGGGTGGGTGGCAGATCCTGTTTCACTAACAATCGGTCTCAGTGGTATCTCTGGTTTGTGTATCTTAGGTAGGAAATATAGTTCTGGCGTCCTTGTATCTGTTTTGATCATGCCGCGATGTAGCTTTTCTGGTATCTTCGATTTCCGTATGCCTGAGTTGATGGTTCGTTCGATGCGTCTTGCTGGGTTCTTCCTTATCTTCTTGTAGGTTGGGTCCTCAAGTATCTTCCTCAGTTGTAGTCCGGCGTATCCAAGATGACGGTGGCATTGCCTTTGTCGGCCGCTAATACTGTCAGGTCTGGGTTGTTCTTTAGCTCCCATATGGCACTCCTTTCTTTACTGTTCAAGTTAGGCTTCGAGGGTTTGGATTTCCGAAGTATTTCGGCTGCTCCAATCCTCACTTCTTCGGTTGTCTGGTGGTAGGCTCCGGGAGGTTGTGTTGTTTGGGGATATTGCATAGCTGAATCCCTTGACGAGTGCATCTGTGGTGATGTCATCCAAAGCTGTCGATGACAGGTTGACGACTACTCCGCTTTCCTCCAGAACTGGTTTCGGTGGATGTTGGATTGCGTACATCTTCTCGAACTTCTTAATCTGGGCCTTCCTTGCTCCATCAGCTGCGTTGACGTCTTCATCCACAGTTAGCCTGTCCAGGACGTTCCAGGTGTCCTCGGCTATTGTGTCGATTTAACTATGCGAATGTAAGTGCCAATGAGGATTGATGTCTTGCCTTGAGCAGAATATATCTGTAAACTGATTGTGTTAGAACCACATTGCATAAAGGGATTAATTACAATGAGAAGATGTTGCATAGTTCTGTTGAGCCTAACAGTGATTCGCCAAATGCTCGTTTAATTTGCGAACGCAAGAGCTGCTGTGTCTGGCTAGGCGCGTTTTGCTTTGTGTACCATAAAGAGATATGAAGTTGCATTGACCAAGATCGATTTAACTGGCAAACGTAAGTGCCAAGGATGGACAGCGTCTTGCCTTGTGCAGAATTCATCTGCAAACTGAAGGTGTTAGAACCACATTGCATAAAAGTACTAATTACAATAACAGATATATAGTTCTGTTGAGACTAACGGTGTTTCGACAAATGTTTGTTTTATTTTTTGAATTCAAATCATTTCTATGCAAATGTAAGGTGTCATTGTGTAGATATGTAATTACTAATAATCCTGTTTATCTATTTCTGGAGGGTAAAAGAGCCCATTAGTAATAATGAATCACATACAATAGTCGCAAAAACACTGTTTAAAACATTAGCAAAAAACACTGTTTAAAACTAATGTTTTAAACATTTGTTTAAAACGAATGTTTTAAACCTTTTTTTAAAACAAAGTTTTAAACAGAAGCGTTGTTTTAAACAAGTTTAAAACATTCTGCTTTAAAAATTATTGTTTTAATCATGCCAACCTTGTATTAGAACCATCTTGCATAAAGGTATTAATTACAATAGAGGATGCTGCATAGTTCTGCTAGCCTAACAATGTTTCGACAAATGTTCTGTCTTACTTGCGAACGCAAGAGCTGATGTGTCTGACTTGGGGCGTATTGCTTTGTGTACCATAAGGAGATATGAAGCTGCATTGAGCAAAGTCTATTTAACTGGCTAAAGTAAGTGCCAAGGAGGTTGGATAGTGTCTTGTCATGAGCAGAATACATTTGCAAACTGATAGTGTTAGACCCACATTGCATAAAGGGGGTTAATTGTATATAATATGTTGTATAGTTCTTTTAAGACTAACGGTGTTTCGACAATTGTTCGATTTATTTCCGAACTCAAGTGCTGATGTAGCTGGCTTGGAGTGTATTGCTTTGTTTACCATAAGGAGATATGAAGCTGCATTGAGCAAAGTATATTACTTAACTGGCGAAAGTAAGTGCCTAGGAAGATGGATAGAGTCTTGTCTTGAACAGAATACATCTGCAAACTGTTTGTTAGAACCATCGTGCATAAGGATATTAGTTACAATACAAGATGTTGCATAGTTCTGCTAGCCTTACGGTGTTTCGACAAATGTTCGTTTTACTTACGAACGTATGAGCTGATGTGTCCGGCCAGGTGCGTATTGGTTTGTGTACCATAAGGAGATATCAAGCTGCAATGACTAAAGTCGATTTAACTGCTCGTAAGTGCCAAGGAGGAAGGATAGTGTCTTGTCTTGAGCAGAAAACATCTGCAAACTGATTGTGTTAGGTTCATCGTGCATAAAGGTATTAATTACAATACAAGATATAGATAGTTCTGCCAGCCTAACGGTGTTTCGACAAATTTTCGTTTTACTTGCGAACGCAAGAGCTGATGTGTCTGGCTTGRGGTGTATTGCTTTGTGTACCATAAGAACTAGATATGAAGCTGCATTGAGCAGTCTATTTAAATGGCGAACGTAAGTGCCAAGGAGGATGAACAGCGTCCCGCCTTGTGCAGAACACATCTTCAAACTGATTGTGTTATAACATCTATTCATAAAGGTATTCATTGAACAAAATCGATTTAACTGGAAAACGTTAGTACCAAGGAGGAAGGATAGTGTTATGTCTTGAGCAGAATACATCTGCAAACTGATTGTCTTAGAACCACATTGCATAAAGGAATTAATTACAATGACCAAGATGTATAGTTCTGTTAACACTAACGGTGTTTCGTCAAATGTTTATTTTRTTTGGGAACGCAAGAGCTGATGTGTCTAGCTAGGCGCGTATTGTTTTGTGTACCATAAGGTGTGAAGTTGCGTTAACCAAAATCGACTTAACTGGCGAACGTAAGTGCCAAGGAGAATGGACAGCGTCTTGCCTTGTGCAAAATACATCTGCAAAGTGATTGTGTTAGAACCACCATGCATGAAGATATTATTTACAATACAAGATATTTAGTTCTGTTTGAGCTATTGCTGTTTCGACAAATGTACGTCTTATTTGCGAACGCCAGAGCTGATGTGTCTAGCTAGACGCGTATTGCTTTGCGTACCACAAGGAGAAATAAAGCTGCATTGACTAAAGTCGTTTTAACTGCTCGTAAGTGCCAAGGAGGATGGATAGTGTCTTGTCTTGAGCAGAATACATCTGCAAACTGATTGTGTTAGGACCATCGTGAATAAATGTATTAATTACAGTACAAGATATTGATAGTTCTGCCAGCCTAACGGTGTTTCGACAAATGTTTGTTTTACTTGCGATTGCAAGAACTGATGTGTCTGGCGTGGAGTGTATTGCTTTGGGTACCATAAGGAGATATGAAGCTGCATTGGGCAAAGGCTATTTAACTGGCGAACGTCAGTGTCAGGGGTATGGACAGCGGTCTTGCCTTGTGCAGAATACATCTGCAAACTGTTTGTGTTAGAGCTACCGTGCATAAAGATATTAATTACAATACAAGATGTTGCATAGTTTTGCTGGTCTACCGGTGTTTCGACAAATGTTCGTATTATTTGCGAACGCCTGAGCTGATGTGTCTAGCTAGACGCATATTGCTTTGTATAGCAAAAGGAGAAATGAAACTGCATTGACCAAAGTCGATATAAATGGCGAAGGTAAGTACCAAGGAGGATGGATAGTGTCTTGTCTTGAGCAGAATACATCTGCAAACTGATTGTGTTAGGACCATCGTGAATAAATGTATTAATTACCGTACAAGATATTGATAGCTCTGCCAGCCTAACGGTGTTTCGACGAATGTTTGTTTTACTTGCGATAGCAAGAGCTGATGTGTCTGGCGTGGAATGTATTGCTTTGGGTACCATAAGGAGATATGAAGCTGCATTGGACAAAGGCTATTTAACTGACGAACGTTAAGTGCCAAGGAGGATGAACAGTGTCTTGCCTTGTGCAGAATACATCTGCAAACTGTGTTAGAGCCATCGTGCATAAAGATATTAATTACAATACAAGATGTTGCATAGTTCTGCTAGCCTAACGGTGTTTCGACAAATGTTCGTCTTATTTGCGAACGCCAGAGCTGATGTGTCTAGCTAGACGCGTATTGCTTTGTGTACCACAAGGAGAAATGAAGCTGCATTGACCTAAGTCGATTTAAATGGCGATGGTAAGTACCAAGGAGGATGGATAGTGTCTTGTCTTGAGCAGAATACATCTGCAAACTGATTGTGTTAGGACCATCGTGCATAAAGGTATTAATTACACTACCATAGTTGCATAGTTCTGCCAGCTTAACGGTGTTTCGACAAATGTTCATTTTACTTGCGAAAGCAAGAGCTGATGTGTCTGGCGTAGAATGTATTGCTTTGGGTACCATAAGGAGATATGAAGCTGCATTGGGCAAAGGCTATTTAACTGACGAACGTTAAGTGCCAAGGAGGATGAACAGTGTCTTGCCTTGTGCAGAATACATCTGCAAACTGTTTGTGTTAGAGCCATCGTGCATAAAGATATTAATTACAATACAAGATGTTCCATAGTTCTGCTAGCCTAACGGTGTTTCGACAAATGTTCGTCTTATTTGCGGCGCCTGAGCTGATGTGTCTAGCTAGACGCATATTGCTTTGTATAGCAAAAGGAGAAATGAAGCTGCATTGACCAAAGTCGATTTAAATGGCGAAGGTAAGTACCAAGGAGAATGGACAGCGTCTTGCCTTGTGCAGAATACATCTGCAAAGTGATTGTGTTAGAACCACCATGCATGAAGATATTAATTACAATACAAGATATATAGTTCTGTTTAAGCTATTGCTGTTTCGACAAATGTTCGTCTTACTTGCGAACGCCAGAGCTGATGTGTCTAGCTAGACGCGTATTGCTTTGTGTACCACAAGGAGAAATAAAGCTGCAATGACTAAAGTCGTTTTAACTGCTTGTAAGTGCCAAGAAGGATGGATAGTGTCTTGCCTTGAGCAGAATACATCTGCAAACTGATTGTGTTAGAACCATCGTGCATAAAGGTATTATTACAATACAAGATATTGATAGTTCTGCCAGCCTAACGGTGTTTCGACAAATGTTCATTTTACTTGCGAAAGCAGGAGATGATGTGTCTGGCGTGGAGTGTATTGCTTGGGTATCATAAGGGGATATTAAACTGCATTGGGCAAATGCTATTTAACTGGCGAACGTAAGTGTCAGGGGTATGGACAGCGTCTTGCCTTGTGCAGAATACATCTGCAAACTGTTTGTGTTAGAGCTACCGTGCATAAAGATATTAATTACAATACAAGATGTTGCATAGTTCTGCTAGCCTAACGGTGTTTCGACAAATGTTCGTCTTATTTGCGAACGCCAGAGCTGATGTGTCTAGCTAGACGCGTATTGCTTTGTGGACCACAAGGAGAAATGAAGCTGCATTGACCAAAGTCGTTTTAAATGGCGAAGGTAAGTACCAAGGAGGATGGATAGTGTCTTGTCTTGGGCAGAATACATCTGCAAACTGGTTGTGTTAGGACCATCGTGAATAAATGTATTAATTACCGTATAAGATATTGATAGCTCTGCCAGCCTAAGGGTGTTTCGACGAATGTTTGTTTTACTTGCGATAGCAAGAGCTGATGTGTCTGGCGTGGAATGTATTGCTTTGGGTACCATAAGGAGATATGAAGCTGCATTGGACAAAGGCTATTTAACTGACGAACGTTAAGTGCCAAGGAGGATGAACAGTGTCTTGCCTTGTGCAGAATACATCTGCAAACTGTGTTAGAGCCATCGTGCATAAAGATATTAATTACAATACTAGATGTTGCATAGTTCTGCTAGCCTAACGGTGTTTCGACAAATGTTCGTCTTATTTGCGAACGCCAGAGCTGATGTGTCTAGCTAGACGCATATTGCTTTGTATAGCAAAAGGAGAAATGAAGCTGCATTGACCAAAGTCGATTTAAATGGCGAAGGTAAGTACCAAGGAGGATGGATAGTGTCTTGTCTTGAGCAGAATACATCTGCAAACTGTTTGTGTTAGAGCCATCGTGCATAAAGATATTAATTACAATACATGTTGCATAGTTCCGCTAGTCTAACGGTGTTTCGACATATGTTCGTCTTATTTGCGAACACCAGAGCTGATGTGTCTAGCTAGGCGTGTATTGCTTTGTGTACCACAAGGGGAATTGAAGCTGCATTGACCAAAGTCGATTTAACTGGCGAAAGTAAGTACCAAAGAGGATGGATAGTGTATTGCCTTCTACAGAATACATCTGCAAACTGTTTGTGTTAGAGCCATCGTGCATAAAGATATTAATTACAATACATGTTGCATAGTTCCGCTAGTCTAACGGTGTTTCGACATATGTTCGTCTTATTTGCGAACACCAGAGCTGATGTGTCTAGCTAGGCGTGTATTGCTTTGTGTACCACAAGGAGAATTGAAGCTGCATTGACCAAAGTCGATTTAACTGGCGAAAGTAAGTACCAAGGAGGATGGGTAGTGAACTGCCTTGTGCAGAATACATCTGCAAACTGTTTGTGTTAGAGCCATCGTGCATAAAGATATTAATTACAATACAAGATGTTGCATAGTTCTGCTAGCCTAACGGTGTTTCGACAAATGTTCGTCTTATTTGCGAACGCCAGAGCTGATGTGTCTAGCTAGACGCGTATTGCTTTGTGTACCACAAGGAGAAATGAAGCTGCATTGACCAAAGTCGATTTAAATGGCGAAGGTAAGTACCAAGGAGGATGGATTCTGCTTGTCTTGAGCAGAATACGTATGCAAACTGATAGTGTTAGAACCATCGTGCATAAAGGTATTAATTACACTACCATAGTTGCATAGTTCTGCCAGCTTAACGGTGTTTCGACAAATGTTCATTTTACTTGCGAAAGCAAGAGCTGATGTGTCTGGCGTAGAATGTATTGCTTTGGGTACCATAAGGAGATATGAAGCTGCATTGGGCAAAGGCTATTTAACTGACGAACGTTAAGTGCCAAGGAGGATGAACAGTGTCTTGCCTTGTGCAGAAAACATCTGCAAACTGTTTGTGTTAGAGCCATCGTGCATAAAGATATTAATTACAATACAAGATGTTCCATAGTTCTGCTAGCCTAACGGTGTTTCGACAAATGTTCGTCTTATTTGCGGCGCCTGAGCTGATGTGTCTAGCTAGACGCATATTGCTTTGTATAGCAAAAGGAGAAATGAAGCTGCATTGACCAAAGTCGATTTAAATGGCGAAGGTAAGTACCAAGGAGGATGGATAGTGTCTTGTCTTGAGCAGAATACATCTGCAAACTGATTGTGTTAGGACCATCGTGAATAAATGTATTAATTACCGTACAAGATATTGATAGTTCTGCCAGCCTAACGGTGTTTCGACGAATGTTTGTTTTACTTGCGATAGCAAGAGCTGATGTGTCTGGCGTGGAATGTATTGCTTTGGGTACCATAAGGAGATATGAAGCTGCATTGGGCAAAGGCTATTTAACTGGCGAACGTTAAGTGCCAAGGAGGATGAACAGTGTCTTGCCTTGTGCAGAATACATCTGCAAACTGTGTTAGAGCCATCGTGCATAAAGATATTAATTACAATACAAGATGTTGCATAGTTCTGCTAGCCTACCGGTGTTTCGACAAATGTTCGTCTTATTTGCGAACGCCAGAGCAGATGTGTCTAGCTAGACGCGTATTGCTTTGTGTACCACAAGGAGAAATCAAGCTGCATTGACCAAAGTCGATATAAATGGCGAAGGTAAGTACCAAGGAGGATGGATAGTGTCTTGTCTTGAGCAGAATACATCTGCAAACTGATTGTGTTAAGACCATCGTGAATAAATGTATTAATTACCGTACAAGATATTGATAGCTCTGCCAGCCTAACGGTGTTTCGACGAATGTTTGTTTTACTTGCGATAGCAAGAGCTGATGTGTCTGGCGGGGAATGTATTGCTTTGGGTACCATAAGGAGATATGAGGCTGCATTGGACAAAGGCTATTTAACTGACGAACGTTAAGTGCCAAGGAGGATGAACAGTGTCTTGCCTTGTGCAGAATATATCTGCAAACTGTGTTAGAGCCATCGTGCATAAAGATATTAATTACAATACAAGATGTTGCATAGTTCTGCTAGCCTAACGGTGTTTCGACAAATGTTCGTCTTATTTGCGAACGCCAGAGCTAATGTGTCTAGCTAGACGCGTATTACTTTGTGTACCACAAATAGAAATGAAGCTGCATTGACCAAAGTCGATTTAATTGGCGAAAGTAAGTACCAAGGAGGATGGATACTGCTTGTCTTGAGCAGAATACGTATGCAAACTGATTGTGTTAGAACCATCGTGCATAAAGGTATTAATTACACTACCATAGTTGCATAGTTCTGCCAGCTTAACGGTGTTTCGACAAATGTTCATTTTACTTGCGAAAGCAAGAGATGATGTGTCTGGCGTGGAGTGTATTGCTTTGGGTATCATAAGGGGATATTAAACTGCATTGGGCAAATGCTATTTAACTGGCGAACGTAAGTGTCAGGGGTATGGACAGCGGTCTTGCCTTGTGCAGAATACATCTGCAAACTGTTTGTGTTAGAGCTACCGTGCATAAAGATATTAATTACAATACAAGATGTTGCATAGTTCTGCTGGTCTAACGGTGTTTCGACAAATGTTCGTATTATTTGCGAACGCCTGAGCTGATGTGTCTAGCTAGACGCATATTGCTTTGTATAGCAAAAGGAGAAATGAAGCTGCATTGACCAAAGTCGATTTAAATGGCGAAGGTAAGTACCAAGGAGGATGGATAGTGTCTTGTCTTGAGCAGAATACATCTGCAAACTGATTGTGTTAGGACCATCGTGAATAAATGTATTAATTACCGCATAAGATATTGATAGCTCTGCCAGCCTAACGGTGTTTCGACGAATGTTTGTTTTACTTGCGATAGCAAGAGCTGATGTGTCTGGCGTGGAATGTATTGCTTTGGGTACCATAAGGAGATATGAAGCTGCATTGGACAAAGGCTATTTAACTGACGAACGTTAAGTGCCAAGGAGGATGAACAGTGTCTTGCCTTTTGCAGAATACATCTGCAAACTGTGTTAGAGCCATCGTTCATAAAGATATTAATTACAATACAAGATGTTGCATAGTTCTGCTAGCCTAACGGTGTTTCGACAAATGTTCGTCTTATTTGCGAACGCCAGAGCTGATGTGTCTAGCTAGACGCGTATTGCTTTGTGTACCACAAGGAGAAATGGAGCTGCATTGACCAAAGTCGATTTAAATGGCGAAAGTAAGTACCAAGGAGGATGGATAGTGTCTTTTCTTGAGCAGAATACATCTGCAAAGTGATTGTGTTAGGACCATCGTGAATAAATGTATTAATTACCGTACAAGATATTGATAGTTCTGCCAGCCTAACGGTGTTTCGACGAATGTTTTTTTTACTTGCGATAGCAAGAGCTGATGTGTCTGGCTTGGGGTGTATTGCTTTGTGTATCATAAGGAGATATGAAGCTGCAATGACTTAAGTTGTTTTAACTGCTCGTGGGTGCCAAGGAGGATGGATAGTGTCTTGTCTTGAGCAGAATTGCATATGCAAACTGATTGTGTTATGACCATCGTGCATAAAGGTATTAATTACAATACCATAGTTGCATAGTTCTGCCAGCTTAACGGTGTTWCGACAAATGTTCATTTTACTTGCGAAAGCAAGAGATGATGTGTCTGGCGTAGAGTGTATTGCTTTGGGTATCATAAGGAGATATGAAACTGCATTGGGCAAATGCTATTTAACTTGCGAGCTTTAGTGCCAAGGAGGATGGACAGCATCTTGTCTTGTGCAGAATACATCTGCAAACTGTGTTAGAGCCATCGTGCATAAGGATATTAAATAMAATACAAGATGTTGCATGGTTCTGCTAGCCTGTGTTTCGACAAAAGTTCGACTTACTTGCGAACGCCAGAGCTGATGTGTCTAGCTAGACGCGTATTGCTTTATGTACCACAAGGGAAAACGAAGCTGCATTAACAAAAGTCGATTTAACTGGCGAAAGTAAGTACCAAGGAGGATGGATAATGTCTTGTCTTGAGCAGAATACATCTGCAAACTGTTTGTGTTAGAACCATCGTGCATAAAGATATTAATTACAATACAAGATGTTGCATAGTTCTGCCTTAACGGTGTTTCGACAATTGTTCGTTTTACTTGCGAACGTATGAGCTGATGTGTCTGACTGGGTGCGTATTGCTTTGTGTACCATAAGGAGATATGAAGCTGCAATGACTAAAGTCGTTTTAACTGCTCGTAAGTGCCAAGGAGGATGGATAGTGTCTTGTCTTGAGCAAAATACATCTGCAAACTGATTGTGTTAGGTTCATCGTGCATAAAGGTAATTACAATACAAGATATAGATAGTTCTGCCAGCCTAACGGTGTTGCGACAAATGTTCGTTTTACCTGCGAAAGCAAGAGCTGATGTGTCTGGCGKGGAGTGTATTGCTTTGGGTACCATAAGGAGATATGAAGCTGCATTGGGCAAAGTCTAACTAGCGAACGTAACTGCCAAGGAGGATGAACAGCGTCTCCCCTTGTGCAGAATACATCTTCAAACTGATAGTGTTATAAAAAACCATTCATAAAGGTATTCATTGAACAAAATTGATTTAATTGGCTAACTTAGAACCAGGGAGGAAGCATAGTGTTGTCTTCAGCAAACTGATTGTCTTAGAACCACATTGCATAAAGGGATTAATTACTGACAAGATGTATAGTTGTGTTAAGACTAACGATGTTTGTTTCATTTGGGAACGCAAGAGCTGATGTGTCTAGCTAGGCGCGTATTGCTTTGTGTACCATAATGACATATGAAGCTGCAATGAGCAAAGGCGATTTAACTGGCGAACATTAGTACCAAGGAGGGAGAATAGTGTCTTGCCTTGTACACAATACATCAACAAACTGATTTTGTCAGGACCACCATGCATAGTAATATTAGTTACAATACAAGATATTATATAGTTCTGTTAGAGTAACGGTGTATCGACAAATGTTCGTTTCATTTGCGAGCGCAAGAGCTGATGTGTCTAGCTGGACGTGTATTGCTTGGTGTACCACAAGGAGAAATGAAGCGGCATTAACCAAAGTCGATTTAACTGGCGTAAGTAAGTAACAAGGAGGATGGATAGTGTCTTATCTCGAGCAGAATACGTCTGCAAACTGATTGTGTTAGAACCATCGAGTATAATGGTATTAATTACAACCGAAGATGTTGCATAGTTCTGCTAGCCTAACGGTGTTTTAAACAAACGTTCGTTTTACTTGCGAATGCAAGAGCTGATGTGACTTGGCTAGGTGCGTATTGCTTTGTGTACCATAAGGAGATATGAAACTGAAATGACTAAAGTCGTTTTAATTGCTCGTAAGTGCCAAGGAGGATGGATTGTGTCTTGTCTTGAGCAGAATACATCTGCAAACTGWTTGTGTTAAAACCAKCGTGCATAAAGGTATTAATTATAATACAAGATATTGATAGTTCTGCCAGCCTAACGGTGTTTCGACAAATGTTCGTTTTACTTGCGAAAGCAAGAGCAGATGTGTCTGGCGTGGAGGGTATTGCTTTGGGTACCATAAGGAAATATGAAGCTGCATTGGGCAGTGTATTTAACTGGCGAACGTAAGTGCCAAGGAGGATGAGCAGCATCTCGCCTTGTGCAGAATACATCTTTAAACTGATTGTGTTATAAAAACTATTCATAAAGGTATTCATTGAACAAAATGGATTTAACTTGCTAACGTTAGAACCAAGGAGGAAGGATAGTGCTATGTCTTGGACAGAATACATCTGCAAACTGATTGACTTAGAACCACATTGCATAAAGGGATTAATTACAATGACAAGATAGTTCTGTTAATACTAACGGTGCTTCGACAAATGTTTGTTTTATTTGGGAACGCAAGAGCTGAGGTGTCTAGCTAGTCGCCTATTGCTTTGTGTACCATAATGACATATGAAGGTGCATTGAGCAAAGGCGATTTAACTGGCGAACATTAGTACCAAGGAGGGAGAATAGTGTCTTGCCTTGTGCAGAATACATCAACAAACTGATTTTGTCAGGACCACCTTGCATAATAATATTAATTACAATACAGGATATTGTATAGTTCTGTTAGACTAATGGTTTTTCGACAAATGTTCGTTTCATTTGCAAGCGCAAGAGCTGATGTGTCTAGCTAGGCGCGTATTGTTTTGTGTACCATAAGGTGTGAAGTTGCTTTAACCAAAGTCGACTGAATTGGTGAATGTAAGTGCCAAGGAGAGTGGACAGCGTCTTGCCTTGTGCAGAATACATCTGCTAACTGTTTGTGTTAGAACCATCGTGCATAAAGATATTAATTACAATACAAGATGTTGCATAGTTCTAGTAGCCTAACGGTGTTTCGACATATGCTCTCGTCTTAAGCAGATTACACCTGCAAACTGATTGTCTTAGGACCACATTGCATAAAGGGATTAATTACTATTACAAGATGTATACTTCTGTTAATACTAACGGTGTTTCGACAAATGTTTGTTTTATTTGGAAACGCAAGAGCTGATGTGTTTAGCTAGGCGCGTATTGTTTTGTGTACCATAAGGTGTGAAGTTGCGTTAACCAAAATCGACTTAACTGGCGAACGTTAAGTGCCRAGGAGAATGGACAGCGTCTTGCCTTGTGCAGAATACATCTCCAAAGTGATTGTGTTAGAACCACCATGCATGAAGATATTAATTACAATACAAGATATATAGTTCTGTTTAAGCTATTGCTGTTTCGACAAATGTTCGTCTTACTTGCGAACGCCAGAGCTGATGTGTCTAGCTAGACGCGTATTGCTTTGTGTACCACAAGGAGAAATAAAGCTGCAATGACTAAAGACGTTTTAACTGCTTGTAAGTGCCAAGAAGGATGGATAGTGTCTTGCCTTGAGCAGAATACATCTGCAAACTGATTGTGTTAGAACCATCGTGCATAAAGGTATTATTACAATACAAGATATTGATAGTTCTGCCAGCCTAACGGTGTTTCGACAAATGTTCGTTTTACTTGCGAAAGCAAGAGCTGATGTGTCTGGAGTGGAGTGCATTGCTTTGGGTACCATAAGGAGATATGAAGCTGCATTGGGCAATACAAGATATATAGTTCTGTTTGAGCTATTGGTGTTTCGATAAATGTTCGTCTTATTTGCGAACGCCAGAGCTGATGTGTCTAGCAAGACGCGTATTACTTTGTGTACCACAAGGAGAAATGAAGCTGCATTGACCAAAGTCGATTTAATTGGCGAAAGTAAGTACCAAGGAGGATGGATAGTGCTTGTCTTGAGCAGAATACGTCTGCAAACTGATTGTGTTAGAACCATCGTACATAAAGGTATTAATTACAATACCATAGTTGCATAGTTCTGCCAGACTAACGGTGTTTCGACAAATGTTCATTTTAATTGCGAAAGCAAGAGATGATTTGTCTGGCGTGGAGTGTATTGTTTTGGGTATCATAAGGAGATATGAAACTGCATTGGGCAAATGCTATTTAACTGGCGAATAAGTGTCAAGGAGTATGGACAGCGTCTTGGCTTGTGCAGAATACATCTGCAAACTGTTTGCTTTAGAACCATGGTGCATAAATATATTAATTACAATACAAGATGATGCATAGTTCTGCTAGCCTAACGGTGTTTCGACAGATGTTCGTTTTATTTGCGAAAGTAAGATGTGTCTGGCTAGGTGCGTATTGCTTTGTGTACCATAAGGAGATATGAAGCTGCAATGACTTAAGTCGTTTTAACTGCTCGTAAGTGCCAAGGAGGATGGATAGTGTCTTGTCTTGAGCAGAATACATCTGCAAACTGTTTGTGTTAGAACCATCGTGCATAAAGATATTAGTTACAATACAAGATGATGGTTGAAGGCTTCCGTGGTTGTTTTCGATGACATGTTGTTTTCCTGGCTGGTTTCCACGTTGGTTATTAGACCTTGACGTTTCGACACTCATGTCGGTGTCTTCCTCAGAAGTAGCGCTGAAACTGAAGTGTCCTAGCCTGCTCGGGTATTTATACTCGTCCGGGTCACTGACGCGTGGTCGTGGTTGCGCATGACCGGTTTCCAGAGTCCAGGTAGGTCGATGCCCCGGTCTCGGTTGTAATTGTGCGGGTTCTTCTGAATTTCGATGGATTCCTTGTACAGTCTCGGCCAGAATCTCGCTTCCCTCGACAGCATTTGTGCTTCCTCGAATTTGATGATGTGGCCAATCTCCATTCGATGGTCTGCTACAGCCGACCGATCACCTTGCCGGTCTCTGGTGTCCCTCATGTGCTCCTTGATTCTCGTGCTGATGTGCCTTCCGGTTTGGCTGATGTAAACCTTCCCACAGCTGCATGGGATGCTGTACACACCTTCTGTTTGTAGCTCCTCAGTCGTCGAACGATATTTCGGAAAGGCGTTAGTTATCTTTCTCGGGGCGAGAAGATGGTGTTTATATGATGTCTTCTCAGCAGCCGTCGGATCTTATCTGTACATCCATTGACGTAGGGCAGGTATGCCGCAGCGATGTGCTCCTCTGGTTCCTTCCTCCGTGGCTTGTTGATAGCCTTCTCAATCTGTGCCTTAGGATATCCGTTCTTCTGTAGTGCACTGCGTAGATGTTCTAATTCCTCTTCTAGATGGTCTGGTTCGCTGACTAGCTTCGCCCGCTGTATCAGCGTGTTGATGACTCCGTTTTTGGGCGGGGTGGTGGTGTGAATCTGCATGCAGGTAGCGATCCGTGTGGGTTGGCTTCCTATAGACCCGATGTCCTAGCGTGCCGTCTTGTTTCCTTGTCACCATCACATCCAGGAAGGGGAGGGCGCTGTTGGTCTCCATCTCCATCGTGAATTGTATGCCGCTATGGATGCTATTTAGATGGTCCAGGAACTCCTTTATGTTCTGTTCTCCATGCGGCCAGACGGTAAAGGTGTCGTCCACGTATCTAAACCAACACTTAGGTTTAAGCCGTGCCGATGCCAATGCAGTTGTCTCGAAGGCTTCCAAGTAAATGTTAGCTATCAGCGGAGAAAGCGGTGACTCCATCGGAGCACCTTCTGTCTGCTCGTAGTATTCCTCCTGGAACTTGAAGAAAGTAGATTTCAGGCAGATATTCGCAAGGTGGACTAGTTCTTCATCCAGGTCTTCTTGTAGCCGTTTCTTCAACTCCCTTAAGGCATCGTCCAATGGTATCTTCGTGAAGAGTGAGGTGATATCAAAGCTTACTAAGATGTCCTCCGGGTCCAGTCTGATCTTCATTTTCTGCATAAGGTCTCCGGCGTTCCTGACGTGGTGCTCTGTCTTTCCTATGAGTCCTTTCAGGGTCCGAGCGATGTATCCAGCTAGAGGGTGGGTGGCAGATCCTGTTGCACTAACAATCGGTCTCAGTGGTATCTCTGGTTTGTATATCTTAGGTAGGCAATATAGTTGTGGCGTCCTTGTATCTGTTTTGATCATGCCGAAGATACCAGAAGAGCTACATCGCGGCATGATCAAAACAGATACAAGGACGCCACAACTATATTGAAAGGAAAGGACTCGTAGGAAAGACAGAGCACCACGTCAGGAACGCCGGAGACCTTATGGAGAAAATGAAGAAGATCAGACTGGACCCGGAGGATATCTTAGTAAGCTTTGATATCACCTCACTCTTCACGAAGATACCATTGGACGATGCCTTAAGGGAGTTGAAGAAACGGCTACAAGAAGAAGACCTGGATGAAGAACTAGTCCAACTTGCGAATATCTGCCTGAAATCTACTTTCTTCAAGTTCCAGGAGGAATACTACGAGCAGACAGAAGGTGCTCCGATGGGGTCACCGCTTTCTCCGCTGATAGCTAACATTTACTTGGAAGCCTTCGAGACAACTGCATTGGCATCGGCACGGCTTAAACCTAAGTGTTGGTTTAGATACGTGGACGACACTTTTACCGTCTGGCCGCATGGAGAACAGAACATAAAGGAGTTCCTGGACCATCTAAATAGCATCCATAGCGGGATACAATTCACGATGGAGATGGAGACCAACGGCGCCCTCCCCTTCCTGGATGTGATGGTGACAAGGAAACAAGACGGCACGCTAGGACATCGGGTCTATAGGAAGCCAACCCACACGGAACGTTACCTGCATGCAGATTCACACCACCACCCCGCCCAAAAACAAGGAGTCCTCAACACGCTGATACAGCGGGCGAAGCTAGTCAGCGAACCAGACCATCTAGAAGAGGAATTAGAACATCTACGCAGTGCACTACAGAAGAACGGATATCCTAAGGCACAGATTGAGAAGGCTATCAACAAGCAACTACGGAGGAAGGAACCAGAGGAGCACATCGCTGTGGCATACCTGCCCTACGTCAATGGATGTACAGATAAGATCGGACGGCTGCTGAGAAGACATCATATAAACACCATCTTCACCGCCCCGAGAAAGATAGCTAACGCCTTTCCGAAATATCGTTCGACTGAGGAGCTACAAACACAAGGTGTGTACAGCATCCCATGCAGCTGTGGGAAGGTTTACATCGGCCAAACCGGAAGGCACATCAGCACGAGAATCAAGGAGCACATGAGGGACACCAGAGACCGGCAAGGTGATCGGTCGGCTGTAGCAGAACATCGAATGGAGACTGGCCACATCATCAAATTCGAGGAAGCACAAATGCTGTCGAGGGAAGCGAGATTCTGGCCGAGACTACAAGGAAGCCATCGAAATCCAGAAGAACCTGCTCAATTACAACCGAGACCGGGGCATCGACCTACCTGGAATCTGGAAACCGGTCATGCGTAACAACGCTCACGCGTCAGTGACCCGGACGAGTATAAATACCCGAGCAGGCTGGGACACTTCAGTTTCAGAGCTATTTCTGAGTAAGACACCGACATGAATGTCGAAACGTCAAGGTCTAATAACCAACGTGGGAACCAGCCAGGAAAACAACATGTCAATACAAGATGTTGCATAGTTCTGCTAGCCTAACGGTGTTTCGACAAATGTTCATTTTACTTGCGAACGTCAGATGTGTGCGTAGTGCTTTGTGTACCATAGGGAGATATGAAGCTGCAATGACTAAAGTCGTTTTAACTGCTTGTAAGTGCCAAGGAGGATGGATAGTGTCTTGCCTTCAGCAGAATACATCTGCAAACTGATTGTGTTAGAACCATCATGCATAAATGTACTAATTACATTAAAAGATGTTGTATAGTTCTGTTAAGACTAACGGTGTTTCGACAAATGTTCATTTTACTTGCGAACGTCAGATGTGTGCGTAGTGCTTTGTGTACCATAGGGAGATATGAAGCTGCAATGACTAAAGTCGTTTTAACTGCTTGTAAGTGCCAAGGAGGATGGATAGTGTCTTGCCTTCAGCAGAATACATCTGCAAACTGATTGTGTTAGAACCATCATGCATAAATGTACTAATTACATTAAAAGATGTTGTATAGTTCTGTTAAGACTAACGGTGTTTCGACAAATGTTTGTTTTATTTGCGAATGCAACAGCTGAAATGTCTAGCCAGGCGCGTATTGCTTTGTGTATCATAATGAGATATGAAGCTGCATTGAAAATTGAAATGCATTAAAATACAAGATGTATAGTTCTGTTAGACTTACGGTGTATCGACAAATGTTCGTTTTATTTGCGAATGCAAGAGCTGATATGACTAGCTAGGCGCATRTTGCTTTGTGTACCATAAGGATATATGATGCTACATTGAACAGTCAATTTAACTGGCGAATGGTAGCACCAAGGACGAAGGATAGTGTTTTGCCTTGAGCAGAATACATCTGCAAACTGATTGTATTAGAACCACATTGCATAAAGGGATTAATCACAATACAAGATGTTGTATAGTTCTGTTAAGACTAACGATGTTTCGAGAACTGTTCGTTTTTTTCGTGAACACGAGCTGATGTGTCTGACTAGATGCGTATTGTTTTGTGTACGTACCATCAGGAGATATGAAGCTACATTGACCAAAGTTGATGTAACTGGCAAACTAAGTGCCAAAGGAGAATGGACAGCGTCTTGCCTTGTACAGAATTTACACATGCATAAATGTACTAATTACAATAAAAGATGTATAGTTCTGTTAAGACTAACGGTGTTTCGAGAAATGTTTGTTTTATTTGCGAACGCAAGAGCTGATGTGTCTAGCCAGGCGCGTATTGCTTTGTGTACCATTAGGAGATATAAAGCTGCATTGACCAAAGTCGATTTAACTGGCGAAAGTAAGTCCCAAGGAAGATGGATAGAGTCTGATACGTCTGCAAACTCATTGTGTTAGAACTATCGTGCATAATGGTCAAGATAAGCTAGTTTACAAGTCGTGCAACGTATTTCAGTTCTTAGTTACGAATAAAACGGAGTTAAATTCCTCGGCAAGTTAAACCAACCCATCAGGGAGGGTGAAACCCGTTTTTCGGATTAAGCCTGCGCACTCCACGAAACGAGGACTTCACGTTTATAGAACTAACTGCATTTCGTTTCGGTTTGTTGTGGCAGCGTGCGGTTTTGTATTTTACGTATATTTCTGTTTTGTGGGTTACTTTTTTGTATCACTCGTTAAAAAACCCTTGGTAATAATGAAGAACGAGTTTTCGTACTAAAAATTTCGAAACAATGGAATCGATTTGGTTAAACTACTTCAAACTAAGATTTATGTAGGTATTACAGAGCAAGGAATTAAAGGGGTTGTTCGCAATTAACAAACAAAATTGGCATTGGTGGTTCTGGCCAAAGAATTTAAAGCCCAATCCAGTATTTTTCCCAGAACAACCAACTGAAAATAATTCCTTTGTAAATTGTAGTTGTTGTTTGTTAATGTAGGTAAGCAAGCGAATGTATAATTTGTTCCTAATCCGAAAATTTCGAACTGGATGAATACGGTGGTTAACGGCGAACTACAAGTTCCATACTGTCAATATAATTTTAGAACCGTAACAATATTTTATTAGAAATGTCGAGTTTATAGGTCAACGAACTGATACTTAAACATACTATGAGCATTACGACGCAGGCGCAACCACAACAGTAGCGCCAACCAACGTTAAAACTGTTGACTGTTAAACCAATATTCACTAAACCAGATTTGTGAACTGAAATATGGTCATGGGTTTAACTTTTGGTTTAAAAATAAAACCAGTTTACTTTAACCCAAAGTTTAACCTCTCACTGAAATACTAGGCCTTAATACCTGACGTTTAGTAACTTTGTCGGTTGGTTAATGTGTCGGCTGATTCATATGCTCCGAGAAAGGATACATGCAAATTTATTGAGGTCCTTTTCTTGGTGGCCACAGGGTCGGTGCAGGTTCAGCGCGTTCCCCGGCCTTGCGCACTTTGAAAACTTACTAGACATTTTGCAGGAATCCCCTTGTATAGCAAATTTGTCATAACTATTGATTTAGTTATGATGTGTTTTTATATTTTTCATATTAGAGGTGTTCCATAGCTCTAACGATTAAAGACCTCGCAGTATGTAAAAGTGCAGTAGTCATTAACAAGAAAAACCAGAGGTTTGAAAATTTAATTATATATTTTTTATAGACTAATTTCGATCTTGCTACATGTTGGATAAGAAATATAAATTCCACGAGATTAAAAATAATTTATGAATATTCGTTTAAACTGAAGCAATAAACTTAATGAAAACCAACCTCTTTTTATGTAAATCAATAGTATTAAAAGAAGACTTACGTGTTATTATTAACTATTTAAGATATAAATAAGCTTTCTATAAAATAATGAGGAAAACAATTTGTAAAGTCATGCCAAATTCTTTTTTAAAAACCATATAGAAGAATTATTTTAGAAAGTTTATGAGATAAAGAATGACAAGTAATTTACGTTGGTGAGGATAGAAGAAATTATAAGAAATAATATTTGTACATGGTTTTCTAAAGTAATGTAAGCATGGTTCATAACTTTTGATTAACAAATCTCTTTCATAACTAAAATTTATAGAGGATGTAAGTAGGGAAAATTAATTATATCAACTTGCTTACTCTTAAAAAGGCACAAAATATATACATAACAAAACCAAAAAATGAACGTAACACGGAAAACAGGTATACTGAGATAAATCTTTTCCAAGTTCATAAATTATTCAGCCAAAAGAAGGCTAAAAGCTAACGCTAGTCGAAAAAATAAAAATGAATTTTCAGTAATATCAAGACTATTAAGTTTATGAATTACATCTAACAAATCCTTTAATTTTGAATTAAATTAATTGATCAATTAATTGATGCATTTTCATTGCACTGTGGTACACGCTTCATGGGTGTCGTTAAACGTGATTTTTTTATGCTGAGTATTTTGTACCAAATTCAATTATGCTTGATACGTCCTCAATACAGACCCGTGCTGTGAGTTGCACAAATATCAATAGAATAAATTCATTTTTGCATTCGTTTTTTAACCGACTGCTACTACCCTCTATTGACGATAACGTGAACTGGGACAATGCTGGTTACATACCCAACTGTTAATTTTACCGGTATTTTACTTTCTTGTATAACATACAACTAACAAGATGTATGCTGGATACTGTTTGCTAAATAACATTACTGAATTAAAGATATGTCAAAAGGCTTACTGCGTGAAAACAAACCATCTTAGTTTTTGACACGGCGCCGGCGATTAAATTTATATAAAAGAAAAAACAAAAACCATTAAAACAAGTCAATTTTGTTCAATCCTTGGTTGATGAATATGTCAATTGACAGTTCAATATGTACATCTCGTACGGGCTATTTCAACCTCTAAAAACGCAGCATATAATTATTTTTTCAATATGTGAATAAGGGTTAAAAATATTACTTCCATTAGCAACAATTCCTAACAAATATTTCTTTTTTTAAGTTTATGCAATATTAAGCAAGAAATCCACTTAAAAAATTACATTTTAGGTATTATTTTTTTGTGTTATTATTTATTTAGTGTTTGCAATGACCACCACTAACTTATTTTATTGCCTTAAATTTTGTAGAGTTGGGATGGGTGGTGCAAACTTATTTTTTTAATTACCACAAGAAGTTCAATGAAGTCAAGTCAGAGAGAACCTTGACTTGATGCAGCTTCCTTCTAATCCATCCATCTAGAAACCATTCATTTAAAAACTGCTTCGTAGGTAACACATAACGTGGAGGAACTCCATCTACTTTGAACGCTATCTCATTCATAATGAAATGATTGTCTTTTTCTATAATTTTCATCCATATTAGATCAAATAATTTCTCCTCTTAGATTGCCAGCTAGGTAAAAAGTCCAACAATATGATTCCCAAAAATACCTGCCCCGATATTAATTTTTTTCACGATTCTGAGTCTCATTAAATATTTGTTTACTTACTGACTCGTAAAGTTCCAAAAGATCGTCGCAGTCATCTTCCTTGAGTTTGTTAGCTAAAGTTAGTTTGTATGAATGAAATTTATAATCTTTCAAAACCCTTTGGATAGTATATTCAATCACCGTAATTTCCATGATCTCCTTCTTCTTATTTGGTAAGAGACTCCATCTGATGGTACTTGTCAACTACCTAATTTCAAAACATATCCATGGTGTACTTACATGCTTATCTCCATGTTTTTTGTTAGCATATTGTTGATTTGTTAAAAAATAAGAATAATTTCAACTCATTCAGTGAGTAGGTACACATGCTTAGTTTGCTAACATGTCCCAGCTATTGCAAAATCTGTATGAATTTACATACTATTAAGTGTTGGCTCTGTAGAGAAGTTTATTGTGTTTCATATTTATTTTCTCCTTGTCTTTACCATGTTTTTTTACCAATAACTGATTTAATTCATGGATGCTGTTTTCAAGGAATAATCTACTTTACTGTCACAAATTTTTTTGTGGCACACCTAGTCCTCAAATCTGCTTTTTAATTTGGTTAACTTATTTAAAATTAATCTTGGCATCCACATATGCTTATTGTTTTTATTGCACCGTCCTTTCGATCTGGCATACTTGCCTAGATCAGTCAAATGAACTTCMACACATATTGTAGCTTTGATGGCCTCAAAATGGTGAGAACTGATTACAAAATGTAAAACATCTGTTCGTAATAGGATATATATATTTGAATATTAACCCACTCACAGTGTTTTGAATGAAAAATTTGAACATGATAATCTAAATTCTAGCTGCATAAAAATGTACAGACATATTTACAATAATAAACAACTTTATTTAGAAACTTTGTTATATTTCAACAAACAAGTGGTGACAGTATACTCAGATAGTTAGGCACAGCCTACAAATTTATATACAATTCTAATTATAACGTCAATTGATCTAATTTGTCTACAACTACAGGATTCTTAAATAGCATACTTTCATAAGAATTAATTGTAAGGACGGTCTAAAAGTATAAATAAATTAAATGTAATACATGAAGGATGATTATAATTTAAGGAATGAATTTGATCAAGTAACTAGAACAATGTTTTGGTATAAATTTAGTAACTACAATAAAACAAAACAGTGCAACATTTGCAAATAATTCAATGGAACATCAAGAGCATTAACAAATTATTGTAATTTCTTTGCAAATGAAGAATGCCTTGAGCAATATGAGTAAGTAAATAATGAAGCAAGACTAGAAAAGATTATTTTTTTAACTTTTCTTAATTGCATTAAGGTATTCCAAAAGCCAGTAATGAACTGAGGTGACCATGCACCCTTTTAGTAAATCCAAAACTAGTGAATTATTATAATTTAGTATCTTTTCTTTACTACTTCTCGCTTACGTGATACACGTAATAAACCACAGAGAACAGTTGAGTGACGATCTAAAGTAGTTAGAGGGCAATTTCATTGAAATTTCTACAACTGTCGTCTATGGAGTGGACTCAGACACAAATGCAATCAACCCATAATCACACATCAATGCATACAGAAGGCCCATACTACATATTACATAACATTCGACTTGAGAATCACAATAATCGTATGGACCCTGAACATTTGGTACTAACTATTAAATTAAAAATACTACAGCTGCTAGGATTGCGGCAAGATGTATGGGAAACGAGAAGTATTTCGAGGCTGAAGAAATTCCACATTCCTTAGTGCCATACAAGGAACAGTGCATCTGAAAAAGAATAATAGTATTAGAATATGACAGAATGAAACATATCAGTTGTCCAAGTCAATTACTATGACTCTTTTATTGTTCTTTAATGCACAGCAAAGTCAGCTGATATATAAAATTTTTGTGCAGGCTGCGAGGCGTCTTTTTGGTTTTGGTGAAAAAAAAACATATCAGTTTTAAAAGAAGCAGATGTTGATGATGTTACTTGGAAATGCGTTAATAAGTTTCAAGGGGGAAGCTCTAGAACGGCATTGTAGAAATTGAATCGAGTTAGCTACAGTTCAGTTCCGGTTTCTTCAACTTGTATTGCACTTTAAATTCTTTAGCTGACAATAATGGGCCCTTTGCACTTATATTATTTATAACTTTTGAACTGGCGGGTATAACTTAATAGTTTAATCTCAATAAATTAATTTACAAGGATTACTGTTAGGGAGACGGCAATCCACAGTCTTCCTCATTTACTTTATATTTTACATCTGTTTGCAAGGTTAAAGCAGGTTTAGTGTTTACTTCAAATATCTAGTATAAAATTATAGCTAATTGTTTTATTCCTTTCAAATGTAACAATCTTGTTATTATTTATAAAGAGAACAGTATTTTTAGTAAAAACCCGTTGTTGCTTTGTTACAACAATTGCGTGCAAATTAAAAGTATAATGACACCTGTAGTAGTGTCATTACCTTTTAAATGACTATCAGTTCAAAGTCTTCGAATTAATTCAACTGGTGCAAATGCCCGAAAAAGTTCGACGTACAGTTGTCCAAACAGTTCATATCGCATCTATTTGTCACGTCACGTTGTTTAACTGCTGTCATTACATTCTGGTAGTCCCTATTTTATATTTTGGTTTAAAAATCAAATTGTTCGCGTCAATCAGTCCTTATTACTACTACTATAGCTTATACCTTTCGGAAACAATCTAAAACAGAGGTTCTAATACTGTTACGTTATTATCAGTACTTAATCATTTGTTTGTATATCTATAACAAAATTGTAATACATCCTACAATACAAGCCCGCCTTTTATTAAAACGTTTTTTTCTCGATTATCGTTGACTGTGTCGCATCTAAGGAATATCTGATTTTATTCAGAAAGTTGAGGCATCTAAATATTTCTCGGAGATTCAAATAAAATAAATAAGTTATCAAAGGGCTTCCTTATTCTTAACGTTTGATACTTTCGTTTTCTTTAGCAAAATTTTGTAGGCTTACCGATTGACTAACTAAAAGAGAAAACTGTATACATTCTAAGCCGCTTAAAGTATTGATTATACTATTCGAAAAGATAAATTGTATCGCATTTGCCACGTTTGTATTCGTTCGTCATTTAATTTAAGATTTAAAACGAATCGTTGCACTTGCACCATTCACCAGTATAAAATAAATCTAGAAAACATTAAAGTGACAATCAAAATGTTGAGAAAGAAATATGACCTAAATAATATAGGTAATCCTACTCAACTAATTTCATAGAATAAGTAATACTTTGAAAGAGACACCTATGATCATGACACTAATTTAATCTTCGTAAATAAAATTGCCGACTGCTCTGTTGATTATCAGGACATGTACATACGTTTCATTGTTTGAAACATGGTTTACCAATCAGTTTCTTCCATTTTCACCTGCAAATTCGGCAAATCACAACAATAAAACCTACAATAGCAACAAAAAACAAGAAACTATGTCGTCTATGACAACAATATCGAAATTCCTGCAAAAGTAACAAAAAACAGTTGCCGAATGTTATTAAAGAGGTTTGTCTTCTAAAAAGCATAGCATTATTATTTATAGTGAAATATAATTATTGGCTTAAATCATTTTCAAAGGTACGTACGTGTAATTTTAATGAGTAAACAGGCATATATATGAACCCGGGCCGGGATCTTTTGAACACTAGTCAAACGCTCTAACCACCGAGCTATCAAGGCCCTGTTCAAAATCGAAGTCAAAGCGGCATATATGCATCAAAGTTTACTACGTAGCGTTGCTGAACGCCATCGTCGTCCGGCGCATTTGCTGCTGAATCGCTCGTCGGTCAGTATTTTCGAGCTTCAGAGCGTGTTCAAAAAATCCCAGGTTCGAACTCGGCCGAAGCAGACAATACTTTTTCCTTTCATTCACTGTATATAACATACTTGGGTTGTAATTAGCTGCTGGTCGTCATAATGTGGTGACCACAGCGAATTACGTTCTGAAGCTCTAATATACTGAGCGACGAGCGATTCAGCTGCAAATGCGCCGGATGTCGTTCAGCAGCTTTGCATAGTAAAAGTTGATTGATATTCCCAGATTTGTTATCAATGAAGGTTTTGATGAAGAAACTGATAGTGATAAAACTGAAAGTGAATAACACAATGAATAAAGATGATATAGAAATGTATTTTTATTGTACTCAAAACGGTACTGAGTCCTAATAAAGCAATTTTCGAGCATCTGTCGGTCTATATATGCTAAATAGGGGTTTATTTACACACAAAAGCTCATCGTAATTAAACGAGCAATTATTGGATAATAGGAACTTTACAAGTGCAATATAACCTATTTCATTTGGAGAAAAAAATTCTCAGTGCAGCAGATTACAAAAACCAGCAATTATCTTGTAAAAATATTAATAAAAACAGCTAAAATCAGGTACAGCCGAATCATGTATGCATGCCCGTTACAACGGGGTTGCGTTATAAATTCGCCATTTAAATTTTCATACACACACTGTTCGTAAAGCATTACCTAAACGTGCTTGAAGTCGTTATCGCACGTAACTGCTACTCGCAGACGTGATCCCGATTTTTCCCTTTACCGCCTGCAGATTTTCCCACCATTAACAAGGGATAGAGGAGCGGTCCTCGTAATTTTATTATTACAAGCATTAGGGGCGCCGAGTAAAAATTTTATGTTAACGTACGAGGTTATGTTTTCGGGCACTTTATTCTCGACGTAAAATCTGCGAGGGATCGTCCAGTTTTTATTTTTTTATTGTCGTAATTTCATCGGGAGATGCAAATTTTGGCGATGAAACGAAAGTATGGCAGCTCTAATCGCGTCTAGTCTGTGCGGAAATATTGTTTCTAAATAGTGAAATGGATAATTTAATAAAATAGTAGCAGAACGCCTTCTTTATGGGCTTATTCATTATGCGGGGCATAGAAATGGTGTATTTATAGGGAAATAAAACGGGCCCTATTACAGCACGTTTATGCAGGTAATAAAATTTGTATCCAAGCAGTTTTGCGCACTCGGGCACCCTTGATTAAAGACAGAACTTGAAACGATATTGTGTTGCATTTGCAATCAAATGCATCTACACAATAATTTTTGAACGCGTTAAGTTTTATTCAGGGCAACTTAACTTGATTTTGATATTTACATTGGAGAATGTCATAGAGCATTCAGGTGGTGAAAAATAATCTAAAAGATTTAACAGTACTGCACCCATTCCTACTCTACCGAACAACTTAGACGTTTCCTAGATTTGGCMCGACTACATTTTTTTCTGTGAATATACGTCAAATCAGGAATATTCGTTACTCAATTAAAAGTCTACGCAGTGCAGTTGAAACTCATAAAAACACGTTTCTTTTATATAGACCACAGCAAGCAGTGAAACTAAGGGTATTCCATTAATTCAGCGGTACTGTCCACTTCCTATGATTCGGCCAGGAAGAAACTTCTCAAATTTTTCCAGCTCACTATTCCATCGATACGCAATTGGTGACTACCGGCGTGTGTTGCCTATCCATCAGCTTAGGAGGGAAGCTTACTTTGAGTAAGAATGGCGACAGCATACGTTGAGAGTGTGACTCCTAAACACTATCAGATTGAGACCTCCATAATTTTAGAACAAATTGTATAACTTGGACCACATATTGTAGTAGGCAAAATTTACATTTGTAGATGTAGTTTCTGCAAAATAGCATAGCACTTTAAAAACTGGAGTTGTAAATAAAATAAAGACGCTACACGTAGTAAGTAAAGAACTAATGAATTTCACGTTAAATGTCTTAACTAATAAACTAAATTGAAACACTGGAGCTATTGAAAACTTCACGGAATGGGGTAATAGCTAACAAACGTATACAAAATCAGCTGCAACGGTGTAGGTTTTTGTACTATTGAACAATATTTGAAAGGCGCATGTATTGTACATAGGAGTAATCAGCAAATATACTATTGAGGCTGTCATTATCCGCAATCGTTTAGAAATTATCAAAGTGAGCGAATACGATTCCCAATTTTGAGAAAGAAGCAGCACAGTAGCGAAATTTCTCCTATTTCGACAACGAACTACGGCTCGTTCCAAAGCTCGGGTTTAACAATAGACTTGTCTATATATTTATCTGAAAAGACATTTAATAAGGGCGATAAAGAGACTGAAAATGTTGTTAAAACCTACACTACGGACAGAACCTTTTGAAAACAAAATCACAACCAAATGATTTCAAAATAGGGGCATTATAAAGACTTATTATTAACAAAATATCATTAGTTGATCAATGTTGGACAAGGAGTATCAAACAATTTACTCTGATTGATTAAATAAATAATAATAGCTTTTTCGAGTCATTCGGATGTCACAAATATACTACAACCAGACTAAAATAATGACCCATTATGGTAATCGTCGACATAAATGACACATTCGATATGTTAGTGCTGCAATAAAAGGTCATCTTCAAGCACAAGGTAATGCTCGACACAAAAAATATCATTATTACTACTTAGGAGAGTGTACGACGCGAATTCCAAGTGATCTAAAAACGTTTGATGATCCTTAACTGTAGACGAGTAAAAACAATCAATTAGAACATACCAGAAACTTGAGGAATAGCCTCGGCATAAACTTAAGCCGAACAATGTGCAGTTGTTACATTATCAAATATAACATCGAGATCTTTGTATTTGTCTACCCTATTCGGAGCTACGTCATTATAAGTACCTACCTAATAAGTGGTATTACTACGTCTACGACAGAATGATGGCTCGTTGCACCATATTACAAGAAATCAATACCATTTGCAGAACAGTACAATAGTAAATAGAAGAGATACTGTAAAGATTACGACAACAGTAAACATAAAAATAAAAATTTAAAAACAGTTGGATAAATCATCAACAAAGGTTGTCCCAAACTTGACCCTTGAGGAACCCCATGTGCAGGTGAAAGAGGAAATGGAGGCAAAATTAGCATAGCAAACCATGGTCTGTCTGCCCATGAAACATGATCTTCGAAAACGAAGCAATAATGTGTTCCTGTTTTGAACAGCCAGAAAAATTACAAAATAGGACGAAATTTGTTGTCGCGACAAGGAACTCGGTCTACAGAAATAGAATAGGGATTGCAATCAATGCCAACGTGATCATTTGACACAAAAAATACATACAACAATATATTGTGGATTTGTTAGCTCTTTTCATTCAAACGATATCCTTAAAGCTTGCTGTTCTTGCATACATATAAATGAAAAAAAAAATACAACGTACCTCTTAAAATTACAACCAATCTGCCTTGACACTTGCTTTAAACTTGTACAGGTTGTTTTACATCAAACAAGCCAGCCACCTTTTAAATGAAAAACGTAAGCGATTTATGATTTGGATGCGCTGACCCGTAAAAAAGGTTTTAACGCAATCCGTTAAAAATACCGGTATGCCTATCTGCCACGAACAAGAAACGCCAGTACAGTCCAAAAATAAATACTTCTTTTCTTAAAACGTTTCATTCATATAAGTTTAAGCTTTGATCTTTGCCAAGCCGTTTTCCATTTCGCTTGTAAAAGCGAGTACAATTGAAAGTTCGTATCACAGTTTCGTGGCATTAAAATGCTAACTACTAAGTTCAGCATCTATTGAAATGTATCAAAGCTAGCACGCGGACCTTAATTTAGGCACAGGCTGTATAGGCTGAAAGGTACGGCGGTAAATACTACTACTAGTACTACTAGTACGTAATGTATATGTAACAACATCAACAGCGTATTCTTACTAGTGAATAGTGATACACAGAATATTCATTCTAACAACATCCATAACAAATGATAACATGAAACGGTGCTCTCAACTTACCTTAATCATAGACGACGCCATCCTGTCCAGAAAGTTTCGACTGAATTCCGCAGCATCTTCACCACAGTGTCGCCTCATTGTATGCGTGGAACATTCGACGTACTCCTGGTACGAGCTGAAAAAAAAACCATTAGAAACAGTGCAACAAACCGATAAATCAGGGTGCATGCACCCTGGCGTGACCAAGTAAATGTTTTTCTATTACATTATACAAGAATGTCCCGTTTCTATAAGCTGTGAATATCGTGACGCCGGCTAAAGTTTATGCCGTCGAATACCTTTCTGGTTTTATTTTCGGCAGTAAAATGTGTATAATATAAAATGCATATAGAAATAAGTTCGGACACGATCGAGAAATATGGCTTGCATAATTCTGGCTATAAATCAAGTTTTTAGGTCTAGTACCGCGCCGGGGAAACCATGAAGCACGTGCGAGTTACGGGGAAGAGGATATTTGCACGTATGTGCGCAAGAAGGGATGTTTCAGCGTCTGCTAGATGTAAGAACGTATAGCGTTGGGTTAAATTGCATTTACGTTATTTCGCAGTACTGCTGGCTACGATTAAAGTTTTGTAGTTGCCAAAAGACATCGATTTTCGACTTTAAAAACACTACACTACAAACCACAATCATCGGTGTAGTTTACAGCATCATGCATGAATTGTAGCACGATGTTCCAGAGAAAAATGTGGACCAGATCGAAAAGGCAGAGAATACAAGACATTTTACAAAAAAAAACACATGCCAGCAGTGAAAGTTACATTTTAGGGGTACACTGAAGACAAAGGTTGATTCCGAGTTTTGGAATCAAATTTTGTTCACGGACGAGGCCCATTTCCATCTCTCTGGCGGAGTGAACAAACAAAATTGTCGATTCTGGAGCACAGACAATCCTCACATTATCCACGAGAAGTCACTGTTCGGGCCGGCATTAGCGCCAAAACCATCATCGGACCATTTTTCTTTCGTGAAGGCGAAACCGTCGATGGCGACCGTTATCGGTAGATTTTGGCGCACTATGTGATTCCAAAAATACGCGAAAAAAATTTATTGATATTATTATTTGATGTAGAAAAATTGAGTGACCTCCAAGATCGCCGGATTTGACACCGCCGGACTTTTTTTTGTGGGGTTATCTAAAAAATAAAGTATACGCCAACAAGCCCACGACATTGGAAGCGCTCAAGACCAACATTCGAGCTGAAATAGAGGCAATATCGCCCGAAATGCTGACCAAAGTATCGGAAAATTCGAAAAAAAGGGCACAATATTGTGTGGCTCGTAAAGGTGGTCATTTGTTGGATGTAGTGTTCTAAGTGCAGTTGAAAAAAATTGTAAAGGACTAAGTCAAATAAAAAAAACACTAACAAACATTCACTTTCACTACTTGCCGAAGTTATTCAATATTTCCATACCGAAGCTTGAGATGACGTACCCGTTATATTGCATGACATTATTACAAGTTCAACCCATGAAAAAGTGATTTATTTGAATTTAACGGAATATAAAAATCGAAATTTCAACACTGGGAATATTAAACAAAATTCTTGGAGCAAGAATAGTGCAAATAAATCATTTGACAGAGGTTGAATTGTGATATTATTTTGTTTCGAGAAATTGCTATTAACGCTGATCGTGTGGCGATCCAATTGCAAGATATAGCTCAGTGGTATAGTGTCCGCCTCGTAAGCGGCACAATTATGGGTCGAACCTGGCAGAGGGCTGTGAACCTTTTCCAGCTTGCTATTTTATCGGAATACACACAATTGGAGACCACCGACGCTCGCCTTTCTACGTGTTGTCTATCCATCTGCCTATGTGGGGAGGCAGCCAGCCAGCGGAATAACCGCTGCCAACAACAAGCAAGACGTGCAACGCGCACAACTTACACAGCAGTAGCGCATGCGTTCGCGATACATACGCTGTCTTGTGTGGAGTGAAGATGAACGAGAAATAAATATGAAGAGCCGCCTGACAACCAAAAAACCCTACAAACCATAGACAAATAAGCGTTGTCTKGGCTGCAGAGTCAAATTTTTGGCGTTTGCTTTTACTGKCATTATTACTCATTGAGAATTCCTGTTTAAGGTATCCCAATAAGGACGAAGCTAGTCGTAGAATCCGAATAGATTACATTATTTATTTCATCTTGCTCACAGAGGGTACTGGTTTGTCATAGCTAGGCATGTGCCATTGGTTATAGTAAGTTTCTACCTCAGTCAGTCCCGTCTATTGTGTAGAGTTTGTGCTTGGGTGGTGCTTTTGCTCTCACTTAACAGCCAAAGGAAGCACTAGTCTGGGACGGTAAGAAAACGACCCAAACAATCTGATGTGGCTACTACACACTACTCTCCTGTCTAGTAGGGTTTTGGGCTGTTACGCCGTGGCCGTTTCTCCGCCAGTTTCCCAGATTAGAAATCGATTTCGCTTGTTCTCTTACAGTCCCAGAGTAGCAAAGATTAGAACGGTATCAAGCATGTGAACAAATGAGCGTGAAACAGAACGATATGGTATTCAGTTTAATCGTTGACCGTATGAGAGCAAGAAGACATCGCGGAGGGACAGTTGATTTTAGTTTGTTTTGGAGTGCTATATAGTATACCGGACTATAATGTTTTTTGAAGCAACTGCTTAAGGGGGTACATCGCTATTAGCGTTATTCAGACAAAGCTATCGGTATTAATTCGATGCAGTGTATGACAGTAATTAATTAAATGAAAGTTGCTCAATAAATTTTGCAGCTACTAAAATTTTGAAGAATATATAGGTTCGAACAGGTAGTTTATTCAATGATTTTAATCGGAGTTAAAATACGTCTCTCAAACACATATTATTTTACCGGAAAAGTTGACTACAGCATTCAGGTCGTATTCGATTGTACCTTTAGAATAGACAAGGATACTTAAACAAATTGAGCTCTGCTCTGTTTTTAGACCAATTCGGATGCTGCAAGCAAAAACACAGTCACCAAAATTTTTAACAAAATTGAGCTTTATGCATATTTACTGTGTTTATGCGCAACTTTTGCGCTGGCAATGGCAGTTTTATCGTTTCTACTATTTTATACCTATACACGAACACAGCATCTACAATCTAGCTGGGTTGTTTCCAAAATGAAACACAATAAACATATTTTTATCTATTTGTTTTTGTTTGGGGCAGCCGAATTGTACACTTACTACACTTATGTTAATGATTTCCAAAAGTGGATTCGCTGTGGTCAAAAACATCACACTTGAATTGTTTGAAAAGATCGTCACGTTGACACAGTGCGGCGGCCGTGCATTGTCGTGGATCAAAACAATGCCGAACGAAAACACGCCTCTTCCTTTATTGTACTCGTAAATCTGGTTAGTTATCGTTGTCGTTTGTTTCATGGTTAAGCAGGTGACGCATGACGCTTTGCCACCAACGAAAAGCTCCAGAGAATATGCTTGACAAAGTTGATGGCACAGTTCCTTAAAGAAGGCGTCTAAAAGCCTGTGCCACAATATATTTGTTTCAATGGTTTTGGCTATTTTGTAGAGAAATTTGCCTCAACTTTTAATAATAAAATATTTTTATGTAAATGAGTCTCATTTTTATAGTCCTCGTTTCTGGATAATTTTATAGTTACTAGATGAAATCGTATGATATGCGAAATTATATCATATAAGATTTTTTTTTATATTTTTGACCCATACTCAAATGATGCACAAAATTAATCGCCATACAAGATTATAAAAACTAAATAGAACTCGTTTAACCCGTGATTAAGCGGGATAACAAGATTTTTAAGGTCAGCTTTCCAAATTAAAATGTTAATCCGCGACTTACCAGCAGACACTCTTGATACCCTCGTCGGCAGCTTCGCGTTTCCTTTTCTGGAAGTAGATCAGGTCTGGATTGGAGCTGTTTTGCTGTTCCGCGGCCGTCTTGGATTGGATTTGCGTCATTTTCGTCGAAAACCCCTTGAAGCACACCTCATTCTCACCCGATACCTCTTTCATACATGGGGCGTGACGAAGGTATTCTGAAAAAKAAAACAGACATGTTAATTAAGCATAATTAGCTTTCTTGAAGACGTAGACGTAGACGTCGTAGGTACTCACTACAGGACTAGATACACCCGTAACTTTAATGTGGGTGCATCTGATACCTTGTAAAAAACTCATGGCTTTATTATATATAAAAAGAGTAAGGGTTTTGCCTAACGTCAGGTTAGGATATGAATCAAAAACTGGTTTATTTTCTTGCACTTTTTCGGCATAATTCCAAACTATAATATAACGAAAAATTTTTAACGTTATCGACGCATTTCACGAATATGTGTGTAAACTCACGTGTACCTATATACCTATATATATTTTATGCATTCTCTCTTCGCGAAGTATCTCTGCTTCACATTTAAGTCAACTAACAATTTTGCATAATGAATAAGGATCAAATAACTCTAATTGTTACCTTAATTAAAGTAACACACTCGATTCTAACTTCCGCAGACGATAGTTCTTTAAACCATCATTCTAATTGTCCATTGGCTGGTCGATCATTTTATTTCACCAAATTTTTGTAACTTGTTAACACAAACTAGAATATCTATTGAGCTACATATTGATAGAATACGAAAACTGCATGCCTTTTTTCACTCACAAAAATTGTTCATGCAATCACCACTCTTGAATCGATAGCTGCTATCGTACTAAGCGAGCTCAATTAGCTTGTCCAATTAACGTAATTTATGAACCTACTTAACATTTAGTCGAAATAACCCCCTGCAATTAACCTTAATGATAGAAGAACCTATAGATTTAACATAATATGATATTACAGATAAGATAACTGAATCCTCAATATTGATTTTGAAATTAATTATTCACCATAGAACCCATTATTTCTCCTCGATGCAAGTGAAGGCAGGACATACTGACTGATTACTATCAATAGCGATTACTTACTAATGAATGTGAATTGGATTTGTAAACTTTTCCACTCCAGCATGTCAAACAAGGATCTAATACTCAAATCGGACATGGGAAAGTTTTGTTGGTAATAGCTGGGTACGTTACCTAATAACATATATCTAGGTGACTGATAAGCTTGGAAACTACGTAAAAATATATGATTTGACAGTTAAATGGAGATAAATGCTCACACAAACAGTACAATAAGATTCCAGTAAAAGAAAACCCTAAAACTTCCTTAATGCTACTCGTATTTCTGACTTTTGGATGCTGTATTGTACACTATACAAGCTTTTGCTCCAAATTTTAACTTCCAGCGAGCCTTATGTGGACAACACGAACTTTAGTGTACCCATTTATTTTTATTATATCCTCGATGTATCGTGAAACAAACGACCGAATAAATTTATGTTATTCTTTCGCCAGACGCATCCACCTGTAGGTAATAATGCGACAGGGGACCGTTACCGCTAAACATTCTCATATAGTTTAATATTTCAGACACTCCCGAGGTGTTAGGTAAGCAAAGGAAATTAGATCTGGAAGGGAAATTCCCAAAATTCTCACTTTCTGTTTGTATGTTGGAACTGCGAGTAATACTGTACACATACGTAGGTATGTGTTCCTAATTATATGTCATGGTCACTTGATTAAATGTATATAAATAATTTTTTCGATAATGGCATACAATCGGTCCAATAATTTACAATAGCTAGCCTGTTTGCGGACGAATTAAAAAAGCGTTTTAATTTTAATGAAAAAAGGTGTTTCAAATCCAATGACGTACTCGAAAGGTTCTAAATTGCTTTCAGCACCTTTTTGGAGGAGATACAATCGTATCTTTCACAGTGTTACATTGTTGGTAAAAACAGGTTGACTGCACTAGTCAAAAACTAAACCTAAAGGTAAGAAAATACCTGCAGAAAACAATGATAACAAAGAACTGGATAAATGTTCCGCCAACAAAATACGAGAATGTAGGAGAGACAGAAACTGAAGCTAAAAGATAACTATGCATCTGGTACAGATAATATAATGGTGAGATGCTCAATAAAGGACGCGAAGAAGTCAAAGTCAAAATGTAATAAGGTAAACCTTGAAGCCCGTCAAAACTATAAGAGCAATAGGGGAATACCTGGGTGGCTTTTGATTTCTCCTTTTTATACTAAAAGGCGGTATTTGTATCGAATTACAGGTATGATGATTTGTAAGTATGCTGTCAAGCGTAGGTGTTCTATTATTGTAAATTGTACGGGTACTTTCTCCGACAAATACAAGGTGTTTCACAGGTGATGAAGAGCCCGACGGAATCAAGTCAATGTGCTTGATTTATTTACGATATTATTTAAAAATAAGGATTTCTATGATTGCTATACTGCCATTGTATTTATTAAAACAGACAGGTACTATTTTAGTTTATGGTGAATGCAACAAAAAAAATTAAGTTACTTCAATTAACTTTAAGGATAAACTGGCCACCAGTAATAAGTCGAGGGAAAAAACAGCAACAGGCCCTGTAAATTCTGTATGAAAACCTTCATATTGCTCTCAAGAGCAACCGGTGTTAGTCCCAATAATCAAAGATAATAAATTCGATCCGTATCACATACAATTCGTCCAAGCTTCAAAAGAGATTGATTATCCTAAAAGACGCGCCTTTTTTAACTGTTTCAAGAATACAAAAACTTTAAATCCAGATTTTAAGATAACATTTGTTTTTGATGAAGCAACATTTTCTAATAATAGTAGATTTAGCAAATTACTATGAAGCATTACTGTGCGCTAGAAAATCCTCGTTGGATTCGAGAGTTACATTTTAAAACCATCTACTCTGGTGTGGAAGAATATACAATCAAATCATTAGGCCTTATTATTTTGCATGGGGCAAATGCTTACTAACAATATATTTTATACTATTGTTAACCATTAAACCTGGCGTTAATTAATTTCGAGAATCTTGAAGGCTGTTCAAGAGCGCATCCGCTGCTGGATCTAAATTGTTTTAAATTGGTGGATTTTCCCCAAATTCTTCAGATTTAGTCCCCTCAGACTGTTATTCGTTGCCAAATCTAAGAAAACAACATATTAAGGGTCCTCAGACCGCTAAATTTTATGACGCATGTACACGTTTTCGCCTGCCACTATAACTTGCGACATATTATTACTAGGTTAGCTACTTAATGCAGTCAGAATAAAAAAGGCCTAAACTGAAGTTTTCTCGGACAGTTTTTCTTTATTTGTAAATTCAACAACAATACAGCCTTGTAAATTTTTCAAAAAAAAAGTAAACATTCTACACTTCTTACTAGCGAACGGAAACAAGTATAGAAATTTATCCCAAGTAAAACCTCGTTTGACCCTTTTCAAAAACAGTTAAAAAAAGGGAATCTGTTTTTCTTATTCGTTTTTTTTTCTAAATAATGGCAGAACGAAGCAGCTGCAAGTCTAATGCGGGTGGTGCCATCCAAAGAATATCGTGCCATCAAATGGTTGGCATGACAACTTCTTAATGACACATTTTTGCTTAGATAGTACAGCTCGAGAGCTGGGAAAGGAAATCTCACATGCATTATAAAATTTTACGGACTGAGGACCTTTAAGGACAATAACTAAGCCACAAATGAGAAGTGACTTGCAAACCGAGATAAATGCTTTAAATGGTAGGCTAAGTATTTAATTAATAGAAGTAATTCGGCACGAAATCATCAAACTTACCATCCTGATAGGTTCCGTTGCGGCAAAGCTCGTGCACCATCGCTCCCGTTCCGTTGAAAAGCTTCTTGAAGTGTCTGCGGTGGTTGAGCATCATGCACAGTCTAGTGTAAGTATGTATGCACTTGATCGCTTCCTTCAGATCTCTGCAAGGCACAAAAACAGGGGATGAGCTTTATCAGGTCGACGGTTTAACCGCCGCGGGTAAATAACGGGGAGATGCGGTGTGCTCTATTTGTTTCGGGCTTGGGGAAAATCCGCAACGGTCGGACTCATGCGAGCGCATGCAAAAAGCTCTCATTAAGGACCAGACTTCGGTTAGGTCGGGGATGCTGAGCTCGGACGGCGCGGTGCATTTTGCACTCGCTGATAAGAGTCGTAACAATAAAACATCCGTTCAGCACGCTGGTCTGCAAATATCAGCCAAAACCGGCTGCTAGCGTTAAACACATAAGTTTTTCTGGTAATCTAAACAAACCCGATTCGTGAAACGACTATGCGAACCGTTTATTAATTTCATTGCCAGCTCCGTTTTTAGTCACATTACCAAAACTGCGGTAGAAACATACAAAGGCCCCCTTTTTTTAATGAAGCATATTGCGAGTTAATAATTGTAAAATCCTGCTTTGAGATATCGTACAAACTTTAATCGTTACTCCATTAGCTGTAGAAACTCTTCTAATTTAAATTTATGTACTTAAGAATGGGGAAATACTTGAGAGTTCAAGAGGGTTAGGTTTTTGTGGGGAGTTAAGTGGCGAATGATTTTTGGTTGGCCGACTATGGTAGTGGCGATTTCTTCTTCGCTGACATTTCGCCCACTGCTGTGTTGAGCATATTTAGAGTTAAGTTCAGTGTGGAAGTAACAAACGGTTTGTGTTCGCTCGGAGGCAATTACGCCACGAGAAACTAAGCTCTGAAGATGTTCACCACAGTAGTGGACGAAACGTCAGCGCAGGAGAAATCGTCGCGACCATAGCCAAATAACCAGGAATCACCTACCACTACGGATTCCGCCCGTAAAAGTATTCACCAAAAACACTGCGAAACTGAGCCCTCTTTAACATTGAGAAAAATGTTCTTTGATAAGCTTTTTGTATTATTTAGCTCATTTTTGTTAAAACACATGCGTTTTTATTGAATGATTGAATAACGTATAATAGAACTCTTTTGTAAAAATTATTATTATGAAAATTAGTTAATTAACATCAAAACAGCTTTCATTTGTATCTTTTGGCCAAAGAGGCACATTACTTCTTAAAGGGGATATGCGCTATTTCTGGTAAAAAATATTATTATTCAAATAAGCGTCTTACTCAATTACAGAAATAAAGTTGAATTAGAAAAAAATATGAAATATGAAAAATATTGCTTATTATTATTTAAACATATTTTTCATATAAGATCCGCACGTCGCGGTTAAAGCGAGGGTCTGCTTTAGTCAATTTACCAGGTGACTTGGATATTACAATCCTGGGTTGACAAAGGTAAATAATGCTAATTTATATTTTGCCTTGCTCGCAGAGTAGGTTCATCGGTGCCATCGATAAGAACCTGCACTAGCTCGTAAGCGGTTATTATAGTATAGTCAGCCTAGTTCCAAGACATTGTTGAGGGAATCGGCTTTCTTCCACAATGCATTAGTTTGTCTTTAACAACTAGTTTATTGTTATCAGAAAAATAATGTTAAATATAAGCAATTACGATTTATTTACTAAATGTTTTCAATAAGAAATAATTACTTTCTGGTAAGGAAAAAGGCGCCAATTGACTTGTTTTTAATAAATAAGTTGTTAAAATTAGAAAACAGATAATTTATTTTAACAATGCATATTAAAACATGAGTACTCGTATTTTCTCTTCAGAATTACTAAGTTCTTTTGCAGTGAACAAGTGATAATGTATTTTATAGATAATAGCATGGTTTTACGTACCAGTAATAATAACAAACAGCTAGGTGGCTTTGTCATCATGTCAATGTAATGCTGACAGATGGCATTGCCATCTAATTTCTTACTTGCAAAAGAAAGTTATACTTTTGGCAAGTAAAAGCTTTGTTGGCTCCACTGAAAGCAATAAAGCTGGTTGAGGCTAATAATTTTTATTTGCGATTATCAATCTTTTTCTGGGTAAAGATTTAAATTTCTTTCGATACAGGACTGTTAAGTATTCAAATACCATATTTTGGTCACAAAATCTGCCAAAACGTCAACCTCATTTTTTAGAATTGATATATATTTTTTTTATAGGCAGTAATCTGTTATTTTCAAAGGAGTATATTATTCCGAGTAGAAAGATGTCAAAAAAATTCCGGGTGGCGGTATCTTTGATACACTCGCAAGTAGCTAAAGAAACTAAAGAATAATCATTCAAAGTAATTTTGTCACTAGCTCCTCATTTCGCTGGACTTTTCCTATACTTACCGACAGTAATACGTGGTAGTTCATAAAGCCACCGCTGGGTGACCTCTTATATCTGGCGAATCAAACGTTTTAATTTAGTACACTGGATATCTATCAAGAATTTCCAACAAATCAATATGATTTGTTAAAATCAAGATCAACCAACAACGACTACCAGAAATGGAAAGAATTGTAACAGACAGATACACAATAGAATTAAAGATAAAAGGTTGAATGCGATCTGCAACCATTTCTTGGGGATCAGTGCAAGTGCGGGGACTAACCTAGCCTACAAAACAAAACGTTTACTTTTTATTAAAATTGAGTATCTATGAGTTTCCATTTTTAATGTGGATTTCCTGAGGATTGAGGTTTACTGCGTCATTGGTAAAAACAGTAGCTTCGTCGTAAAAATTATTCGCCATCATTCAAGCGCTGAAACACGGTTTCACAAAACCGTAACGTTCAGGATAACCTTCGTTTAGGCTTTGGGCCAAAATGAATTTATACATTTTTAATTTCAAATATTTTAAAACGGAACTTTGAAGTAATTTATTGCCTGATGCCACTTGACTGGTGGATAAAGAGCAATTTCCTTGAGACTGAAGCAGAATGTTTAACCATTCTTTAATCATTCTCGGGCGATCTCTACTTCCAAAACGTTTTGATCGATCTTATTAATAGTAGACTTTGTTCAGTAATAGACTATTTGCTATTAAATCAAATCACTCACTTGTATGCAATTATGTAAGCTTCGTCTCCGTAGATGATCATCGTCAAAAATTTTTTTCATTTTCGCTTGAAAGATTGACCATTTTGAAATAGTTTGGGAAACAAAAATAATTAAAAAAATTAATCGGCAAAATACAACAGACAAGTACCAAAATATATAATGACTGTTTAAATCGTTTACCTTTTTTAGCACTTCATTGATAAATAATTGGTCTTATACGTATATGCTCAACGTAAGGTATATTTCAAAATTGCACATGTTGTCCGTTCCCAAGTATAGGGAGCAAAAACAAAATTCTCTCATATCGATAGTCTTTAAGTTAACACACATTTCTTTAAAAACGGCCACATAAGCAGCTAAAACGTAAGATTTCATTCACAGGTATTGACAAATTGGCGTTTATTTTTTATCAGTAAGCATAAATTTTCTTATCTTTGGATAAAATTAGAATCCCTTATGTACATATGGAATTGCCCCCTCCATCCCCTTCTAGTTACACCACTGTCAATTACCGCTTCAGGCCTTGCCCGGGCGTAAACAAAAGATTTCGTGCCTAATTAATATTAATTCTATTTTACGTCAAACGAGCAGCTACACTTACAATTTGCGTTATACGATTTCCTGTCGCAATTTTTCCACGGAAAACAACGCCGCGAGTTCAGTGTCACCGAGATTTTCATAAAAACGCCCGCGGAATGTTTACCATACCCGAGCGCAATCTTCAGCGTTCTATTTGCCCGTCGGTTTTCGCAGCTCGCATGCCTATAGGAAATAATATCCCGCGTGGTCCGGAAATTATAGAAATGCTCCCTTTTATCGGAATAGACTCCGGGCCAAAGTTTGCTATAGTTTCTGTAATTTATATGC
The DNA here is from genome assembly GCA_025024175.1 of Rhyzopertha dominica. Taxonomy (NCBI): domain Eukaryota; kingdom Metazoa; phylum Arthropoda; class Insecta; order Coleoptera; family Bostrichidae; genus Rhyzopertha; species Rhyzopertha dominica. The sequence continues at coordinate 17,363,030 of QCXZ01000053.1, read as the reverse complement.
TCCGGATTGCGGCGTGGGCTGCGATCGCATGACTGCCGACTGGCTGGAGGCGGTCATTTTTTGCTATTGCGATTGTTCTTGCGGCAATTTAAACAGATTCGGATTAACCGCGGATGAACGAGTAATGAAAGGTCTTAGTTCGCAGAATGGAAAAACGCCCACCCCTGGTCTCGTGACTCACGTCGGTTGGCAATTTACAAAACGCAGCTGATTGTTCCTGGTATCGTTCGACTTTAATACAATTTAGACTACTAGATTATTTTGTTATATCATTTTTTAGCTAATCTAATCTGGGTACCATCAAGCGCTCGCAAGAAGTACCACAGGACCTTGAAATGGATCCAATATTATTGTTGACAAACTTAAGTAGGCACCCCTTCCTAATAATGTATGACAATATAAGACGCAGTATCAGGTGGGATGGATGATATGAGAAGAAATTGTCATGTAGATTGATCAATTAACGGGTTAACTCCAGCGTGCGATAGGCATTTCTGCCGCTCCCGGATATATTGCCCATATTGTCTAGGCTGGGTTGGAGGGGTTACACGCTTGTTGTTGGGGGGCTTCAGGTAGCAGTAGCATTAGAACGGGAATATCCCTAGATATTTCTATGTTTGATGGTGGCTTGCTCGGCTGTATTGTTCTTTTTCCTCGGATGAACTCCTATCTGCAATTGTGTACATGGGAATTCTGACCCCTATATCTTGCGTGATGCGCTCCTTTGGGTGATTTCACACGTGTTTATACCGCCATTTTATGCGATTTCGTTTATGGGTATATCGAGATTCTGTTAGCCCTTCTCACTAAATTATATTTTGATTTCAGTTTTTGCAAAATTTCTTCCAAGCTACTACACCTGAATTTTCATGTGTTCCACTTAATGAGACTCACAGCTTTTCTTTACATTTTTTTTTTCTTTACATATATTTCTCTTGCGAGGTTTTTGTGTTTGCTAGATAATACCCTATAAAAGAAAACTTTTTACTGAAAAGACAAATATTGTTTGTTTTTGTTCGTTAGCTGGTCGTTCTATCTTTGGTCTCATGAATACTTTAGGATTTTACTAGTGCCACTAGTGCTTCACTAATTTAATGATTTACTATCGCGCTTCAACTGATGAAAAATATACGAAATTAGAGACGAGAAAATGTTCTGGTTTTACTGCATTTGTGGGACGTAAATCCTGATATAATACCCATGTTTTTTTTTTCTATTATCTACGCTATCGAAGCCTTGTATAAAAGGAAGCAAGTATAAAAAAGGTCCCAGGGCTCATCAAGCAGACTCGTAAATAATACAAAAATTTTCTTAACAAGAATCTTCCCTAGCTCTAAAGAGTACCTAAATAGAATTATTTTTTACAAGCAATAAAGTTTCAAGAATCTCACATATTTTTATCTGGGTAAGTCGAATATGTATTGCTGCAATAGTTCTACTACTAGAACTAATACCTACATTTACTACGTAACATTTTCAGGAAATGCTTAGATATTGTATCCCCCAATTAACAATGATAACAGAAATAAACGCATGTTGGAATTGCAGTTTTTTTGGCATCAAGTTTGCGCGCTACTATCATGGTAAAACTCTGTAACGGGTTTACTAGAGATATCAGTGTAAACGTAGAATGGCCTAGCTGAAATATATGTATAGTTTTTCACGTTTATGAAAAATCAAAAGAAATATTACTTCAAATAGAAAGCGGAAAGCTTTACATTTGTGTTGGCGTCTGAATGTGTTACTACATTACGTGATGAAAAATCGACCTGCTAAATAATTAAGGAAACGCACAATGTCGTCCTAATTTCTTTGTGCGGTAAAAGTGCTCCCTATGATTTACATCCTTGTAAGGAAATATTTTTAAGGACCGTTTTAAAATGTTTACCTAACAACGCGTTAACGATTAAGGACCAAACATGTTTTGGTGGTAAAAAAACAGCAGGAAAAAAGTACAATTCTGCTTAGAAGTAACATAAATGTAACAATTCTACTGTTTGTTGATAAAAAATGTAAAAAAGTTGGAATATTTTCCTAATACCTAAACTGATTTGTATTTTATAACCGCAATTTATCAGGGCAAATAAAAAAGTTATGAATTCATCATAAAGGTGCATTAAAGATTACGTTAATGCTGATGATGGTGTACATACATTGGGCTTGCCAACACTCTAAGACATTTTCAAAGGCATTATAGAATTTTTTGTCAGACTTTGACCAAGCGTATTCCGCTTCTCAAAACCTTAAACGGTGATGTGGTAGAGAAAGAGAAAATGACATATAGTCTCTTTGTTCCCTAGAATAGTTCATATAAATGATGTAGTATTGTGGTATACCTAGTGGTATACCCATTAAACTATGCACTTCTTTACATTTTCTTTTCAGCTCGTGTAAACGTGTTTCCAACTCTAAACTCGTTCTAAGTGGCAATAAAATCCTTAAATTTCGTTTAATACATGTAAATAAAAACTTGTCCTTCTCGACAACAGGTGGCACCTCCACATATTCCATTGGCACCGCTCCACACACCGTACCTTTATGGGACTGGCCGCACTCACTGCAATTGTAAAGAGGTGCAAGAAGAATTACGGTGCAGCTGTTGCAGGAACGCCCCGAATTACCCGCGGATCGCGCGATGAATTGAGAAAATCCGCTTTGCTGCATTGTAGCAGGAAATGAGAGGCAAGCGGCATGTCCCATTGCGGTTTTATTAAACTGCATGCAAGAGTGCAATTTTTCTGCCACAGCGCATGTAAATGGGTAATATTTCACGGTTATTTTATCTGGCAGTATCATTACCCGACCATTCGATAGTTGTAAGGTAGCAAAAAGGGACGTGCGACGTGGGATCTGACAAGGGCCAGACGAATGCTTTACCATTAGCTTTTGTAAAATGGCCGGATGGAATCAACTTGATAAGAAAAAAAGCGTAACCGATGTTGGAGGTATTTGTTAGCGGGATGTGACGTGCTCTTCAAAGTTTGCACATGCTTGAAAAACGCAATTATGTCCGGGCAAACTAGAAAGGCCCAGTCATATTAAAACTTTTTAATAAACTTTTTCAATTTAACCGGATTTAACGACCCGAGGCGTTTTGCAGAGTTTCTTTTTTGTACTTCGTTATTTAATAAAAAATTGCGAATCTGCAATTTTATGATTCGAAACGAATGGATGAGTTTATTATAATAATACTGCAACAAACGGTGTTCTTGGAAAGGAGTTATTTACACTCGGTGGAAAAGATCAATATGATGGCAAAGAATAATAAAAGTACTGAAGTTAAAGTTGGCAGGGACTGATTGCCATGTTTTATTATTCACCCCGTCACGTTAAAACACTTGTCGTAGTCGCAAGGTAATTTGTAGGAAAATAACGGAAGTTTGGAGTAGTTTAAATATATATATATTACTGTAACAACAGTTTGAATACTTCTAGCACTTCTTTCAGACTATGATTAACTAGATGTACTATTATTACACAACTCTTTGAATTCCTATCATCTGTAAACGCCCTTAAGTCGAATATAACATATCTGCTCTAAATATTAAGAATGCCTGATATAGTCGAGTTATAAAGACCAMCATAAACTTTAACACTGCAGCGTTTAGTCGGTGACTAAAGTTTGTAATGCTCGAAGTATTTTGATAATGGTGTCAAACATTTCACGTAAAACACTGCTTCTTATTTGTGCATCTGGCACAAAGCAGTTTTTAAGCGATTGTATAGTCAGACGCAACATGTTCAAGTGAAGTTCTAATGTATGTAACTTTTACAGTCTGTTAAGCATTTCTATTGTTGTGCATTAGACAAGAAATTGTATCACGGCATTCAAGCCATTTGACTGGATACTGAATTTTAGTAGTGAAATAGTTTAAGACTGTTAAAATTGCTTATATCAGAATGTTGGAGTAGTTTATATATATTACTGTAATAACAGTTTGAATACTCCTAGCACTTCTATCACTATATTTATGATCAACTCGGTGTACTTATTTTAAAATAACTCTTTGAATTCCTACCATATATGAACGCCTTAAGTTGAAAGAAGTTTTAGAAAGATATTAGTCAACACTTCAGGACATAAACATAAAACGTATATTGACGTCATAGCTATACGAACTGGAATGATTATCTGAATATTTATAGTTTGACAACGCTATAAGGCTTTGTAGCAGGTAATAGAAGTTTCCAGCCTAAAAGCTTATGCTAACTGTACGACGTTACTTATAGATTCTGTTAGTATTGTAAATTGTTACAATAATTGTTTTTTGTTACACAAGTGCGACACTAGCAAACCAGATAGCCAGAAAATATAGCATAGAATTTTAGTATCTTTACCTAAGCTCGTTTGTTTGAAAAACAATCAACATGCATACGGAAGTTTCCATTTGTATAAGTCGGAGTAAAATTAATGAATAAATATGGAGTTCGAGAAAAAAAGCAAGAAATGAATTTAAAATAAAAGCATTACCATAATACATCAATTTCAAATTTTTCCAAGTGTTTTTGAAACATTATGTTTACTTGTAACAAATAGATCTCTTTTTCATAAAAAAAATTAACGAAAGAGACACCGCTCGAAATTTTAGAAATGCAAAATTGTAAAAAGAGGACAAATTCCGTTGTGAAGCTGCCACCATACCATAGTTTGTTCTCGGCACTGTCAATAACGTCACGAGCTTTGCTTAATTATAAATTACATATCAAAGAAGACATTCCCACTTACAAACATTCAACAATTTTTAATAAAAGCTACCAATCCAAAGCTAAATCTAAATCATTCCTTTACTCAGACTAAGAATAACAATATTGTCAGTCCTAACTTTCCTAATTATCAGCAAACACAGATAAGAAAATAATCGTTTTCAAAAGCAATACTCGGTTGAAAGCGAGAAAGTTCAATATTATTATGTCAGGTGCAAATGGTCACATAACATAGTAAAAGAGTAAGTGGTTTTATTGATTCATCAAGATATAGCCTCATAAGTGATCGTATGCCAATCACACAACATATGGTCCTTCAAGCCGGATCCGATACAGATTTCATCATTAGTTTCATCAAAGTGCTATTTGCTCAGCTCAAGTACTTTACTATTGTAAAACAAGGAGCCATTTAATTTAAACAGTTGCGTTTTTATAATACCCTCAAAATTTCTTCATATAATCCGACTGAACATAAAATTTATCTCCACAATTGCACTGCACTGAACGGCGATTATCCCCCTTTTAATCAATTCTGGAAGCAATTTCACCTTCCTCTGGGTGTAATTTGTCTCGCTGGCTGATAAGAGCACACCACACAACCCGAAAGCAGACGATTTTACTCACGGGCATATCCTGTCGAGATCAGCTTTGCTAGAGACAAAAGTCAGGCCAGAATCGGTCAGAACGGAAAGAGGCTTCGCACACTGTGCGAACTCTTCGGGGCCACAAGTCTGGTGGCCGCGCACCTTCGTCGTCACAACTGCAAAAGAAAGGAAATGTTAGTTAAATGATTATAAACTACAGGAGTTTATTTATTTTCATGCATTGCTAAAGAGCTGCCTTCGTTTTCATAATTTAATGAGTATTTGTCGTTATAACAATCAACTAGTGAGCGGAGACGACGCTAATCTACTAAATGATAAAAACGACGAAGATAATTACATAACGCAATGGGAAATTAAGAACTTTGTTTGAAATCTATACCTATTATATTGAATTTAATGTGCTGTCATGTTCCGTGTTCATGTTAAATACCGCGTTCTGCATTGAAAAACACTGACAACTTGTTGTCAGAGGTCAAGGGAAATAGACCCGCCAACAACCCAATCCAAAAGAGTGTTTTGCAGGGCATGAAGACCTTTAAGCAATCTAAAGGCAATTTAGCTGGTAAATGAAAATGTTGGTGAATTATTACTGATCTTATCCATTACTAAGCTTTGTAGATTTGTCCTGAAGGAACCTACATTGGACTTTATGGGTTTCACACTGCAAATGAATGGGTGGAACGACTTGGTTATTACCTTAAAATGAGAAACATCGGTTCCTAACTTGCGCCGCAAATCAGAAGTGATGAAGTTAAATTGCCAAGCTCAATCTAAAACAGCCCTAAATGTTTGCCACTTACCATCTTTGCCTTTTACTTTAGCTAGTGCTAGCATATAGCATCTGAACAAATTGGTTTACTACACAAGCTTCTAGAAAACTTCCGCAGAAGCTACATCCGACATTTCTGCAATGGAAGTAACAACTAAAATTGGATGTTACAGGAGTTTTATTTTTCCTTCTGACGGGCTACCTCAGATGGGACATATTTTTGTATTATATAACATAAGATTATTTAATTTTCAGTCTCGCTCTGTTTATCTACTTTGCCGGTTGCCAGATACACAATAACAGAACCCTATAGTGTTTAATCGGTTGCCTTAATGTATTCTGTAACTGTATCAGACATTCCATGTAAAATACTGGCTGGTTTAGGTATTAAATCTAAGCAATTTATCTAAATGATTTTGAAATAGCAGTTTCTTATTTATGCATCTATCACAAAGCAGACGCATCATATGCAAGTGAAGCTATTAGGTAAAATGGAATAATTTTTGCATATTTCCAAGCATTTTATTATTGTTTATTACCGAAAAAAAGTGTCATGACATTCGAGCCATTTACCGGTCGCTGAATTTTGGTAATAAAATCGTTGGTAACTTTATGGCCTTTAAAGAGTTAGAATTGCTAACATTGGAACATTAATCGACTGACCCCACATGAAACGGCCGTGGATTTAAATGGGTTTGGGGCTAAAAGAATAACAGCAGCAAACAAACAATGCGAATTGACATTTTAGGAGATTTAGCTGCGCAATTTTTTTCCAAAATCTCTATTTTTCAGTTATTATATACCATAAAGCAAAACCACTAACAATATAGATTTCAATTATTACTGTAATAACTTCTATTGTACATTAAAAAAATAATGTAGCAAATGTATAAATCAAACGTTTCCTGCGAGAATAAAAGTAAGGTTCCATTACAAACTGAGTTGTGTAAAATTCATATACAGGGTTCAAAACAAAAAAAATAATTACGGATTTACGCAAACTTTAGTTTCGTTTCGTTTTCATCCAGCCTTTCCTTGTGTTGCTTATGCGACTTATACTGGCATCCTTACGGTACCGTACTCGTTTCGTTTCCGAATATAACAAAACCTCGAGGGAGCCTTGTGCCCACAGATATTAATAAACGTTGATGTCTCGTTATTCTGTTTGCGTCGATCAACGTTGCCAAGCATCCCCCTTTTACGTACCCGTTGTTGAATAAGAGTATAATAAATACGCATATTGTGTATTAACTAGCAATAAAAATAATTAATTGTTCAACGACAAGGGCATCTCAGGAACGAAAGAAAAGTATGCCATGTTTCACTCGCTGTTGTGGTAGGTGTTCTTAAAGACCGAATTAATTTTAAAAGTAATAATCTCGCCTGAAATCTTCATTTAATTCATAATTACACTGATCTTGTCTCACTGCTATGATAATGCAACTAATTTTCTATTTTTACAAATCCATTGCAGTCAAACGAACTCAAATCATTACGTTCTTTAGTGTATTTGGTTTATTCCGCTTTAGTAATTTTCAGAATTCTGCTTTTTGTCAAATATTTCCTTATAAGTATGCAAATCTCCCGAAAAATGCAATATAATAATGGGGCATTGATGTTTTTCTTGTCAATTTTTTTATTAAAAATATATTTGTTCTCACCGGGATTCGAACCCGGGTCTCCTGGTTTACGCCCAGGCGCGCTATTCGCGGCATGAGAGACCAAGCAAAGATATGTTCATAAAAAAATTGTCAGTTATATCTACGAAAAACATCGGTGAACTACATATATACCTGATCTCTTGGTAGCTAACGTGTAACAAAATTTGAATTACACCTGCTGAATATTATGGTGTACTGTATTCACTACTACTTGATCTCGGACTGTATCAGGCAACCGGAAAATATTTGCATCGACAACGCTGCAGGACGATATGTAAAAAGAAATTTACAATGGTATAACAACGAAGCGAAATGATGCGCTTATGCACAGCTGTTGTTTAGACCCAATGTTTCCCTCACGGTATTACGAAGATAAAAAATGTTTGGATTAAAAACAGCAGAGGTGAAGATCTGTAATTCATAATAATTAGGGGTACAAGTGTTTAATATAAAATGGAAAATGTACTTAATTTACAAAAAAAAAGTTGTAATGGGTTAGAATTGAATACACTAAGAGTTCGAAATTTGTCAAAAATGTTAGGTTTATTCAATTAAATATATTAGCCTTTACTAGGCTTTAAACGTTTTATCCTTAGTCTGAGACGTTGGTTTGAAAAATAACGGTTACCGGTTCTTAATCAGAGGATATCAAAAACATTTCCTGTAAACATTACTTGTACGGGTGGTAAGTAAAGAAAGATTTTTAGTATTTAATTGGAAAAACAAAAGCAAATTATGCGAATATTAGCAATATAACAAAAAAGTGTGGAAGATACTAGACAAAAATGAAGACGAAATGGTTTTACGACTGGACAGAGAAATGGACATTCAGATATTTATTATGTTTTTAGATAATGCTGGATCTTATACTCTGGAATTAACACTGACAGTGTTTTTTACACCTACCACATCTTCCGTGTGTCAACCAATCCACTAGATTATATAGTCAATACTCACTAGTTCTAAAGTAGTAGAACCAGTCAAGAATTGATTAACAGACGATTGTATAATTATTGACAATAATTTAGTAACACAATACGAATGTTGACATTAAATGACGTCTATATTAAGGAAATCGTAATTTAGCAGTTTTCTTTTTGCTTAATTATGATATGTAGTAAGTTCTGGTTATATAATATGCAATTATTCGAACATAACTTGTCCATGTGTGTTCGTCAGCCCAGCGACAGAATTTACGACTACTGTTTTATGTCTACCAATTATGTAATTCTGCACACCGATTATATTTGAAGGACATAACAACTATACTGCATTAACCTGATCAAGACAACTTAAGAAATACCACCTGGTTGAGTGTCCTCGCGAATGTATGGATCAGTGATGTAACGAATATCAATTTTATCTGCCGCCGATTTTCGCCAATGATTAAGTTTTTAAATCTGCCGCCAATTATGTATCTATGGCGGTTCATCTATCTGTTCGACATGTAAGTTTTGAGGTTAGAGTGTGACGATTAGTGATTTGTAAAGATAAGTAAATCAGTTTATAGTGAAATATGGGTTTTCTTTGCACTTTGCTATGCTTGAGGAGCTAAATAATTTTCTCGCAAAAGTAATAAATTTGACGTTAAACAGATGTCGTTTCAGTTCGATTGAAAGTAAGGCCACTGCCAACTTTAGTCTCTATTATTATTATTATTAGCATCAGAGATGAAATTATCAGACACAACATTGAAATGATATACATCGCAACCGTTGTCCATACCTTTCAAGATACAGTTACCTTAATTCAAAGTAGTGTTCCTATATATAAAAAGTATCTTAGGTTAAGTTAGATAAAGAAAAGGTTTTCTAATAAAATTAATAAGAAATTAATACTTTTTTGTTTTGTTTACCTAATGTTATTTACAACTTATGTATTTTCATATTCAGAAAATATTCGTGAATGCGAACATTCGTTACTACACTAGTATCGATGTCTTAAACGGATTAACTGTTTCCCCCTTTCCTACTATAATTAAATTAAATTAAATTAAATTAATCATCGACTACAATAGACCTAGTAAACTATTAAAAAAACAAATCGCAGGCATTTTCCATTTTATCCCAAAATTAGCTAAAACTAATTTATTGTCTTGATAATAAACAAGCCAAACATTACCGATGGTACTGGAACATGCAAAAACGGGGCATAATAATCCAACAGCAAACAGTTGAGGATTTTGCATCGCTGTTTGCAGATTTTAATTCAAACAACATTGKATGCAAAYAGCGGCAGTCAAWCAAATTTATACCGAAATCGATGCGAGTCCACKGATGTCATCGTTTCGACAAAACCAAAAGTTATCCCACTTTATTTGATGTTTTCGTTGCGAGTGATGCCAATTTGCGCCAGAATTCAGCTCGTGCGTGCGAAATTACCTTCTGGCATTGCTTATCGTCGGCTCCTCCAATTCCATGTTAAGTGCCCAATTACAACTTTACGGGAAAGTTCCAACGAGCAATCGGTGACATTAAGAAATTGTTCGGATACTGACTCTGACCTAAGGCAATCGAATCGACTTTGAATGGATAGATATCAAAAGGTATTCTCATACTACGATAAATGATAATGAAGGTATTTAACCAGTACTGAGTAATGTTTTGCTCTTCGTGTTCAAAGAATTACTGTATCTTATTAGATACAGCAGCACTTATAATAAAATCTGCTCCTTTAGTAACTTGCGAATTACTTGTGTTAGCTTCCTTTCTAACATCGATGATGAGCCGGATTTCTTTAATAAAAGTTTGTTCTAACTCTGTGATACACACATCCTATTTGATAAGCGTTAAACATTTTAAAAGGACTAAAGAAACTGAAAACATGATCGAAAAACCGAGGCAACTTTCATCTCACAGGAATTAACATTATGCGTGATGTGGCAGCAGTTAATAATCACTATATATTGTCATGCTTTTTGTGAAAGTTTCGAAATTAGCCTTGTCTGTTTATTCTCCTGATAAAATCCTTAATCAGTTAGCAGAAAGGACCCTTTTGACAACGAAGTTTAGTCAAAGAAGAAGAAGATTAGCTCATCTCAAAGTGATTCAGATCCTTTAAGTTTATCTTATATCAGTATTTATTATTCCTTACAAATGTCGCTAATAGAACCAACAGGGATTAAGCACAGTACTGGGTTGTAGCTATTTTGAATTCGCGGATTCGCTTTTTATAAAACTAGGTAATATTCTTCACTACAATATGGCATTATCACCAGGCAGCAATATTTGCTATAACAATAATTGTGGGCGATACTACTCCATCCATTGGTAATTAACAGTGCCACCCACCCGTATCTGTGGGGAACCTGTACCCTGAACGGTAGCCCATCTTGTAGTGGCCGTTTAAAATCCGACATATATTCCCAACGACGGTGTCTCCAAAGAGTGCAGTTCTCAGTATGTGCCATGTTGTCTGCATCAGCACACTGTGGGCATGTGTTTCGACCTATAAAGCCTCATCAGCACAGCCGTTTAATGCAAACAACATGGAACAGCATGATATAGGTCTGGCTTTCTCTATATATGCCAAGGCACTGAATAATTTCAAGAGAACTTAGCTCTGACAGCAATTAGCTATAGCAAACAGAACTTTTTTGCTCCCGACAAAATTAAATCACTGACTAAATCCTTATTTAGCTAGAAGAGATGACACTTTTAGACAAACTTTGATCGTTTCTGCTTATTAACTCACAAAATTTGTCTGCTTTTGTTATGGGTAACATCAGGACAGGAATACGGAATAGGGCACAATCTTAATGCGGGGACCATTCCATATTCCCAACCTGATGATGCTCCTTACAAGAGTGGATGAAATGTCCACTATATTCCTAAAAGAAACGCTGTGTAACCCAAAACAACCAAGATTTCAGCTTAAGAGAATAAATGTGGATGCAATTTACCCAATTACAAAATTATTTTCTGGTATACCATAATAACGAGCAAGCGGCCATTTAGAACAATTCTGGATCCCTTCCGGCCGCTGCATTTCGCAACAACACATTTTTATTAATTACGTCAAAATCCGAACGTTCCACTGTTTCCAGCGCAATAATTCACGTCTATCACACGGTGTTTCATTTGCGTACAGCGGCTAATTAGCTAGTGCAGAGCGCTCGCAGTATTTCTGATGCCGAAATGGCACTTTGAATGCATCCTCCCCGTGCATCCAAAAAAGTAAAAGCGACGAGGTACGAGAGAGCAAGCTCTCCCCGGTGTGCTGTTATCTCGGATGCGGGAATTTTGCTCGCCTGAGTTGGGCGAGAGTATAGGAAATAGTGTCAATTTAGAGGGATGCTTCGTATGATAAGTAGGCGGCCGTTACGGCGGCGGTTTTGTTGTTTCGTTGAAGGAGCAATTAAATGCGCAAATAAAATTACAGCTCGCAACAGTTACAAACGGCAAAGGTGGTAAGCGTGGAAATACTGTAATTTGCAGGACAAAACTTGCTCGTTTGTATTATTTATGAACACGGTAACGCTGATCACGGTACATTTCTAATAAAGGTATTTATTGCTGAAGTCTTTTATACAATAGAATAATACTGATCGCTTTAATTTCTAACGAAAGCCTTAAAAGAAATGATTCATGCAACGTAGGCGGCGTTGGTTTCCAAATTGTCTGTGCCGCCTTTTTGTAACTACTGCCAAGCTACAATAACCTAGTATCGATACTAATTCCTAACTGTGAATTATACCATTGCGACAGGCCAGAAACATCTTTTAGTTCCTTACAGTTCAATTTAACAGGTTTATTGTAGCCACAACCGCACAATTACGATACATGCCCTAAAAGTTATACGAAACCGTGTCACCCGCAGTTCCAAAATCTGAGCTTTCTCCAACCTCATAAAGTTAATTATCCTAGAAAACACTACACCATATGTCAAATTATTCTGCAATCGACAGATGACAAGTATCTGTCACAGCAATAGTTGTAGTCACTTTCCTGAGAGGCGGCAAATGCCTGGATGCAGGTATCATTTGTAGAAACCCGGTATATTTGTTGCAGTGGTCTTGTAGATTCCAGCCCCTTCACTAGTACTTACTTGTAAGTCTGTTCCTTAAAGTTATGTATTTTGAAATAATAAATTGGCACATTTAAGAAGTTTATCGTTCCATCAAACCACTAGCATCCACACAAAAAGAACAACAACCAAACTTATCCTTTACTTTACCCGTTCGGACCAATTATTCATATTTAATTGACACCTAACCTTGTTCTAAACCTGTATCAACTGCTGCATTAAATTAGTATGAAACGGATTAATGCCTACACGACGTTCAGAAGCTCATGCTATGGTTTTAGACAATTAAAATTACCATACATATTGGAGGCCTATCCTTTGAGCTATATACTGAACAACCGATACAGGACACTGCTAATTTCAATGCAGAATTTCTAACTGTCCATGTTACCTACAGCTCGTTGAATGAGTAAATTAAGAACAAGGCCACGTTAAAAGCTGCATCTGCATCGGCGTTGAAATTCTCCCGCATTCGGTATAAAAATCTCTCCCCCGGCAATAAATTCACATTAGGCATTTGCTTTTCACTTTATACCCGGCATTTCCTCGGCAAATGTAACATCATTTGACCCTGAAAATATCCCCCGTTACGGTTCAGTTGGTAAAATATATAGAAGCTATTTCACACGTCGGGAACCGTTCTCGTGAGCTTTGACGGACGATCTCGATGGCCAGAAATTTTTCTAGATATCACTCACCGACGCCATCTATCTTGTTACGTCACGCAGATGTGCTCGGCCACGAGAGGCAGCAGCTTTCAGCAGTAAAGATGTGCTGCATCCAGCACTGTCTCATAAAACATAATGAAAAGAGGGAAGCGTCATCGCCGCTTCTTTCACTTATGTAATACGGAAAGGGTACATACGTAGGATTTCATTTTAACGCGTTATGTAAATATCTTTCAAGAATAGAGTATATGTCAATTAACAACTATTGTAGATGGAAATTTACGCATTAAAATAAATAAAAAATGTGCAAACGAAACTAATAACCCGAAGCTAGGAAAATAAGTTCCATTAAAGAACGAGAGAACTCCATAAGGAGTCAGCTGTAGCACACAAAGCGATAAAGGTTTGAAAAGTGCTATTTGGAAACCAAAGAACAACATACCATTAGTGTCTCTTGTTATTCTGAGTTGCTCAATCAAAACGTTACGCTTGCATTTCGTTCAAAAAAAGAAACCGTTTAATTAGGAGAGCTTTATAAATGCAGGCATTCGCAGCCGCCATCTTTGGCCCTCATCAGTCACTGGAGAGAAAGAAAAGATCCATCCGAGATAACGATAGAAAAAGATCAACCTATAAATAAAATAGTCTTATTCGAAAGCTGGTGAACGACATTTTTATTCAAGCTGCTTTGTATGTGCTGATGTGCCTCCATACCGTGGAGGGAATACTATAATACCTCAATCAAATAATTGAAGAATTTAAGAATACAGTCGTTAATGAGAGAGCAGTTAATCACCATCTTGCAGGAGACGTCTGCAAATTATGCAACTTTAAAAAATCGTAAGTTCATTTTTCACACAGTTTAAATTATTATAAGAACCAACTCAAATTAAAACATTTTTCTAAAAATAAAGTGAAGCTACCTAATATGTAATGAGAGTGCTACGAAATACAAGTAGACGTTTCTGTTCTGTTAATTTTAGGACGCAAAGGAAATTTAAAAGCTGGAAATGGGGACGTAGAGTTAGTATAAAATTTTATATTGGAAGCATGTAAGGGGTTTATAAGGACGTTTGCTACATAGGAATTGGCAAGAATTACATGGGAACTTAATCAGGAAGACAGGAGAATTGTAGAATTAATACCCAAGATTCCGCTGTGGCCTGCTCCTTTGAAGTTACCGCCAGAACAGCACTGCCATTATTATCAATATGTGCGGTTAGATGTTTGTGCTACCAAGATTATACTCAATAATTTGTATCTGCAGCGAATTCCCCGACTGCAGTTTGCTCCGTACTCCATCTTCCGACTCTCAAATTAGTGTATATGAATATCGAAGACCACACGTACAAGAAACTAACTAATGAACACAAACTTGGCCGAGGTCCTTGTTCACTCTCTGGGGTTTAATTTGTTGGGCGAGTCTCACAAGTGGTAAATTGCTATTTTGTACGAGCTACACGTGATACGGTAGAGACAACTCAATCAAAACTTAAAAACTCGCCGCCGCAAGTTCCCGGATAAAAATCAGACAGTTATTAAAGTTGCGTCTCGGTCGGTTTACTTTCGTTTTGTTGCGAAGCGAAACTTAAAAAGTTCATCTGGAAAAGTTGTGCTTGGGATTTAAAGAGGTTGACAACGTACTTGACGACAAATTTTGATGTAATTAAAGTCTATTTTACTAGGTATGTTTACGGCAGGGCTCTAAAAGCGTGGAAAGAAATTGAATGCTTTTTTTACGAACTTTCCGTAAAGATGCAGAATATAAATGGAAATTAAAGACCGCGATTATTATTAAATATTTTTATTCAGAATGTAAGCAAACGATAAGTAATATGAGGTTTTCAAACTCGATTATAAAACATTCACATTTGTTCAAGTACCGCTGGCCTACCAAATCATTTGTCATTTATATCAAAATAAATTTATTTCTAAGACATTATTACTGCAGTTTCATGCCATGATTAGAGAGTTACAAGAAGAAAACTTCTATAGTCTCATCACTTTTTGCTTTATAATCAGATGAACCCGCAATCTGGTTGATATATGATTTTGCATTTCTGCTTTCTGTAGGTAAGCAACAGAATGAAAAAAATCTTACCTGGAAAAAATGTTGAAGTTACTAATGATTTAGATAGCTTTTACGTATTTTCAAATAACGTATAGTTCATGGACATTATTGTCATAAATTATCTGCGTCGAAATATTTATTTGCTCAAATCCGGTAAGGGATAACAAGTTTGCTTACTCTCCGCAAAGTTTACGAGCTGAACAATTGTTTTACACGCTTTGAAAAATACTCATCAAAAATAAATAAGACAGGACTTGCCCCGACCGAAACAATGAAGCTCCCGCTCCCGAAATATTCCTCAAAATCCAATACTGCAAATATAAAAAAGGATACGCATCAGCACGTGACTCCAGAAAAGCCGGTTTGCTATATCTTTTATAAACATTGCATCGAGAATACAAAATATCGATACTTTACAGCAACAGACGCAAGCATGGTCCACCAAGGGTTGTGAAATGTAGAGAGGTGAATAGTTAATAAAGCAATTAGTACAGCTACCCGTAACGCCTATCAATTCAAAATGAACTTTGCAAACTGACAATACAAGATCCCTACTGATTTCATCTTTGATACGCACGTAAGTTTAACGTGGACACTTATAATACGCGGTAGAGAACTTAGTTAACTTTCAGCTAAAACAAATATGTCAAAGATTAATCATTTAAAGTTATTTTATTCACTAGCCTCGATTTTTCCAATGGGCTCAAACACATCATCTCTGTACTTAAAGACCTTACCAACCTATGTCGTAGTTCGTAAAGCCACCGCTAGATAACTCAATACTAAACTGCGGTGTAAGACTTGTCTACATCAAAATATCAACGGCGATATTTGCTTATACGTAATATCTATTAGAGATTAAATTTAGCGAACAAATATATTAATCACGATTCCTAGATTAAATGTTCCTTGAAACTCAACAGCTGCTAGTATAAAAATAGTACAGGGTTTCTATAAGTGATTTATGCATCCAGGGCGCTATGGAAATTAAAGATTAAATCAGGAAAGTGACGTATACTTGTCATCTGTTGATTTTTGAATTATTTCATATATTTTAATATGAGAAAACCCCTGGGAGTGTGTATTTTCAACATATTATGTAGTGTTTTGTGGAATAATTAACGTTAAGGTTGCCGAAAGCTGACATTTCGGAGCTGTGGTGTGACATTGATCTGCAACCTTCAACTACTATCGCCGTGCATATTGTAGCTTTGCAGCAGTTTCAAAAATGCGGCACAAAGAATTCAGAAATCAACGCCGCCCGCGTTGCATGAATCATTTATAGAAGCCCTGTAGTAAACCTATTAAGTCTGACCCATTTCCGCCTTTGTACAAGCCGTTAATTAGAATTTTTATGCAAGTGATTTCGAAGAAGTTTCGTTTAATAAATATTTCACCACTAATTTCCAACGGCTGAGGCACAATGGCCGCTTCTTAAGCATTAAAGTCAACATGACCCGCCGGTAATTGAAAATCGTGGAAATCTGATTGCGTTATGATGTAAAAGTAACGGCTATCGAATGCAAATGAGCAGTCTGCCGCCCGCAAAGGAAGAACGTCCGAGACGACGTTTGAAAGAAGGGGGGCGGCGATAACACAATTTTCCCGTGGAAATCAAGTCGTGAGAATCAAATGCATGCAAATTGAAGCCATTTGAAATTTAACCTGCATTATTGGCGTCGAAAACCTACAAGTGTCGTGACCTGAATAGAAAACGACTCCCTTAGTTTTGAATTGGTCGAACGCGAACACAACGGCTAAACCCTTGTTTGGCATCCTGACAAATGTTACCCTTGCTGGTTCTTTAAACCTTGTCATCAAACAGAAAAGGGTGTACAAAACCAAACATGGATAGCTCTTTTGCTGTTAGGTATCGTTTAAATACAGTTCCACATCGAAAAGAAATTAATGTAACTAATTTTAAAATCGTCATTGACTTGCAAGTTCTGGTTGTTTGTTTCGCCATAAACATGTTAAATATTACGAAAACAATGTTGAAATCAATGATATCTATTAGTTGCCATACATTTCAATTTAGATGAGCGGTTGTACCTGTACATAATATTAAAGCAGCTACACATGTAATCATGCATTCCACAAGCATTAAAATGCACAAACATCATCATGTTTTTGAATAACTTTGCGAGGCGACCTGTCGTAGTAAGTTTGTAACCTTGTGTGTTTTTAATTAATAAGTAAAATATAGAAACTTAAATCAAGGAAGCTTCTAAAGAAATATCGGAAAAGCCACGACTCTTTTGGAAAAGTCTTGAAATGATGAGAATTATTTATTAAAATATAAATCTTGATACAATCAAGAATAGACCGAATCATCCAACAAAGTTAATACTAATATATTTTAAGATGCGGAAAGCCAACGCCTGCGGATCATGCAACCAGACTGGCCGGCCAATGACGTGGCGACTTTTTATCGACCTAATAGAAATTTCTCGAATAATCGCAAAGAGCAATCGTGAAGCTTGGATACGACGGCTAACGCGCGAAATCAGTTTGATCTAACAAGCGGCGAAGAACAAGCGAACAAGGCGATGCAAGTGTTTTAAGTGTTTTAAGTAGTGGCTGATCGAATTAGTGGTGTTATAATAGTAGTGGACTGAATTAGTTTATACTTAAAATGCATGCCTATGCTGTGCTGTCTGCACCTCAACCAACTGCAGATAGATCTATTTCGCTGTCATTACAACTCATCAGTGCAGTTTAGGTCTAGTGCAGACAGCAAGGCATAGAACTGGTTTTGCCTATATACCAAAGCAATGGTATAATGTAAGTAAGAATTTAGATGGCAATGCCATCTGTCAGCATTACACTGGCATGATGACAAAGCCACCTAGCATTTTAATGTATGTCGGTTCTTTCCCGCTAGCAAAAAGTGCCGAGGGGGCCTGCTGTCAAATTGAAGTATGCAGTTGCATGCCAATTTGTCAGGCTACAGGTCACTTCCTTTAGGAAGTAGTACCCGTTAAGGCAGCTAGGTGGCTTTGTCATCATGTCAGTGTACTGCTGACAGATGGCATTGCCATCTAAATTCTTACATAGTTTATACTTGAACGGAAATAAAGAATTTAAATCAGAAGTTCAAAACTTATGTAACCCGAATTCCCAAGCAAATTTAGATGACAGTTTGAGGGTTCGTGCTTTTTAGTAGGTTTACCGGTG
Organism: Rhyzopertha dominica; assembly: GCA_025024175.1. Taxonomy (NCBI): domain Eukaryota; kingdom Metazoa; phylum Arthropoda; class Insecta; order Coleoptera; family Bostrichidae; genus Rhyzopertha; species Rhyzopertha dominica. The sequence goes on along the minus strand of QCXZ01000053.1, from coordinate 17,344,350 downwards.
GATGAACGTGGAATATGGTGTCATTAACGTGGAGCTTTTATTTCTTTCAATTACATTAATATTACTAAAATCTATCTATTAAAAAAAAAGGAATTTGCCTCACATTTTCCTCGTAAAAGGTTACACAATATGTAAACTAATAAATCTACAGACTTAATTTGTTTTTCTTTTTAGTTAATTCTTAAAAAAACTGCTCCGCTAACTAGAATGTATGATGAACTTTAATTGACATAAAAATAAGTTAGAATTAATAAATATTCCTTGCTACTTAGTACGGGCTTTTCACAAAGAAAATCATGTTTAACTTTGACAAGATTATTAATCATGGGAGTTATTGCTACAGTCTGCGCAACACAAAACACATTTCTACACAAAAGGCAGTCATGCTGGATATTCCCGCCGGCCGAAATTAACCAACGAATGACATCGAGGACTTGGATCAAGACAATGCGGATGCATCAAGATCTGTGTGCACCAGTGACGGCTATTCCGCTTGAAGTGAGCTGCTGCATTTAGATACCGTCGCACGCTCATTACCAGGCTGTTGATCAATTACCATGAGGATTGTGCCTGCCCAGTGAAATTTCTCTGACCAGCGTTAAACGGACCGGGGCAGTTATGATGCAAAATAGGACGTCAGGCACTATCGCATTGGATGCAGCATAGTCTATAGAACTAATGCTGAATAGAAAATCTAAATCATCCTAGCCTTCTGTGATGGCTGATAAAATATCGGAAACTGCTATTTGGCTGCAAGCTGTTTTGTTTCGAGGTACTGATAAGATATCGCTTGCTAATGAAAATACGGGTTCAGGTGGGTGAAGATAAATTTGCAATTTACAAAGTTATGTATTTCAGATAAACTAGTAGGTATGCCGCTATTTTTTGTACTTTACTCTTTGGGAATATTTGCATTTTCCCCGATACTTCTGTTGTGCACAAGTAAAGAGAATTAATTGTCTTCTGAAATAATATTTACTCTTCTTTTTAATGAATGATGAGTTGATCTACCCAAGATGGCTTTTGGGGTAATTTAGAAACGTTTTGTCACCACGCTGCATTGACTGTATCAGTAGACCAGCGTATACCGCTCCTTACTGCAAAATGCATTTAGAGCAACGAGTTAACATAAAGTTTTATTTCAAAGTTGTAAAATACTCTAAAGGATGCCGAGGTTGCTTCTTCTGAATGGCCGTAGTCGATGTCTTCACCTGACGTTTCCAGACGTTTCGCCTACTATTGTGGAAGGCATCTTCAGTAGTGAGTTAGTAGTGGTGGACAAAGACATCGCGGTGATCACCTTAACGTTTGGAGAAAGAAGAAGACATCGACCATGGCCATTCAGATCGGACATCATCATTTGTTTACAGCGATTCCAAAATGGTTCGCGCAGAATTAAATATTAGGGAAATATCCGATGATCCAGATCTCTTTGATTCGGCGCAACAAATTTTGACTAAAAACTTTAAGAGGAAGTGCATAATTTGTCTCACTAGTTTTAATGTCCGAACAACGGCAAAGTCGCATGTCCACTTCCTTGGAACTGCGTTACCATATATCCTGAAGATCGCGGTTTGCTATCATGATCTTGAAACCAAGATTCGAAATTCCCAGTAGGAAACATGCAGCTCATAAGTCAGGTGTTGATTTTTTTTTAATTTAAAGGAATCGTAGGAGCAGAATCGTCGCGAACGTTTTTTTTGCACCCCGATAATGCAAAAATATAAACCGCCACATTCATCTGATTTGTGACCTTGTGTTTTGTGGTTCTTTCCTAAAATCGAAATGACTATTAAGGGAGAAAAGTAAGGCATTTTAACAGGTAGTAAGTATAATATTTAAAACGCTATCAAGATACGACTAAAAGGGCTCAATCAACATTACTTTCAAGACTGCGTTTGTGGCACACCAAATGAACTATATTTCTGAAAAATAAACCTCTGTAAATTTGTGTATCCAGTGATTACAATCAGGTTCCTACCAACACAATGTGGTATATTATGCGTGTTTCGATACAAGTAATAACCAAGGACTATTATAGATGTCTATTGTGTTTTAATGGAAAAAATAAAAGGCGTGTTCGCATTAGTAAACAATAGCAATGTACGTTTTTTGTCTTTCGTTCGGTATTGTATTTTACAACAGACTGAAAGGATGTGAAACACGAACATATTAAAATTGTAACGATTGAACGTGAGTATTTAGAAGAGATTTTCCATAAATTGGTTTGTAATGATTAAGCATAAACAGCAAAAATTCCGTATATTAGCCGCAAGTTCCAGAAGCAATGGGTTCCGACGTACATATGGAAAACTTCTGTCCGACCACTACACGCAATGTAAACAAAAATCCCACTCGTTAGGTAAACACCGCAACCGATTGCATTAAAAGAGAAGAACCAAGAGCACTTCCTTTCGTCTGCCTCCTTGACAGATAATTTAACTCCTGCCGCTGAAGCACCGTTGAAACTGATGACAATCACTGTTTCCTGAAGGGAAAATAAGATTCCTGACGTCACGTTCCTAGTTTACCACCGCGATCTTAACCTTGTCGCGGCACCTCTTCATTTATTACCTGGCTCCAATTCCATTTCGAGGGACCCCACGTCAAGTGTTGCCGCTGCCGCTACTTACTTGCAAACAGAACAAATCCCACCCATTTCTATTATACTCGAATCAGTTCGGTAGACATAATCACGAGACGAATTTGTGTTTCATTTAGGACGTATTCTGCATTTCACACGGAACATTTAGAGATTAAATGTATTAAAATTGAAGTGGAAATGACGTTCGATGCACTGAAATGCTGGCTTTAACCAGAAGGTGCTTCCAAAATTATATGTTTGTTCATCAGTGCCTTAAATGTTATCATCTCGAAGAAAACTGCCTCAAAGAGTATTCTTTGATGGGTTGCAGCAAGCATAGGCGCAGTTTGRTATCTGACCTAGACATTGCAGAGGTCTCCTCATCTCMATTGTCATACACTGTATGTATTTTATAAGAAATATTGRTTTGTTTTTAGTGCAGCTTAGTATTTTTTTTATAAAKTTTATGCTTATTCTTTTACAATTTGAGGACCTCAGGGATAAATTGGGCCAACATCGTTTAGGGAATTATAGGAAAATTTTTCAATACTGTCTCAGATTTTTGTGCCTACCCATTTAAAATCACTGGTGGTATATGAATAATTTGAAGTTTTGCGAGCCGTAATGAACTGTCCATTTAAATGAAATCGGCGAGTTATTCTGTGTCCAACATCTAAAGACGTTAAATCTGGACGGTTTGCATTTGTGCTACCAAGAAATGCTTGATGGATATCAGTTTGTTTAAAAGACAATTTTTTAACAGTTCGTACCTAGTGTAGAATAATCTCTAAAGAAACAGGGTCACCAATAAAAGACATTCTGTTCTATTTTCAATGATAACCGTCCCATCGAAACAAAAATGATTTGAAAAAGGTCTTGGGTTTTCCTTCTCCACCCGTGCTAGAACATACGACCAGGAACTTTTAGAGATTAGCTTAAATATTTCAGTGTTTACTTGGGCTGCTGAAGGAAGAATAAATGAAGAAGTGCGCAGAAGTCAAACGCAAACTAAAAAAACGTATACCTTACTAATAAATGGAGAGCCATTGTAGCAATAAAAGAACACAAATAGTTCTACATTTGCATCTTCAACGAACACTGTATTATTGTCTCAGTCATTAAAAGTTTTGGTTATCCTAATAGTCAGTCCACATTATTTACGATAAAGAACAATCTACTGTATCTTCATCGTGCATTAAATGTTTCCTGTGTTTCTTATATTTTACACTATGGTTGGTTCGAATAATTTTATTAATGATCACCTGTTCTTTATTGCTAATCACTGAAATTCTCTACATCCTGGTAAATGCATAAGTAGATTCTATAGATTAGTGCATGCTGTTAAATTAAATGCAATAACCTCCTAAGGGTGGCTATTCTGGACTTCCTAGGAAACGACAGTTCCTAGGAGAGAAATAATATTTCCCTTCCTCTTGCAATTTTCCTACGGTGAAATTTGGTATTCTTGACTTGGGATGAACACCAAGTCGTATAGGAAATTAGTAGACAACGTTGCCAATGTTAATCAGATGCTTCATGCCTGTTGTTGGTTATCATTAACCAATCAGAGTGGCCATAATATCACGTGAGGTGGTCCGAATTTGATTTGTGAAAACGTCACTCACTCGTTAAAAATTTCTGCATTGCGAAAAACATTGCACACGTCCTAAAATGCTTACTCGCTAAGGATTGACTGGCTGTAAACAAATTTGAACCAGTAATTTGCTGGTAACTTCCACATAGAAAAAAGGAAGTGCGCATATAATCATAAACATAGGCAGAGCAATTCTGAAAAGATTTTGTATTCTACTAGTTAGTGGACATTTTTTGTACGTTCAACCAGAAAACGTTTCACCGTTTCTATAATATAAAGTGCCAAGTCGTGATTAATACGCCATCCTTTTTTAAATGCCTTTGAGATCGAAACACAAACTCGTTCTTTTCAATAACGTTAATTATATTTGTAGCAGTAGCTAATTCTTAAAAATCCATACTTAATGTAAGCACACCTACAAGATTTTTAATTTTATTATTTCAAATACAGCAGTATATTAGCACAACTTACTATAATACAAATGTAATATAACATATTAAATTAATATATTCGGGCATTTTGATTATCTCAAATTTCCTTCATAGTATAGAATATCACAAAATTATTGACATTATAAAGAGTTCAATAATGACACAGACAGTAACCACAGTAACAGCTTCGTGAGAAATTCATTTTCTCTTACAAAATAGCAGGAGAATTTAATTTCCCAGGAAACCTGATGAAAGTGAACATTCACGATTTCAAGAATACCAAATTTATTGTACCAGGAGAACTCCGCCTACTTTCTCATAGGAATTGAGTCCAGAATAAGTACCCTGGTGTATTTCCTTTTTATTTAATCAGGCAATTATCGTTTTATATATTCGCATCTGACAACAGCGCCGGGAGGACGTAGAGCGCAGCTAACCAGAGGATGGAGCGGCTGAAAATTACAAAGGGGCTTTTACCTACGCGGTCAACCGCTGAAAGGCAGATGGAGGATTACATGTACAGGCTCTAACGAGCTTGATTTGTAGTTTTGTCACAGCTATGTTTCAGGACCAACGGCGTGGGGGTGTAGTTCCAGGATGACCGGAAACTTGTGGTGTAAAGGAATTTTCAGGCGACGAACAAGGTAAAATTAATAAACATGCAATAAAGTGAAGAAGGCCCAGAACAGCAACTCGTCCTCCAACTCAAAAGCTTATTTCAGATTCAACTGAAAGCGGTGTAGTTCTCGGTATAAACTTCATATCATCTTACATACGGTGTTTAGATATTCTGCTTGTTTACATCCTTACTGTTATTGGGATTACATGCCTGCGGCTACCGCTGCATTTGTGAAAATAAAGCCGATACATGTACAGACTACTTTGCTTGTTGGATTCTTCACAAGCGCATTGAAACTTTCCCGACATTACTATTTAAAAAAAACTTGCAACTAATGCTCCTGGTTTAATGCAATGGAATCAGCCATTCAAGCATTTCCTGTAAGAGACTTAATCCGCATGTTTAGACCGAAACTCCTTTCAAAATCAAATAAACGTCACACCCCCACATGAAGTAGAACGATTTGAATTTCAAATCAGTCGCGGTTCGAAACAAAAAACTTCCCTTGCACGACTGAGAACATAAGTCTGGCCAGTTTTCAGGTCCGGCTTAAGTTAAATATATAAGCCGGATGTTTCATCAAATAGCAGCCTGGCATTCGCGGTCGGATTCAAATCCGGGAAAATAAAATACTCTACATAATTGAGACATGACGCAGTGCACTGTACATTTCGGCATTTCCCTCATTTTGCCACGTATGTCTTAAAAAGTGTAGTCTGCAATTTGTGCCATTGAAGTAAAAGGCTGTAATAATTTATAGCTATCTCTCTATTCACTTACGTCCACGATGAACCAGGCTATGAACATACTCACCACAGGAGGAGGAGAAACGTCAGCTAAGTGAAATTGCCACAACTTTTGCCAAGTAACCCGGAAGTATCTACCGGTACGAACTCCGGCCGTGCAAGCCTGAATGACTATATTAATACAATTATATTTTAAGTGAGTTTTATGAGTTTTGAAGAATTGCCCTTAAGGATATTTCCAGCACTTTTCAACCGTTTTAAGTTAACTAGTTATTAGTGACAGCGGAAAATACGACCGCTGCCTCGTGGAAGACAATGGTAACCCACCACAAGTAAATTTGCTTAGTATAGCCTCCCAAATATATCCGCTCGGAAGCGGCGATAAACTGTAGGTCCCGTACGTCTATGGAAAAATCTGAAAGAGCACGCTGAACAGCCGTATGCGAAAGGATGGCTACGTTCGAATCGGATATATGGCACTAGAAGTTATTAGTTGGAGATTTTAGGTACCAGAACAGTTAGAATGCCATATGCCTGCACAATGATGTCCATAATTAAGTATAATACTTGCGCGATTTTCCACTTGTGAAGGAGGATATTTATTTAAACAACACTGCATGACAAAAATACAATAGCTGTTGCGGTTGAAATCGTTACTCTTTTTGCATTAGATAGCGTCGGTCAAAAGATCGACGTTTCGCCCGATCTTGTAAGGGGCCTCATCAGGACGGGAATATGGATTATGACATATTCATGGAACCCTTTCAACACGTAGCTTTAGATTCATCAAAACTTAAACCTATGACCTGGCTCCGTTATGTCGATGACAGCTTCATTATTTGGCCTCACGGCCATCAATACTATTTAAACTGTTCAAGGGTATTTAGAATGAACTAGCCAGGAACGAAACTCGAGATATTCTAAACGTCTATAGACATGGCACTTTGAAGGCGTTTTCGTCAAAACATCTGTAAATGACTTAATTTAATCGTGGCCGAATTCTCATGATGACGATGGTTATACTTGTAATGTGAACGTCTTGTATACGGTGTAGTGTAGTTCAGGCGACACATTCAAGACTGTTAAGAATCAAGGATAATTTTTAACTCCAGACAGTCTTCCAACATTTGTTGTCAAGGACTGTACAAGCTATTTCTCGCAACAAAAATAAATAAAAATTTCTAAAGAAATTGAAACAGTATTGTCTGATGTGTTGTTCATTATGCCAAAATCAAATGAATGAATTTCTACTGATTTCACCAAACTGGATTTTTTCACTAAAAAAGAAAAGGTTCTCATCCAGAATTGATAATGATAATCTTTCCAGAAACTTAGTTGATATAGCGTCAATAACAGTTGAAGAGTGTCCACTGAACGATCAAATTCCAATATAACACGAATATCTGACCGGAGCACTTGCTAAACTACTGCCCGAACTTCAATCAAAGAAAACTTCGCGGGGTTTCCACCGAATGGGAACGCTAAATACAACCGTTCCGGAACTTGGCAGCTTAGGTGAGACTTACCGTTCAGGCCTTAAATTCCGTGCGAAATATGGCATTCAAAATCGCGACGGCATTGTGACGGTGCGCCGCCGCCACGGCAAACTTTKCCCCTTTGCTAAATCTTCTTGTTGTCGGAATGTTGTACATTGAAAGAGTTCCGGAACTTCCCAACTACTCCTGGATTGGTTGCCGTAATCGGATATCAGGAGACTTAGCGTATGTAAGCAAGTTATGGAAGAACTGCATGTGCTTGTAATATGCAGTAAATCCGGTTTCCGTATAAGAATAGACGTATCTCTGCAGCATTTCACTTCAACATTTTCTTTAAATCCATTTGAATCTGTCGGTAAGTTTTCATGAACTGTCACAAACATTACTTTCAGCTTGCAGGCTTCGCAGAAATGACGCAAAAATCCAGCGTTATCCAACTGTTATGATTACTGCAGTTCTTGCACCTGATGTATTAATTATCTATCCAAGGTTTAACTCAAGTTGAGCTTATTGGTACATAAAATAATTCAAAGTGTTTCTTAGAGACGTAACTCAAGCAACAATATTATTAAAGTTTTATATTCACAATTCTAGCGAGGCCCTTTCATATTTTTATGTAGGCTATAAATAAAGCAACTAGAAGTATATCCACTTTGAATAAAATTCAATAACTTAATGCTTACTTTTCTTCTGCTATAATAATTCTAAAAGGATTTGCAAATTTTGCTGACAAACAAGTAAGTCAAAAATTTAAATGCGTAACGCTTCAATGTGATCGACCTTCATCTGATTCTTTAGTACTTCTTTCGAATCAATTCAAGTTAATGCCATTTCCTGAACACAAAAATGTAAAAAAGTGTACCTTGAAGTGGAAAGTTTAAAAATAAGTATTAAAAGTATATAATATGGAAAAAATAAAGGATTTTAAAAGCTTTTGCAATTTTACCTGATCCTCTAACGTTATGTTGCATTTTGCAGATTCATTTTTCTTTTCTCAACTACCTCAAAATAGTTCTCCATAGATTATGGAGACAGAGTTCACTAACAACAGAAGTTTGCTATTTATTTAATAACTCACCAAGTGGCAGCAGGTAAAAAAAAAGTGAAAAGTTTCGTCTTTATACCACTAATTGTTTAAAAAGAATAAACGTTTACCAAAAATAAAGAAAAACTGTTATGCGGGGAAACCACCGCCTGTAAATTAGGCAACCAAAGTAATGCAAAGCCCACAGTCTCCCATATAAAGCACCGTTCACAGAACGTTTTAAAAAGCCCGCGTCCAGAACAATTTTGTATAATCAAGGCACTGAATTMCTAAATATCAMAGACATATTCGCGAAGTGTATTAAAATGCTAACAACAGTAATACTTAGKTAAATAACMTGGTTATGCCGAACTTTTTGTTAAACTGGTAGTGGAGAAAAAGMGCCATAAAAAATAAAAGAAGGTAGGTGTACCACTATTAGGTATATGTGCAGGTAATGTAGAAATTTTGGTCTTTTTTATACAGAATTTTGGACACCAATCTTTCAACAAAACATACATGATAGATTTGGTGCTGGTAACAATTTGAACTGTGAAATGCGATTAAATGATGAATTAAAATATAAAAACTGTTTCAAATGAGAACAGAGGCTTTTGGGAAACTGTTTGGTTTAATGGTCTGCTCATTCAAAAGGTGGATCTGCAAAGAGAACCAATACCTCCTGCAGCAAGACTAGCCCGGACCAACCATCACTGAAATTCGTTTGCAGTCGCGTCTAGTTCTTGAAAAGTGAGTGCTTATAAGTGTAACTACTTTACAGCTAGTGTTGTTCTTCCTTATGTTGTGCAGTGTTGCATTCTCTGGTACAGGCGGTTTGCGACAGTGACGCCTTTTGTACCGGGCGATTTTTTGCCGCTTTTAGACATATTGGAATAGTTATTACCAAACAAATTATCCTTTTAAGCTGTTTAAAATTCGTAACTACTTAAATTCCCGTGTGGTGCACTAAAGTGTAACTCCGCGTTTGCGACATACCTAATTTAAATGAATTCACATGAAGTCGTCTTAATCCTAACTGTAAAGAACTAGCGACACTTTACTGTAGTTTGCATCGCTATTGGTCGGCGAAGTGTCGTCGACGTTGTTCTGTGAATGAAAGCTGCTTAAGGAGCGAACAATAGCGCGCCAAGTAAGTCTAATTTGAAACACGACGAAGGACAAGCGAACAAGGCGAACAAAGTTTTTAAGTGCTAATGAGTGGATTGCAGTGTTTTGAATGGTGGTTAATTAAATTAGTAGTGTTGAAGTGGTATTTAAATTTAGTGTATTTTGGTACTAGTGTGTAAATAAGGGAAGATACGTTAGAAATCCGCATTTTCCAAAATCGAGCACCTAACAATACGTACTGTTCTACGTGTAGCTTGTTAAGGACCAGATTTTTTATTTGTTTTCAGTAAAATGGGCTGATGTGTTAATAAATATTTCAGTTGCTTTAGTTTGGTCTTAAAATAGGAAGTAATCAGAAATTCTTAAGAAAAAATAAATTACGGACCTACTAAATGTTTTAGGTTAATAATCGAGTTTAGCACTTCTTTTTCACTAAAAAATCAAATTGTTCGAGCTGCTTTGCATGTGTTCGGGTGCGATATTTGAAGTCCGGCATTCTTCATGCCTAATCAGTTTAAAGCTTCAACTTTATCCAGGTTTGTCGCCATCCTTCCAATGGAAGATTCGGCGAACACGGAATGAGTTAAAGAAAGTCGCGCCGTTTTTTCCAAGGAGTGAAAATACCCCGCCTCGAAAAAACAATAGTAGTCGTCGCCACTCGCATCCACCCTCGAGAGAAACGAAGAATTACCGTGGCTCGCCAACTCTTTATCCGCCCACCTTTTTCACTTAACGACTGACGGCATAATCAACCGCTAATTTGATACATTGAGGTTCTAATTCGATTTTCCCAGAGAACTCCGGAGTTTTTGTGCAACTCCGCGACGTCCTGCGTCGGTCGGATCGACTAACTTTTCAGCGGCTGAAAACGCGCGTCGAGGGCGCTGGTAATTTTCAATATCGCGTAATAACCTAAATTTATTGGGTTAGTACGCTGGATGGCTGTTTGTTAATCAACCCCCGCTCTCGTGTCATAAATTGTATTTACCTCGGGAAATCGTTACATGCCAAATTAAAACATACTGACTAGCGGCGATATGGTATAACTTGTCTGTTTACACGTAGTTTATTGAAATGCGCGGGCAACGTTTCAACCCGGGGAACAAAAACGGTGTACTGGAGCCTTGCTGGACCCAATCTCCGCATACAATTGCGTCCAGAAAGTTTTAATTGCATTAATTTTGCTCGCTGAGATTTTACAACAATAAAGTTTGCATTTATGCAGATAGTTTGTTCGGGCGTAAATGCTATCAGCTTATACGTCAAAATAAAGGAGAGGGCTGCGCCAACGCATTCGCCAATGCAGTAGACCTAAAGTTGTTGGAAAACTTTGCTAGAGATAACTTTTCCTGTTGCAGACAATCTTATTTTGATCCAATTTTCATACAAATATCTACATACACATTCGCTTTACATTTAGTTTAAAACTTAAACCTTTCTGTTCTCGGCAAAGTTAATAATATTATGATTCAAGTCTTTTTCAAAAATATCTTCCTGGGTGCTGATTTATCGAAATGATACAATAAACAATGCAGAAAGATCTTATCAAACCAACAAGTTATAAAATAAGTATATTTGTGAGAAGAGCAATCAAATTATTTTCATATTCAATCTAGAATTGGTATTGGGCACTGCAAGCACCACGAATAAGCAAGAGATTCCGTACGAAAAGCATAGGACCAAATGCTTTTAAATCCTTATTTTACCTAATAGGTGCACTTGTACCGTGTGATAAATTGTAAAGATACAAAACTGACTTCAGCGGTCTGAAGAAAATAGCAAAAAACTGCAGTGCCAGTTTTATATTTTCTTAGTAGGTAATTGAGAAAGAGGAGGATTGATTGTTGAATGAATTAACAACTCGTTTGTACAAATTACATAGATTTGATTCTGTAGTAACTCTTATACAGACAGTCCCATTAACTATGGTCCAAACCCGCCAGGAACTTTTTACCACTTGCTATTCTATCGAAACCTCCTCATCGACCATCAACGTTCGCCTGTCAGCGTGTTGCCTATCCATCAGCTTAAGAAGGGCGTTGCGGAACAACCGCTCACACGAATTGCGACAACACGCAATATACACTTTAATACTTATACAGACAGTAGCAAACTGTGAAATCCATTGAGTTCCATTAGCTCAATGGTAAAGTCTACAGTGTCCGCCTCGTAAGCAGCAAACCTATGGCTCGGACCCGGACGAGAATGTAAACTTTTTTCAGCTTGCTGTTCTATCAAAACTCCCACAATTCAAATAATGTTATTTATTGTGTAGACTTTGCACCAAAAATAAAATGATCATTCATTTTTTACTAATGAAAACTAGCAGTCCATGGCAGCAAACATACATAGGAGGATGAAGATTATCAAGGCTCACTGCACCAACATTCATAGCTAAAAGCCTTAAATACTACAAACACAACCAATAACCTGATTTAGAAACGCGAAAGGAACTAAAAAAGAAAGGTATAACGTGCTCTGGTAAATACATTTCCATCCTACGACTGTGGGTTGTGACCTTTGGTCTTTTCAACGAATTCATCATCGCAGACTGCCTGCTTACAACCGCGAGACGCAGGCTATGTAAAAATGAGATCAAAAGCCCACGATACGATTTATCGCAACCTTTGGAGTCTGAGATAGTCAATTCATTCGGTATTCCTACATGAAGACTCCAAACTAGGACGAAATTCAGAGTCATAGGAACCGAATGGWTGACCAGAACAGATTCTATTTTATTCAAATCTACCTTGAGTATTAATTGCGTAACACAGTTTTCGTCTGCAGAGTTTGCAGAAACTCTGGGGGTTTTTGCTATCACTCAATTATTCTAAAGTAACTGATAATGCACATAATATTGCACGCTGACGAGAAATTTGTTGGCCACCATTTCAGCTGGATTTTAAAGTGGCAATTATTTTGAATGATCATGAAATGTAAATGAAATATGCAATTTCTCAAAAGACAAAGGATCCAACTTGCAGAATCCAGTTGTATAGCCTTTTTATTAGCGTCTCAAAGGTATGTCGCAGGGGAGTTGCTATTTAAAAGTTAGAAGTTGAAGTTGCTGGATCATAGCAGGAGGGGTGAATGGGATGGTTTCCAAAAGTATGCCATGAAAGCTTCGAGCAACAAGATAGGAAAATAATGTTATTTAGTAGTACAGAGATAAAATACAGAACTAAACTTTTTAACCCCTTAATGAGCTTTCGAGAATAAGTATAAAATATACGAATAACTAAACCACATTAACATATCTTAATACCTAAAGGCTGAACTATAATTTGAAGTTTTTGCTGCTAAGGATCTAAATTCTCCTGACGTCCTTGGAAGTTCATCCTGAGCGCAAACGTTTAAGGTACAAGCCACTCTAATTCGTAATATCTGGAAACAGTATCTCGGTAGTTCCCAAGCGTGTAAAGTTTGCGGAGGGGCGAGTTAATTAAAATTATAATTGAAGACATTGTCTATTATGATTTTATCCTTCAAGCATATCTTACTAATTTGCTGCCGTCGCGTCATGTCACGCTAGATGCGGATCTTAATCCCGGTGTCGCGCTAATGTTGGCCTAAAAACCGGCGGCTCCATCTATCTCATAATTAACCATGTTTAGCTTAAATGCCTGAGCTGTTACGCGAATTACAATCTGCATGTGTCGTATGGAGTGAGAGATACGCGAAATTGTTAGATTAAAATGGATTGAACGTGCCGCTGGAATGTCAAACTAAAACCACTTCACTGCACTGATGGCCCCACAGTTAGAGTAATGGGTAGACACACCATATAACGGCGAACGCACAGACTTTAACATCGATGTGACGTAAATTATTAATAATGTGCTACATAACGCGCAATGCTCATCGTACTGCTTCCTGTAGCGCCAATTAATTTTTTGAGTCTGGATCCTGAGATCGATGTTTTGCAGATGATGTTCTTTCACAAGATGTTTGACGTCAAGTACGCAATAGTTTCTCAATGCGGTCGATAGTGCATCAAATATAAACCTATAATTAGTTCTTCCGTAAGACATTATTAATAATGTTGGTGTCTGAATTACGCAACGCGGCAAGAAACTGCACCAGCACATGCAGACTCTTAGTTGAAGAATGCACGATCCAACCACTCTATCAAGAATGTCTTTGTATTTAAAGATCTGGCCACAGCTAAGTAGGTATTCTTTCGCTACGCGCATAAAATACTACAGCATGGTCCATTAATAGTTGTCAAATGTTCCATTAAGTCGTTGGTTGTAAATGTCAACGGGAGTGACGTCACAGTTTCGATTGACCACATGAAGCTAGCTTACATGGTTGATGACAACCTAGTACCATCTACTTTCCGCTGAGCTATGTAGCAACTTTATTATTAGAGTCTGTCAATTTCCACAATAAACTAACGATATCCATATGACGCTGACTCCCGCCGATGAAGTTTTCTGTACTGACCCCATTATTATCTTCACTACCTTTATACTTTAGTCTTGTATCAGATACTGAATCGTAAGCTTCGCAAGCATATTGTATAAATCGCGAGTTCAACCCAACAGTCGTTTTTATTTTAACGTTTCTTAACTCGTAACACCCCCGCATATTTAACTTCCACCTTTTCTTTGTCGATAATCTACACATCCTTCACCAACTCACTTGTTAAACCCCGTCACCGTTTCCCTCAATGTCAAATTCAGCTGCATCCCATCATACAGTTACAGGCGACGGGTTGACGAATGATGTATTAGAAGCTATATGCAACTACTGCTTCGAAATATATTAGAAGTTTCCACCAATCCATCAGCATAGGTTTAAACTGCTGTAATGTATCAAAGCGTAAGCGACAAGTATAGGTCCCGGAGCACGGGCCATCATTCACAATCCCGCAGATTAGTCGCTGGAGACCGATACACAGACCCCTGACGAGGATGTTTACTAGATTATATCATATTTCAAAAGTAGGTGGTGCTCGCTATGCCTGGACAATTATTACCCTCTGCTAATGCTAATTTTAAATACACGACAGGGTGGTCATGAGCGTTTCTAACAGGCCTACACCTTTCCCGTGTTTTTAGAGGTTATTAGGGGGATGTGCCGAACTATTTACGATGTGTATTGCTATCTAGTTATCTAGACGTATTTTGTCACGGAAATGAGCAATGAATGTTACCCCAAGAAGTAAAAAATAATAATAAAGTTTAAAAATGTCTTACATTCCCGTTTTCTTGTGAATCATTAATGAGTCATCTACCGATGTCTTTACGAACTACGGTCAGTAAGTACAGAGACCTAAATTACCGATTGCCCAAGAAGCTTACTGGAAAAACCGAGCAAAAAAAAGCACAGTGAAAGCTAAATACTATGAATGATTAATTTACATAGAGTAATTAAGGCTTTCACGACTTGGGTCCGTACTGGTAGATCATTCCTGGTTAAGTTGGTCATAGTCTTGGCAATTTCCCCTTCGCTGAAGTTTCGCCTACTGCTGAGGTGAGCATGTTCAAAGCCGAAGTCATCGTGGACGTAACTGTCTCCGAGCGAACACAAACTGAAGATGCTCCCAACAGTAGTGGACAAAACGTTAGCGAAAAGGAAATCACCACGACCACAGCGAACTAACCAAGAATCATCTACCAGTATGATAAATCTTTGTCATATTGTCATAACACAATACTAGGCTCTATAACGGAGTGTTCAAAAACTAGATGGGCTAATGAAGGTATTTTTCTCGTTTAGTTAAAAATTCAACTCTTCCTGTAATAGACCCTCAAGACAGTCACTTGAGTTTGTACGGCTACGAAAATTGTAAAAAGGGCGTTCATTTATTGTCGATTCTTCCCTATATGTTGCACCGCATGCAACCGTTTGATATAAATTTTTTGGCCCATTAAATACATTGAATCAATCGAGTGTTGATGATAATGATGATATTTTGCCCGTAGGCTTATACCTACACCTATTCCAAATCGAACCAAAAATACTATTCCTAGACATAAAATATCACTATCTAAGGATACGGTAGTACCAATACAAGTACCTTAGTATGAAATACGATCTTCTCTCTCCTTTGACACAGTTAGTAAGTAACTCTGCAGCTTCTAGCAATAAACTGAATGGACATTCTGCCCTTGCCAAATAAAACTACCGCATTAAGAGTGGTAAAAAAAAGTTTTGAAATGGAGTACAGGGAAATTTTGGTCTTCACTCCATTAAAGAACATATTAAAAGAGAAGGAAGAGAAGAAATTGAAAATGAGAACTATGACCAAATTTACCGAAATAAGAGACACTAGTATCACCTACAAAAGTTAGTGATCCAAGTATTATGAGGTTTTGTTTGTGTCAGTTTCAACATATTGAGTAAAAGCGCTAATACCTCCACATAGGGAAAAATGGCGCTCACTGCACGTATTCCCCAACAGCTTACTTTACTTAACCAAATTTATATTTTATATGTTAGCACTACAAAAAAAAACTACTGTCACAATCACAAGTTTTTAAAGAATTATCATTTCTCATTTCAAATGTGTGGGCACCAATTTTTTACTTTCTCCTACATACACCGAGAAGGAGTTGAAACAAATCTTTTTCATTTCAAGGTCTACTTACACCCCGAGTATTGTCCAAGATGAGCTCATAAGTCACGATAACGGACTGGGCAATCAAAACAGGAGAAATTAAAATTTACACATTTTCTTTAAATATCGTGTGAAGTTCTGTTTGGCGGGCTTACTTTACATATAGCATCCCTACTACAGCGACTAAAGCAGCGGATCCATTAATCCAGGATGAGTTTACATCCCCTAATTATCCTTCAAAACAATAAGCTGCAACTTCGCCACCAACGCGTTAAACTACCGAAAATCGAACTTTGTTGAATGTTTAACCCCTTTACCTGTCACACCCCGTGCCAGCGATAATTTGATCACGTCAAGTTTGGGATACTTTGGGTGTAACGGCTTTAATTCGCGCCCCTTCCCGGTTTTGTTTACCGGTCGCCGTAAAACCTCTCAGCATGTAAAGCGAAGGGCATTACTTCTTAATGTGGGCCGTGCTTTGGCCCCTGAGATGTCCCGGTGGAATCGTAGATTATTTTAGCTCGGCCGCTCAAACTTAGTTGGCTGAGAGCTACAGCGCTCGCTAATTGTTTAAATGATGTGGGATACTGTGCCGAGTGACCCTGTTTTAACTCGGGATGCCATGCAATTTGCGCAACACGTCACTGGTTTCGAACCATAGTTTGCTGTTACCAAGCAACAGTTTATATTAAGCAGTATGTAACCAGAGAATTTGCTTGATATCAGCAGAACGGCGAGTGCGATCGAGGGCAATTATGATTTTACTTACTACAAATCACAATTCATAGAAAATTAAGACAAAACAAATCTCTGTTTCGCCAAACACTCGTAACACTAAAAACGCCGCCAACGCATCAGATAATGTTAAACCGAGCAACAACTTTTAAGCAACCATGTTTATCTTATGTTGAAAACTTTCGATCAAAACAGAAACTTTTCTGAACTCGTAGCTACGCATACAGAAACAAATGGAAAACGGAAGGAGTTAAAAGCGCCTGTTGTAAATCCGGAAACTTTTCGGAGTCTCTGGTGGTTCAGGTAGTTCCTAAAAACTTTTTAATTTAGTGTGTGTTCAAAATGATTGCAGTAAACAATAATCAAGAAGTTTCTTTCGCAAGAAACCTATGTGTCTAGGAAATATAAAAGCATTTAGTTTTCGAAAATAGAACAGAGAGAGTCCCGAGTACGAGACCGAAAAATTCAAATTTTTAACTTTATTTATGCACTACTAGCGTAATATACTAAACTATAATACTACTATTTCATCAGAACTGATTTAAAAAACCACTATTGCAAACACTACATTCACTATAGTTACTATAAAGCATTTGGGTCACTTTGGTTCGCGCGCTATTTGTTGCGCCTAAATACCCACCAACGAATATGCACTAATTTTCTAGAGCCATCTCCTTGTCTAGCATGGAAGCTTCGAGAACATACAAGATGTAAGTCTGGCTACCTAATCAGCTGGCGCTAGTTTTCCACATCACAATCTTGAATGGAAAATACGTGATTTTTAATTTATCCACCGGAAAATTCCGGTTTGTTCATGAAAGCTGTCGTTGTTTGTAGCATTATTGGTTCATGTGGAAGAAATAAAATGTGCAATTTACGCATTAGTGATATCCAAAAGAAAGATACAGTTCTTTTTCTGCGGCCAGGTGACGGCCAATGGAAGAATGATGTACTCAAATGCCAAATAGTGCTAAATCATCTACTGTAGCAGCTATTGGATATAATTTGCAAATAAACCAAGAGACCAGAAACTTTTACATACGATCAATTTAGCATTAAATTATACGCAAATACGGACAGTTGACCAGGGCCGGCGAAAGCATTCACGGGCCCCCGGTACTAGTCGTAAGGCGGGCCCTAGGCCCAAAAGGAAAAATTGATAGCAATTTTTTTATTCACGACTATGACTATGAATTAGGGCTCCGCCGGGCCCCTGGTTTAGCCCTATACATTTGTACCGTCTGTACCGGGCTCTCGCCGGCCCTGCTGTTGGCCAGGTGTTACACATGTAGAACACTCGTCTTTGGAACAATTTTATTTTTATAATTTATGATTGATACTGTTACGTTGTAGGCAGGCCAGCGCCTGTGGATTAGGCAACCAGACAAATACGTCCGTGTGGTTGTATATAGTCCGACGAAAAGTGCGCGGAGCAAGTCTGATTTGAAAGGTGAAACAAGCGAACCAGGTGTTCTAAAGTCTTTTAAGTACCAGTAAGTGCAGTATAGTGTTCTGAATAGTGGTTTACTGAACTAGTAGTTTTATAATAGTAGTATTTTGAACTAGTTAAGCTAGAAGTCCGCGTTTTCAAACCCGTACACGTAACAATACATCTCTTACAAATACGTAAAATGTTGTAGCTCTTTTGCTGTTGTGTCATTATTAACAATTACAAATAACTATTTCTTGCTAATCATAGCCTGCTTATTCTCTAATAGAGAAAATAAGATCAAATAATACAATTTTTGTATATTTATCTTAAAACTMTACGTGACATCAACGCAGATACTCCAGGGTGGACCCAATAACCCAAAAGGAACTGAAGTAAAATGATGACAGACCTACTTTGTTATCTGAGAATACTGCTGTATAAGGTTTTGTGCCGCAGCTTTAGATATTCGCTTTCGAATTGTTGTTTATAGAGATGCCAGAGAAAAATGATGGAGCGCTTTGTTTCGCAATTCCTATCTGAAGGGCTTACCATAAAAGCTATAGAAAAGAGTGCTACAAAAATTGGCAAAATATGATAAGGATAAGGATAAGTTGAGTTAAATGTATGAATGGCTTGCAAAATCAATATACAGAAAGCGGACAGTCTTTAGTTTGACTCGTTTGTTCCAAACGTGTAAAATATTAGGCTTTTCAGCATGTGGCAGTTACACAAGCATTAAATAAAGCTTCCCTCTTTTTAATTTTACTAAAATGTTATATTGGCCCGCTAAACATGACGTACAAAATGCACCGCTGAAATTCAGCATATCGCTTCAATTCTGACATCTGTTGAAACCACGATCCCACTACAATTTAAAACAACAAAACGGTCAATCCGCCCGGGTGGTTTGCGTTTCATTCAAATCATTCTCGTTTTACTGAATGACCGATACTTTAACTACCCCTCTACATCGCCGGTTCTGAATAGGCCGTAATAGTTAAATCGGCAATTACGCGGATTGCGGCTTCTTTTGATTCCTCGTCGCAGATTACGCATTCAGCGCGTTCGGTAAGAGTTAAGAGGATTCATAAATTATTTAGCATGTATATTAGTGCCCAGGGCCTGAGTAGTGAAGGTGGACGAAAACGTAAATGGAAAATTAACCGCCTTAGTGGTTTTCATCATACGCAGTTAAATAATTAACGCGGCCCTCTTGAAACAGAGGGAGGAATAATTGGACCTGATTCGAAACCAGAGGTGACAGTGTTTTCTCTAGAGTTTGCTTCTGGCACGGTTTTTGGTACGTGCAAAAAAGAAAAGAGGATTACCAATCTCTTCAATTTAAAGCAGTGTAATCTATAAGCTTCTGCGAGCTATTCAATTTTTGGTATCTTTCTTAATATTAGGTAACACATTTAATTTTCCATGTCTCCATCCAACTACCTTCTGCAATCGCAAATATACTGGTGCTGAAAAATACTGCAACACCCACAAATAAAGATGTTTTGAATGCTTTTGTACTATATCTTGTGTTTAGTTTTTGTGTAACAATAAAACCTTTACAAATTAAGTGGTATATGCCTTCTAAAGGTAAGCGGTCTGAAGCTTACACACGCACAAAGACTGTGGAGTGTTCTTTTATAAATAGCACCTCCATCAGCCTGACGAAAAATCACTTTTATGGAATAATCAGTCGCAACGTTCAGAACAATAGGCTCGTTAATTTAAGCAGATTTAGTCGTCCTAAAAAGAAGATTAAAATTTATTCAACTTCTGTAATCACCAACTCGTAGGCAAAGAAACTGTTTTTATTACTAATGTGTAACGAAATCCGTGTACCACTTTTTGCGCAACTATTCTTGGCCAGATGACAACGCCACACTAAGAGGCATTTCTGCGATGGATGTTCTGAGCAATTTCTGCTATGTTCTTTTACCCGCAGGAAGAATTGAGATGTATTCAGACACATCTACGTCCATCATGGAACTCCAAGCATAATCTGAACAGATGCAGATGAAACACCGCTCTACGCCCAGTGCAAAAAAAAAACGAGATTTGTTCAGCAGAGCCAGTGACAGCACCCAAAGCCGATGACAAGAGCTGTTCCATTAATTGGGCCGACCAGGACGTCTTCACCCATTTTCTACATATTAGTACATAAGGTGATATTTCGGACGTTGAGACATTTCTTCTAAACTGAAGTCCCCCTCCCTTCATACTAATAACGCGACCTTTTTTGAACAATTGATGTTATCGCGTCTTTTCTATTAAGAGACATTTACGGCCAATTTCACTAATCACACGTGTGGGAGTTGTATTTCAAACGAATTGGTCTTGTAATCATTGAGGAAATTGATAGATATCGCTACTTGGGTGCATTATTAGATATTAGGTCCGAGTCCACTGAAGACCTAACGATACAGAAGGCCTTTTCTTATTAGATCTGAACTACCTACACATGATTTGTTTTTTGCCTCGGGGGTAACATCAAATTGTGGAAATATTTCCAAACTCTAACAACCGCCCATTTTAATTTAGGCAGCATGTAGGGTAATCCAAAATATAACAATTCCATTGAGGATTTAAAAATTAGATTTTCATTTAAAAATTAATGCAGGTTTGGTATTTTATCTAATAGACCGTTTTCATGAGACACAAGTTCGTTATGTTAGTGTGATTGAGAAATGGCATAAGAAAACAATCTGAATTTTGGAAGAAAAATCAAAAATTTATATAATTTTATATATAATATGTGCTGGAATATTTCAGTCTATTTCATCAAATTAATAATTACGGGTATTCTCACAGGCTTCTCTTATGCCTATTTTTGTAACCCCAATCTTCTAGAAGCATAGTAATTGAAGCTCATGGTAGCTTACAGGAAATAGCGAGGCATAGTGGTAGTGATCAATTCATGATGAAGCAACGTCTATCGAAATAGTACTATCGGTTGCAATATTCATGCAACAACATAACAAGCAACCCTTTACACACCAAATTTAGTACCTTATTCCACCAAACGATGGGGTAAGCACAGTATCCCTATTGAGCAACAATTCCCGATTTTATGCAACCCAACATTTGAATATCTGCAGAGTTCAATGACAAGTAAGATCTACCCTCGAATCTACCTGTTTTTACGACTACCTACTTAAAATAAACAGCCCAGCTCAGGCGGTGCGGTGTAGCTGTAAATATGGAATTAGTGTTCCAAATGGACAAATACAATGCTCATAGGCATAAAGGGTCGGCGTCGCGTCGTCGGCGTGAACAAAATCTAATATCAATAAGCAACCTTCTTTTGTAAAACATGTAGCAAGTTAATAAAACTTGAAACATTATGAAGTGTTACATTATTGCTATTCATTTAACACTGTGGAATTTGTCAACTGAAGTAATTGGACAGGTTTTTCATATCTACTTTATTTTAAGTTAAAATCATCTTTCTAATGAGAGTCTCAACCAATCACATTACCTTACTTTAAGGCCGATTAATTTTTACACACATTGAATGATACTAAGTCATTTATTCATTTATTTCAGGTATATTATACTAAATTGCACTACCTTAGCATACATGCAATAATAATATTTGAAAAAGAGGAGCGATGAGTTTACCAATTACAATTAATTGCAAGAAAATACGTGTTGTGACGTTAGTAAATGTTCTTGATAATTGTTTGACAAATTGGCACGTTAAAGTACTCTAATCTGGTATAAGTATACAGCGGCCATGTTTTTATCGATTAAGTAGAATTATTACGATCCTGTTATGCAGGGCATATTATATTGATTTTAACAATTTGTAGAATGGATAATCGAATATTGACAAAATTTCAGATAGTTCTAAAAACTTTTACGGTAATACATCAAGCATACGACATACAGCGGATAAAATGCAATAAAATGTTTCTAGAAATATCTCGTAACCTATTTAATATAATTACATTTTGGAAGAGTAGCTTTAAACGCATTCACCACCACGAAAATATTGTTATTATAAGAGTGAATGCTTCTAGCGTCCATCTTATGACACACAACAAAAAATTATGGATCCGACGTTTTTTCGAAAACGTATATTAATCTATCGAACATTATCTACATCGTTTTCAAAGTTTATAATCAAATTTCCAGTAAAATATCTGCAAACCCAATACATCTTAAAACTATATTTGCAGGGCAACAGGAGACAACCAGAAAGTTGAACAAGGGAGTGTAAAATGATAATATAACTAATACCAAAGTTTTTCATTTTGAGTTTTTTGGCGCTTTTTGTTTGTTTGTAGGAACTATCTCTTTGAAACATTTAATTTTGTTTAGTACATTATAGCGACATTTATGACGCTAGTTTTTTTTTAATATAAAATTTGTTTTTTGAAAAGCAGCATTAATTGAATCCCATTTTACTAGACTTCACTTTTGTTTTCTATTTTATTTTGAAACAAAACATATTATTATGCTGTATTGCTTTAGTTAATAAAATAATAATACTACTATCACTACCACTACCACTACCAAAACTCACCACCTCTTCCACTACTACTGCTTGTAATATGTTTTATGCAAATATCACACAACAAATTTGAAATCTAAAATATAAATATGAGAATTTTTTTTGGTTATGCCCTTATTGGAAATATATTTATAATGCCTATATTAAACGACGTTTTCTGGTTTTGGAGCATATCACGTTGCACTTTCCGTGGTATTGTAAAATATTTGAAAAATTGTAACTGCTTTTTATTAAGATTATTTATGAATTTATTTTTAAATGAAAGCCCAAATGATTGAAAATTTACCACATTTAAAAGGATTTTTTCATGCAAGTAATTGCATTTTGCTAAATCTGGTACGATTAAAATTTGCGTTATGGCAGGGTCTGACTAATTTTAGAGTAACGTTAACGTTAACAACGTTTTGACAAGTATAAATATCAAAAAGTCCTAACAGGATTTTTATAGACATAAATTTACACTGCAAGTAAATGACATTAACAAAAACACATCCTTCAAGAAAATAAATTTCGTATTAGTCAAGGAATGTCACCAGTTGAATTTGGTTTCTTAAGCATATCTGTAGTACAATTATGACGATGTAAATGAGAATTTTTGTTTTCGGAATTTTCAAATTTTAACTAAGATTCATACTCAGTAAGTTATACATAGAAAACGTTTTTTATACACCTCAATTTAGCTCCACTTATCCCCCCTGCTTATAAAACAGAATGTAACAACAATCTAAAAACCTTATTACCTTCTAAAAAATGTTAACTATAAATATTCTGTTAAATATGGACAATTAATTAATTAACCATGCAAGAAACATCCTTATTCGACATAAACAAAATTATCCCGCCAATAATAATAGCAAATTCGTTGATACTATCCATTAATAATTTGAACGATATATTAAACCTTTCAGTTAAAATGTTTACAATATTGCAGTACTGTAGTTTCGGCAATTGTTATAAATAATGTGCTTTATATGTAGTCATCCACACCATACTATTACATGCATTTCGAAGCAATACTTTCATTGTGGTATAAGAGTTTTTCTACGCTACTATTTTGCACGCGGTTAGAGAAAATGTATTTGCTTTTTACTTTATTACATTTTGTTTGCCATATTTGGTGTATTTTGAAACATTAGGTACTTTAAAAGTTTTTAATAATATCTGAATTTTCTAAATATTCAATTATCGGATATATAGATTGTTAAAATAGATGTAAGTAAGTTGCCTTGCATAACCACATCGAAGTAATTCTACTTATGCGACAAAATATCGCCGCTGTATACATATACCAAATTAGGATACTTAAATTAATTTATCGAACACAAATCAAGCCAGAGCAGCTTTTAGCGACATCACAATAGGTTACTGTCGTTATATCCCAACGATCACGTATATACACACATTAATTGTAATTTGTAACTCATATTTTCAGTACCCTTAAAAATTGACAAGTTGCAACCACGGCCCTCTTTTCATATATTGTTATTAAACCCGTGCTAAAATAATAAACGTGGAGAAATTTAGTACCCGAAATAAATGACTTACCACAATTCGATATAAGTATCTAAAAGTTATTTTTTTTAATTTGATATTAGCTAAAATCAACTTGGTTACGATGACAAAATTAACTTTTAATAACAAAGTTTACTTTAGTTTAAAATAGAGAAGAAAAACTGCTTCATTGACTTAAGTTGACTGATTCCGCGGTATTAAGTGAATCATCTTATCAATAATATAATAATAACTGTAATGTTTCAAGTTTTAATAAGTTTAACATTTTACATATTTCGGTTTATTAAATAGGCGTGCATCAAAGAGTTTAGAAATGAAGGTAATTGCTATTGAATATCGTTCTTGCATCTGTCCATTTGGAACTCTAATTTCATATTCCTAGCTATACCGCACCGGTTGGGCTGGTCTGGTTATATTCG
This sequence comes from Rhyzopertha dominica, assembly GCA_025024175.1. Classification (NCBI taxonomy): domain Eukaryota; kingdom Metazoa; phylum Arthropoda; class Insecta; order Coleoptera; family Bostrichidae; genus Rhyzopertha; species Rhyzopertha dominica. Next base: position 17,319,552 of record QCXZ01000053.1, on the reverse strand, counting down.
GTGTAATAGTAAAAACGGGTAGATCTGAGGGTAGATCTTACCTGTCATTGAACCCTGCAGATATTCAAATGTGGTAATGTTGGGTTGCATAAAAACCGGAAATTGTTGCTCAATAGGGATACTGTGCTTGCTCCATCGTATGGTGGTAAAAGGTACTAAATTTAGAGTGTAGAGGGTTGCCCCTTATGTTGTTGCATGAATATTGCAACTGAGAGTACATGAATGTTGGCAGCTGCAGCACTCCGGTGTTGAGTGAATTGCATAAGCTGTTAGGCGAGCGCATATACATCTTATTTTAAGTTGTCTGTAAGCGTGGGTGAACGCTACCAGTGACATTTACCGCATTTTTTTCAAAAACGTTTAAAGGGTTATGAAGATGTGGACTTTAGAAATATCTGTAATACAAAATTGAGTATGATTAACTTTGCTAAATAGATTAGTCTAAATAGAACAATTATGTTCAAATGCAGCAGGTAACTATATTTGATAGTTTCCAAATCCAGCGATCGATCTTCTAATCACAACACCCCTATATCCCTATCTAGAAGTATTACACATTTTCTAATTAAATCAATTTCATATTCATTTCTAAAAAAATCTAATTTGTGTGCTAATATTGTTTATGTCATATTTTACCCCTGCATAGTTTTACCACTGTACTTTAATTTTTATTGCAATTGTTATGGCTTCGGCCCGATATAACCTGAGCTTATTTATGGTAACTCGATATTGCATTACTGCAGTCTGCAAGTTAACAAGCACTCGATTTAGGCTGGTTGGATTTTATCTTAGAGATAAGCTAACAAGGTAATTTGTTTTTTAGTGTACACGAGTCCTACGCTAGCGATAGGCCGCTAACGTTATCAAATGAATAGTATTACCTATTACACAACCAGGTTACGCAAAGATATAATTCGCGAACACATTCCGGCCGACATAAAATACTACAACATTAATTAACCTTGGACGGACGAATCTTTTAGTGTCGGCGGTGGCATTTGTAAATCTTCAGTTTTCGAATTACCGGCGAAACGCCACCTAGGTTGTTTTATTATTAATGGCGAGGAGATAGGGTTGTTTTTTATTACAAGACAATGCAGCCGCGTTACTTTACACATCATTTACCCCAAGCGGCAGTTTTTTCGCGAAATTTTAACTCGAGAGACATTTAGGTCGAGCCAATCGGGCGACGTGTAAAACTTGTCGAAGGTGGTTCCTGGATTTTGCAGGAAATATCGAAGGACAACCGGTGGAACTAATGTCCTTTTAAGAGCAAGTTGCATTAAATATACTGAATATTAATGTTGAAATGTATTTAAACKAAACAGTCTKAAMGCACGGTAATGTCCTTCTCGAATTTCTCTTCCCTGTGGCTTTTTACGCAAAATTCACTCTGCAACGAGAATAACTCTGCACGATCTATTTATAGCTGGAACACCTGAGGCGTTAAATTCTTGAACGGACCGTCATTTAACTGCATTGACTCGAGCAGCCACGTAAGAAGAGATGTACGCGGCACATTCTAGAAAGAACCGGCAGGTAGCGGATTCCTCAATGCAGCACGGTGGCCCAAACGAAACACTAATATAAGTACAAGTCATTATATAAAGTAAGTGGATAGGTAATAATCACCGGACTTCCTCGTTTGTATCGCTCATTCAGTTAATAGTCTTTTAATAATAATCTTGTTCTTCCAAACAGTATTTACATAGTGCCAGTAAACTATGGGTACAATACACGTCTGTAACATCAAATACAGTTTTTTTTTAATGGTCGTGTTGTGTTCGAACATTCKTCCAAAATAAAACTGCATTTGATGTAGTTACTGAATAATTGATGCCAAGTAACAAATTCGCATTGTATGGAGTTATCACAAAATAAGGCGCACAAGATATTTTTCGACTTATTGGACATATTTAACTAATCAAATTAATAACAAAAGTATATGTAATTTAGTACTCCCATAATAAGATTTTTGTGATTCTATGCAAAAGAGAATAATTGTCGTGGCAACTATTGACACAAGTGTCAAACAAAAGTAAGTATCGTAATTTAGAGAACTGTTCTCAAAATCATACTTGCGTGAACGTAAATTGTAACAATTGAACATCAATATGCAAATAATAACTGGTCTAGCGCAATGTTGTTATAAATGCGGTAAAAATTACAAGACTGGATTACCAAGATTTCTTACGAAAATGGGTTTGATTGAAAGCAGAGCCATGTAATTTCATTAGGGAATTTGAAACAACAGGCTCTGTAACTGACCCTCCGAGAACAGGAAGACGAAGGATTAGTGAAGTCCAAGCTATAGAAATTCTGCGGTCAAATCAAAACGTAGCCGATATTAATCCTCTAGCAATAAGTGGTGTGAATACAATATCAAAACAATTACAAATGTCATGCACCACAGTTTGGAATTTTTTTACGGAAAATCCTAAATATGTATCCCTATAAATTGCAACTGTTGTTGAAATAAAGGATGCAGATTGAATCCGAATTGTTATACCGCATTCTATGGCCTCGGATAAGTTCCATCTTAATGGTGAAGTTAATACTCAAGACCGTCGAACAAACAGTAAACAGAAAATCCACATGATATCGTTCAACAAGGTCTTAACGACAAAAAGGTCACCTTTCGCTGCGGTTTCATACCTAACTTAATCGTTGGTCTATTCTTTTCGCAGGAAATACAAAAAGGGTAAGCCGTATCTGTAACTATTTCTGATTAACGACAAAGGGATTGAAAACATGCATTTTGTGCAGGATTAAGCACCTCCTCACATTTACCGACCAGTTAAATAATTATTAACTGCTTTTTTTTCGAAATCGTGTTACAAACAGACATTTTGTAAATTCATGACCACCAACATCGCCTGATCTTAACCCAGCTAATTTCTAGCTGTGGGGTTATTTAAAAATTGTGTTAAATACATGCAGAAAACATTGGAGGGATTAAGTGAGAGTATTGGAGAGTAAATTCCTACAATTCACCAGAAATATTCAGGAGTGTTGTACACAGTTTGGAGGCCAGGTCAGGTCAGATCAGATTTACTTTTTGTTATTAAATGGAATTATTAAATTGGTTATTGGTTTTTTATTATTTAGTCTAATTTTGAAGCTGGAGTTCTCAGGATTCCAAAGGAGTTCCATTTCTTTTAAGCATATTTTTAATGTATTGTATAAACACACACTGTACTATTATTTTTTACATTCTTGTAGCAATCAGTATGTATTTGTTGTGCACCAAATATTACATTACATAAATGATACATCTAACTTCACAGTAATATTTTTGTAAAAACGTCTTTCGCAAGACATYGATCTGCGATTAGCCAACTGCCATTTTAACAAAACTGATCAGACTATAAATTTAACTCAGTAACCCAAAATATTGTTTTACTACAAATCAATCTATTCAAAGGATGTTTACGCTTACCCAGCTGAAGACACGAGCGCGGATTATAGTGCCAAATGCGTAAGCAGTTGGCGTAATTTTTAAGAAATATTTTTTGTGGGTTATGTTTTGGTCAGCCCACAACCCACACGATATCAAAATGGAAATTAGAATTGCCACATCTGCAACAGAAGTAAACAATCGCCCGAGGAAGTACATTTTCCTGAAATACGTGATCGTTTTAATCAATCTGTTTACATGACAACTGGAATACAATAAAAATAGCAACTTCCCTGATTTTTATTTACGTTCTATTAATAATAAATTGAACACGTGTTCGTTACGCCAATAATTGAACTGTTTATTGTTCTTGGCAATGAAATCTCAGATTTATCTAGCAATATCATATTTCATCAATGCACGACTACATTATACGAGGTCAGTTCTTAAATCGGGGGCGCCGGTGGCATTTTTGCAAAAGTGACTAAGCTGGCTCAATACTCATTTCCTTTCATTACCTCAGCTAATTCAGGAGATATTTTCGCCGACAGATGTGTGTGTAGTAGACTGTCCCCTACCATCTATTTAAAGTATCGTACGATTAGATTCCAACCAATGAACGAACAGCATTTGTGGGCTCGTCTGGACCCCCCTTCCCCCCAAACGACGTCATTCACAGGCCTTCACCTTACTGCCTACCTGTTTGACTGCTAATGCAGTCATCAAACAGTGGGTGCGATTGCATTCCTGGACCGGTTTTTATGTAATTATTGAACAGGTGGAGAAAGGATCGATGATAAAATCGTCCTGCATTAAATATGGAATTTTGGATGCTTCCTGTTTTTTTAGTTCCTATTACTTATGAAACTTCCGGAATTAATTWTTGGAATTTTCGATTCCTACATTACATTTTGGATACCACTCGTTTTGCACCTTTATAGGTACGTCAGCTATACGTTGGCTKGTCGTTGAGTTGACGACCTTGTAAACTAGATAACTGTACACATACGAATACTAATTCTAGAATCTAGTGTGAAAAAAAACTCGCGTGTCTAAACTTAGATCTCAACATGTTTGAAAATGTCAAAACATATACACCTATTGCAAATATGGGAAGAGTTCAGKTTTTGGAAGTGTTATAGAAGAACGAACTTAATCAAAGACCTTGAAAGCAAGTTGGCTTGGAATGTTTTGTTTCTATCCACTTTTACAGAATCACCTACGATCTCGTTTTGGTCTTCGGTCATTCAGAATATCCACATTTGTAATGTTTGTTCTCAAGCTATTTATTAACACAGAGTGCAAGTCTTTTACTACTTCCAGTGAATTTAAACTGGTTCTATAAGTATACATAATATTTATCTTATTTCCCGTGCATTTCCACATATTCCATTCAGAATATTCCACTGTCACACGTATTTTTTACATCCCACTAAAACGAGTTCTGTCAATAAATATGTTTATCACTTAGCCAAAAATCCTGGCGAGGTATTTGCTTAGACGCTTAAGTTTCTCTCGTTATTTATAAGCGTTTGGACTTTGGAACAATTATTTTCGCAGCGAAAAAATAAAAAAGTTTACCGAAACGTCATCAGGTGTTTATCAGTACAAAGAACCGAAGCAACGAATAGCCAACCCACGACAATTTTTTAAGACGCGCCTCCAATCGACCGCTTTCATTGACCTTAAAATAGCGAATATTCCACGCACTATTACTGTTAATAATAAAATTATAAGTGCCATTTAAGTCACTTAAAACAACCTTCACTGGAGACTGGATAACTATATCAACAAAGCCATAAATGGTTGGCTCAAGCTTGGCATAAAATTCAGTTTACTGAGCAAGTATGATTCTCAAATGAAGACTTGGAGAACGAAAGAATTTCTAATTTTACCTGTAACTTCACTGGCTTAAACTTGATAAAAGGTACATGAATAATAGAAAAAAAATAAGACTAATTTGCACATGATTATACTTGGAGCAAGTATATCTATAAACTCCTAACTTTTTGACAGTTTAGCGTCAAAACAAATCCAAGATATTTTGTCTGTTTTGTTTGGTGTAAAATTATTGTTAATAATCAAGAAAGTTTACCGAGTGTTCTTGTTCTGTTTCTACTGTAAATTTCACTTTGGGGTGAATGTTTTTAATTGTACTTTAAGTCTTTGAGACTTGGGCTAATAGCTGCAATTTACCATCAAAGCAAGCAATAACATCGTCATTCGTCAACACATAAGAAGCAGGAAAATATTGCTTTTTTGTTAGTGTTAAGTCTAATATATTTTACTACAGCTTTAACATAATTAAATCTACTGACCGTGGGCTTAATGGTGACTCGAAGGGTAACCCTATTGCTAAATCTATTGTTTGTGTGTATGTAATTTTGAACAACACAAAGTTATGTAATTTTGAAAGTCCGCGCTAGCCTTGCCCTTTCATAAATTGGGTAGATATACATATACAGTACACGCCAAACACGAGATTAGCCAATTTTTAATATTAACATTTTTCAAAGCGCACAATTAGAATAAGAATTGACTCAGAACTCCTGTTTTGGGACCAGATGATGGAACTACTGGACGTGGACTAGTCTGGAGCAAAGGAAAATCCACAAGGATGACGAAAGGCCACACTAAACATCCAGAAAAATAAATGCTTAGGCAGTGATTGTTAATGCTCGATTTATATGTTCAATAAATGAAGAAAATTCCAATGGAGTGCGATATTTCAATATCTTGCAGAACTAGTCCGAAATTGACCTTTATGTTTCCTTCTTCTATAGAAGGTGATGCTTAGAATAGAAACATCTGGTTTCAACAAGACGGTGCGCCTCCTTATTTTCCAAAACTTCCCCATGAATATCTGAATGCCGTTTGATTTGCTAAACGCTAATCTTTTAAATGGACCACACTCCTTTGAACTCATTACATACTCATATTTGACATGTGCCCAGATAAACGTAATCTGCTAAAAATACTGAAATGTGGAAAATAACAATTGAAGGAATACGTATTATGGACGATGTCGTATAAACGCAACGAACCCTAAATCATCAATGTCACAATATTGAGCTTGATTTGATGAATCAGATAGGTACTACCTACTTATTTATACTACCAGTATATATTTCACTACAGTACGATGGAATGAAATCAAAGCCCATATAACTATATGTAGAGTTCACAAAAACCACACGCATTAGCTTTGATAATAAATACAGATGCAACTACCATCAATTCTACTTTCTGTAAGTGCTTCAATAACATTACATTTAATGCAAAAAGGTTAAACTCAGTTTTCGACAAACTTGTGCAAAGGAAAGCTAAGGAACTGAACATTACTTTGGCAGAAAACGCATACTGCACAAGCTCTTTAAGTAGCTGATGCAAAATCCTCGAAGAAGAGTTAAGGGCGTGTAATTCAAACCCGACAGTAATTCCAATTATACCACAAATCCTGCACGGTGGAAAAGTCCCGTCCCTTCGATCGCCCCGGAATATGTGATCTATTTCTCCGGATTGCCAGCGCCCGTATAAAATTCCCGGCAGAAATGAATCAATATGTTTTTCTTCTTTTGTTATTCCTATTCTTACAACGTTATTAGTTCTGATTTATTGGCCTTTCCTCTGCTGCTGCGGCTTATTATTGCTGTATCGTCATCCTACTCTGACGTCCGACAAAGCTGATTGAAAGCGTCATATTGAAAGATTACTTGAACGAAAAAGGCTTAATAAGGCAAAATAGTCGCTCAAAATCGATACACACCGTCTGCGATGGGCTTTCAAGGTGATAAAGCAGCTAGGCCGTAATTAAGAAGGAARTCCCTTAAGTCTTTTCAATCGCGATTCCGACGACGCTTCAAGATTCAATCGAATTTTTAATTGTCGACTGTGAAAAACGACGTCGATGGGATCCTGTCTCGAGACGTGTCGAATGACTGTCGGAAGAAAATTAAGACGTAGAGGGGCGCAAAATATCTAGGAACGAAATTCATGCCATTTAGAATTTGGACTGACATCCAATGAAAAATCTACGAGGAATTAACTGCAATGTGGAGATTAAAAATGCAATTCGCTGACTCCGGTTAATAATGAGTTAAAAAAACAGACTACTAAGTATTTTGCGTTGGATACGAATGGAAATTTATATGTTGTACATTGTTGGAAGATTTATAATCACGTTTATTATGATTTTTATACGATCTTGGTTACGAACCAAAGTCCAAAAAACTGCTAATACCTGAACAAATATTGGCAAAGTTGGAAACAATTCATAATTAATTCATGCTACAAAAAATATGTAAAGGCATGCACGGAGTTAAAATGACATAGTTACAAAGTTGATTAATGAAACTTCTCTGGATATTCATTTAGATTTATTGGAGCCTTGCGCCTTATCAACGACATCACTAAATACACATAGTACATAGTATACGACGTCATTCAGTTTAGTGTTCTCAGCCCTGTTACTTTTTTAATTTGAAAGTTAAGTAAACAAACCCTACATATTTGTAAATTTCACCAGATTATGACAAAACTGCGATTCTGACAAGTGACATCAAATTAATTCAGTGTTATATTAAAAAGATTATTTCATTTTGTTAGTTGTATCCCACTGAATTTGTATTTAATCCGATTAAAAGATATGGCGAGCTATACCAATTTATCAATGAAGAGATATTAGATATGATTATAATTTATGGCGGGTGCAAAAAAATGTAAAAGACACTAAACGTTTTACCAAAACCGCTTCCAAACAAACGGAGAACATCCATGACAATTCTAACATGTGTCAATGTAGATACATATGTTTCAATTCGTCGGATAATGACAGAGGTAGATATTTTCTATTCATCAATACGAGCTCTAAAACGCAATAAATGGCACACATATAAAATTACATTTACACCAATCTTTATTGCCCGCAGATTATGAAAGACTTCTTAGTTTCATAGCATCATTAGCAATTACAAGGGATATGACTATTTTATAAACCATAATGTGATGTTCAGACGAATTTCTATGCCACGATGATGGGAATACTGCAACTACTGGTCAAAACAGAATCCACACTGACTTAGAGAAACACACCTTCAAAATATTTGGGAWGTCAGTCTGWGGTGTGGTATTGTTGATGATGGYTACTTTCCAAAATTCTACGAAGGTACATTCACAGTGGGGTGTATAAATGATMGGATTACCTAGACGAGATAGGTATTCYTAGGTACACATTTAWAGCAAGATGATATTGCAACAGGATGCAAGTGAAGTAGTGAAGTAGTTACTAGATCTCCAGACCTTATACCGTTACACTTTTTCTTTTGGTTTATCTTCAAAAACAGAATTCATGTTGCATATTAAATGAAAAACTTCTCAAAATGTGCACTCCATAAATTTGGAGCACAGTGGAGGTCACTTTGACCACATGCTGGATTAGTTTATTATTATTAATTTAATCACAGAAATACTGTTTTACTAATTGAATAAATTCATTATTTTGCGTTGATTATGTTTTACTATTTTTATTATGCTATTTTATTTATAGATAGCTAGATAGAGAAGTAAAAGTTCCTTAAAAATCAGGTGGAAACCACAGACGGCATCGTACACTTTATAATCTAATAGTGTTTCATGTCATTTACAAGTATGTAGGATCGATATCAAAAAGACTAGCTGTTGCCTGGGGCTTTGCTCCAGCAGAAGAAGATCGTATTTTTCCTATATACCAAAATACAAAACTTTTGAAACAAATGCATGGTATCTAATGTTATTTCTAATCAAATGTGAACATACTCATACTCTTTTCACCTTCCCTGGGAGGTATTTGCAAAAAAAAGTAAAACAGTACGTATATGTGTTACTTTTTCACCACAGCCCTGAATATAAAAGGTCATTATTATTGCTTCGAAAATAACGGAAATTTACACCTTTAAGAGTGGAATTTTTAAAACTAGTTAAATATGAGTGTATTAATTTCTAAACAATAGCCTAAACACGTCATTATTTACTTCGTAAATAATTCCACCTAAAGAAATTATGTTATGATATAGAAACCTACAAGCTAGTGTCTTCCATTTTGTTCCAATAAAAACAAGATAGTATCTAGCAAGAAGACGCGCAATGGGAGTGTACTGGACCGACGATTTTGATAATGGCTTGATGTAGTAGAAAAATTTTCTAAACAGCGCTAAAAATTTCACAGTATTATTAGTTTTCATTCAATTAACACATAAAATGAAGAATATGATAGCTATTAGCCATGACCTTACACCACAATACTAAATGAATTAGAAGAAAAACACACATCATCAGCATTTGTCTGATGAGGATGCAAAGATAGTAAAGCTATTCCAGTCAAACATTACTGGAGTTAAGAACTTCCAGATTGGAAGGAGATAAATTAATTGATGTGGAAAACCCCATACTATTCGAAATAATTGAAAAAAGTCATCCACTATTATATGTAATGTTATAGATATTGGAAGCTATAATCCCAAAAAGTTTGGAATTAAGAATTAACAAACAAAAAGGAATACTTGATTTCGGGAAGGCTCCAAAATCTTCACCGCTCTATATTTCATGACAAAATATGCATAAAAGGGTAAATATGTATGTACCTAATGAACGACATTAAGAAGTTGCTTCTAAATATTTTTATTCCTAAATTTTGAAGACATTTTTGGTGGCAGGTGTACCTATAATTCCAAATATATCTACACCATTTAACTCACCTCAGCGAAATTAGTGCAAGGTGGATTAAGACTACCTCAACGATGACATGTTTAGAAACAAATTTATTGCAAAGGTCGCTTAGTAAGCTGCCCTTCGCAACTATTTATAAAGTAAGCGATTCGTACGAGACTGTTATTGAAGCCGGCACGTGTTCTAAGCATCTTGCATAACAAATTTTAGCAGAGCCAGCGGTTTTTGCAGACGGTGGACATTCCAAGGCGCACAGGTACCGCGCGAGTGAAAGTATGCGAATAGTGCTGGCAAAAGGAGTAGATCTCCGGGTGAATGTCATTGGCTCGGTTTTTGCTCTCAAAAATCAGGCGATTGAAAAATACTTACGTGTGATGAATAAGGCGGAGAATACTGCCAAGAAGCGTTTGATCTGTTTAATCACAGTATACATACTAGGATGTATCGGTTCTGTTCACCAACGGACACTTTTTTGGGTAAATTCGAGCAACACACTAGAACTGGTAAGACGACTGTCACGTGTACTTAAGCGAACCGGGACGTCGGTCTATACCCCTCCGCTTATGCAGGTGAACTGAAAGCGCGCGGCCGGCGGCGTCAAAAAGCGGCGTTCCGTGGCGTGGCGCACCGGCAACGGTCTAGCGGTCTCTCTCTCGCGCCAGGTCGTCGAAGCAACCGACGAGGACGCTAAATGTAGGTGTTTTTTTAATTAGGTTTCCTCGGCAGTAGGTACAGAATCACGCCACCGACGTTGTATGCGTCGATAGGTTGAAAGTTGCGATTGTTTATGGGTAGAAGTGGCCTGATCGCACGCAGTGGCTTTGCTATGTGATTCAGCGATTATATTAGCGATTTGGAAGAATGAGAATCGGGTTAGTGGGATTGCGTTGCCATGACGTGGTCAGTGGTACCACTTACTATTCCCGAAATTTTGGCTTGGCGGATGTACTACAGCACATTATGAGATACATCATCTATATTCTACAGTGTGAGTCAGCATGATGTGTATAACATTAACAAAAATGCTCTGCATAAAAGAAGCTCATAGATCGAAAATGTACAGATTTTCTCTTGGTTACCCGCAGAAAACTACACATTACAAAAATATTTAATTTCCTGCCCTAGACCCTGGAGTTCAAGTATTTATTTGATGTACCCACATTTGCCGGATGCTGTCGTTCTTGCACAAAACAACGTCTTTGCGCATTCTTACACCTTACGCGAGTCGCGCGGTGCGACTCGAAGTTAGGGATGCCGATTCGAAAATCGATTTGTCAATGTATCGATTTTTTTTGTATTTAAAAATCGATTTTTATATCGATTATAACTTTATAGATGCTTTGGTACATCGATCCATTTTTTTACCGAATCGAATCGTCTTTTTGTTGTTTTTTTTTAAGTTGTCTTATTTTAAAGGTTGGTAGTTGACGACGTTGACGTTGTACTTGAACGCATGCGCACAAACCTGATGACATTAAATTTTTGCATTTTATTTTATAACCACATATCAGATAGTAGGTGATATGTGTTTTATAACCTCACTATTATGTCGGTGTCTGTTGTGTGATGTGTGGTCGGTTCAGTCGGTTGACTGGTTATTCGGTAACTAACTTGTCTCTGCTTGTCTTGTACCTTATTTTCTAAAGCACCGAACTACATACTTCTCACTAGTATTTTAGTTTGTTATTGCTGTACTTGTGTAACAATGGAGTTCAACACATTACGGCAAAAAAGTAGTGGGTGAAAACTTATATGTCTACTAACTAAAAATTACTTTGCAAATCCAAAATACGTCGGAAAACATGAACTGCAGCGATAATTTTCTAGAAATGTCATATAAATTCAACCAATGTGAGCCATCAACATCCTTAATTTAAAGGTCCGTGACGTAATACTGAAATTCTTAATAGAGAGATCGATTTTGCAGGAATCGATTTTTAACAGCACGATTTTTCTGAATCGATTTCTCCAGATAACGATTCATATCGATTCGCAAAATCGATTCATTTTGAGAAAAATCGGCATCCCTACTCGAAGTAGCGCGCTTGGTCCTAAAAGACTAACTTTTACGTGTCAAATGAGATCTTAAAAACAGAGAAAACAGCCGTGAGTTTCGCTGTTTTTCGGCTCCTTAGACGGCAACACCGGCCGAATAACCAACACAGATACTCTCAACCAGAGAAAAGATAACTATAGAGTACAGTACCATAGATTATAATCGGCAGCGAGTGACACATAACATCGAACACCTACCTCTGTTGCGCAGCGACGCGACGGGCCAATAAAATTTACTGACCGAATAACCAACACAGATATTCTTCTCCAGAGAAAAGAAAAAAAAGAGAGTACAGTACCATAGTTTATAAGCCGTAACGAGTGACAGATAACATCGAAAACCTATCTCTGTTGCGCAGCGATGGGCCAATGAAATTGAAGCTGTCCATAGAATTACAGTGAAATATCGAGCATGCATGGAATCTTTGCAAGGTTGATCAAAGTAAGAATAACTTTTGTAATATCCGCAACAAACACTCCCAATACAAGTAAACACAAGCTAAATGTGTTTCATCATTTAAGTACGGTTATGTACAGATCAAACGAGTATAACATCTATAGTCTTTTTAGAACACGTGACTTTCGAAGCGGCTGCCGGAGGGCACCTGTCAAAACGATGGAGCTTTTAACGCGCTGTCATAGATACCTAAATGGGCTTGTTTCATATATCTTTTTTATTAAAAACAAATTAAATTATGTGTTTAACTGTACCAGAAATGGCTATTTTTATTTTTATAATAAGTCAGTTTATACAGAAAAACAATATTATATTTTTAAAGGCGGAAAATATTACGTCATTTCGTGCAAACCCTAACGGCGCCTGCGCGAAATTCCAAAATCAACACTGTCAGTTCTCCTGATTTCTCGGCAAACACCTACGGCATTATACATTATAATGGCGTTACATATACCTCCAACTTGAATTACTTTGCGCAAGATAAACAAATTGTACATACAATTGCGCTCCTAATATGTGTTTTTGTCCTATTATAATTGTCGTAAACTATATTTTTGTGTTAACTTTTCTGTTAAATATGGGTTGTGCAAAGCAGTGTAGATTGGCAGTCGCGCTTTGCAATCGAATTAAACTAAAACACGTGCGTCAATTTGCAACGCTCTCACGCATTGTTTGTTTTGGTATGATTTGGTAGCTTTAATAGCTAACCACCATCGCTGAAGCAATTGTATATTCTCCGGGAATCTGATAAACAATTTATCAGGGCAGTTTACGCTATTATTGCCGCAATTTGGCACTATACACACTTTTTTCGWGGCATCTCAGAATCACTTTGTTCGCAACCACACAGCCACACACCCTCACGAAATCGTAAACAAAACAGCCGGCAACCTGCGGGCAACACATCACGCTTACGATGACGCGTAGGCGGCGGCGCGTGCGTATTATTACGATGCACGAAATTACGTCATGGGCAATATTAATTTTAAACAGTCAAATTTCATTAACAAAATTCGTAAAAATGTGAAGGAAGAGCACTAAATAACCATTGTAGATTAGTTCTACATAAAGATTTCAGTAATTCCCGGATTGTGAAACAGGCCAAKTACTTAATGCCAACGTCAGTCACTAGAACTGGGACATTCGATTCAATTCAAATCGTTCGATCAATCGCATAGATTGGGATCATTCAAGTCGTTCAAGAATCATTACCGAGAACGAGTGACTGAGTTGCTAGACCTGCTAGACAGCGGAGAGCTGCAATGAATCCAGTAACAGTAGCCACTGCCACTAGCCAGCCAGTGAACGGTCAACCACGACCGTCGCACAAACGACACTGATTCGTTAGCTGTGAATCAAGCCATGAGTCCTTCAATTTGAACGACTTGGTTATGAACGACCCAACTGTATCAGCCACGCGTCCGATTCCACGGTTTCGTTAGCCATGTTGAATGACGTAATCTAAAAAAGCCTAATTTCGTTAACAAAACAGGAACTTATGGCACAGATTTTCTCATAAACAGAGTTATCAAACTCACGACCAGTTTTTTCAAACTGAATCTAGAATATTGTAAAAATTATCACTGGCCAACGTATTTTCTCCTGCAGCGGTATAACAATGGACTAGTTTTACATAAGGTCATGTGATAAAATTGCAGAAAGCAAACACATGAATTCTTTTTTCCTTCCTTCGAAGAAGCATGGTAAAAATTTTCACATGTTTTATATTCTAAACATCTAATCTGTCTCTATAACGCAACTAGAAGCCTTCTAGCATATTAGTATTATGTAAAAATATGTTGAATAACATCGCATCAAAACCATTACCTATGCAATAAGTTTGGAGTGCCTCAGGGATCGCTACGTGCGCCCAAGCTTTTGTTATTATGTCTTTGATGTAGTCGATGCAACTCCAGAGGTAACGAAATTAGTTAAAAAAATTACAAGGTTGGCATAAATAGCCTTCGATGCAGCTTTGCTTGCAACACTATCTTCCTCCACCTCTATCTGTCACATGCTACTCTCGCTCGTATACCACAACACCTTTGTCATGTCCCCCGCCCTTTTTGGTCTTCTCTCCATAGTTTCGCCCAACATAATTTTTTCATTCTACATTCTTCATACTTAGCAAGTATTATCAAAAAGAGCATTTTTATAGCTAAATGTGTTTAAGAGCACATAATAAAAAAAACATTATTTAACGTGGATATTTTACATATTCAACAAAAGGGCCACTCATTAAACTCATTAGAAATTCTGGAAATACATCATACAAATGCCCTAATGTAATAATCCTAAATTTTCAAATCAATTTCGAACCAACATCATTAATAAACAGTCCTTTTTAAAAGTTTAGCATTCAGGTGGAATTAAAAAAATTGTCAATGTAAAAATGACATAGATAGTACGGGTAACCGGATATAAATAAAGGAATTTGGAGTAAAAAGACATACTATTTCAGTTACTGTAATTGTTATACTTATACTCCAAAGTTGGGTTTATTTATTATTTATCTATTTATATATTTAAACTGATTTTCCAGCTTTATGGGGATAGCAATACCAAAGAAGAAATCCACTGATTGTTGATGTGAACAGGTCTTACGCTGAGCTTTGGGGGTACATTTTGTGAATCCGGCGATGGATATACGCACTACAGCGTATATTGGCATGGTCTGTAAGTACAGAGACCTTCATTGCCGGTTGCCCGACCATTCTGTGAATATCGGAATACGTCATCTAGCGGTGGCTTTACGAACTACGACGTGTTAGGGTCGGTAAATACAGGAAAAGCCCAACAAAAAAAGGAGTCCAGTGCAATCAATTTTCTATGAATGATTAATTTTGTTCATATTCACTTTAATTCAAGGTTACCTACCTACCTATCTGCTATACCATGTATTTAAGATATACGTGTTCACGTCAAGTTTATAGGTGTATCGAAGATACAGCCAGCAGGAATAATTTTAGTAAATTTTATGTCGCGGGGATTTGGAATACCTACATTGTGCTCATTATTCTTCTGTAATATATTATACTGAGTAATAAAACAAAGAAGCAGAAGTTCCGAAACATTACAAATGCACCTAGTTATAAGTCTTGTATATTTTCTACTGCCAATCTCGCACAGCTGCTCGACGGATATCTGTGTTATAGATAATAAAAAGAAGTTACACCGGCTCGTGGCTGTCTTGTTCCTTATATTATTCGGTGACGTGGTGCATGTACCTCCATGACATAAGTATATGATGCTGCCAACCTTGAAGGAATGTATACCTAGCGCAAGTTGTTCCGTAACCGAAAGCTCGCTCACTGAGGAAAGATAATATGTGGTAGTGGCTGTACTAAGATACTAATCGTCTAATACGAATCTTGCTTGCCACTCGAAATTCGAGATCGAGACTGGCATTTTTACGTCTCGAACTTTCGAGACAATATCGAAGTACAAAGAACAATAGGGCTCTAGATACAGTAGATACAGACATCATAAAATAAGAAACTTAGCGGAAAGCTTAAACCTAGAACTACCGAGTGCAAAAATATTTTTCTTACTTATGTAAACTGTTTCATTTGTTTCTGTGTGATGCATAAAAAATAGTTTCAGTAAAGATTACTTTTTTGTTGTAATCAAAACAGAATCGATGCATATTGCATTTGTTTTGATCATCCACAATACGCACATCAAATATGAGATTTTCGACTGTCGCAACGAGATCGAGAATGCCCAAATCTCGTCTCGTCTCGCGGCAACACCACTTGTAAGATTAGTACCTGGACGACACGATCCAGGCTCCACCTATATAGGTATATGGAAGCTCTAGCTAACGACCTGGAGCACACCCCTATGTGTCAAAGGTACCAACTGGTGCTGGCCGTCCTCGAATTAAAGACTGTCAAGCCTTTTACGTGAAGTAGAGGCACATCGCTCTCCTGGATGTACCATCTAAAATCTGATGTCGTAACCTGTAGAACGTTGGTACCCAACCTGAAGACTTGGAGAACACTGCCTCCCCCACCCTACTGACTGCCTCATGGGCACATGCCAGGATTGTATGAATTTTCGCTTGGAATACGCTAGTAAACTCTCCTAGTAGCAAACTAAGTTATACCCTCGTAGATGTACCACATACTCCAGCGCCAGCACCCGCGTCTGTTTTAGACCCGTCCGCGTACCGGATGAGTCCTTGTAGTACAAGCATGTTTTCACCATTCAGAAATCACTCCTCCCTATTGGTGTATCAAAACGTATTGATGTGTTAATCATTAAGAGAATAGCTTGATATCCGGATTTCTAGTTACCTAACCCCTGCAATCTAAAGGTCACTCTCCGGGCTTCACATAATGCGCGCCAGGAAGAAAGTCTCACCTTGGGAATGTAACATGGTCCACCATTTGGCCATGAATAATGGTAGGCACACCAACGGTTTAAATGTATCGCGACAATTTTCGCCCCCACCACAGCTGCCTTCTTTTCTGGCGCGCGTATTACTCTACCCTTAGGTATAGAGGTTCCAGTCCCAGAAGCATCTCCATACACGCAGCATGTGTCGTTAACGCCGTCCTGTTACTATGCTTCACTGTGGAGCACCACCATACCAGGGCGGCGTATGTAATAAGAAGTCTCACTACAGTTGCGTACAGCCAGTACGAGACCTGTGGTTTAAGTCCCCAACTGTTTCCCCAAAATGTCTGCATACCCACAGCGCTGCATACGCCTATCTGATTTTGTTAACATGATCCGTCCAAGCCAGTTTAGAATTCAGGGTTACACCTAGATACCTCACCGTTGGTACCGGCTTCAGTGCTACGTTTTGCAAAGAAGGCCATCGAATAAATCTGCGTTTGCGTTTATTTGTGAAGACTAAGAGTTCCATCTTTGCCTGATTAATCGACAAGTCTCTCTGTTTACAGCACCTGCTGGTCCTGTTTAAAACGATTTGCATCGGCTCTGAAACCGGCACTAGAAATGACAATGCACAGGTCATCTGCATAAGCCTGCGCATAGTATCAGTTTTTGTTGAGGTAAACAAGCAGAGTGTCCACAAGGAGAGACCATAAGAGGGGAGGCGGACAGCCTCGCGCTTCGGTCGCCTCTACCCTAGTTTCCCCCGGTGTTAGCTCCAAGCGACGCCAACAAGGTATAGGCTCGATCCATTTTACAATGGCCGCTTCAGAACAAAGAGCATCATTTGAAGGGTTGTTGAAGGCTCCTTCGATATCCAGAAATGCACCTAGTGCCCGTTCCTTTCTAGATAGCGCATTCTCAGTTCGGCAGATGAGCTGATGGAGTACTGTTTCTGTAGGCATGCTGATTTGGGTTTAGAGGTGTGCCACCAACACCCGACCCCTTAACTAACGCTCATCCAGCTTTTGACTCGCCTTCAACCAAAACGAGAACAGACTGATCGGCCGAAAATCCTTAGGCTGGTCATGGTGAAATCGACCAGTTTTTTGTATAAACACCGCCTCAGGACATCGGTATGTGTCCAAAGTTACTGAAGCTTTTATTAAGTGATAAAGCGGTCCTATGGTGATATCACCCGCTTCCTTGAGAAGAGCGGGAAAACGCTATCAGGTCCCGCCGACTTAAATGGGTCAAAGGAATTAATTGACCATCTTACTTTGTCAAATGTCACATCATCTGAGGTCACGTCCCAGGTTTTCTCTCTGGTTCTTTTGGTCACGTTGTCGTCCAAACCTGTATAGGATCCCGGAAAGTGAGTCTTCAGCTGACACTGTGCGGCGCCTTCAGTTTCCGTATCGCACCACAGTGCTTTTTTGTTTTGTGTAACCCTTTCTAAAAGGCTGTTTTCTTCAAAGCAAGTGATTATGGTCCCTGTTAACTTTTCAGCGGCCAAGACCAGTTCTGTACTAGTTTTAGGTATAGGTCGATACATCGAGATTTTAGCCAATAGGTCCTTTCGATATGGGTCACAGTTGGCTTGTTTCGGATTTCAGAAGGTGCATTTTGACCCATTACATCTCTGTTCAGTTTGAATTGACTGTACCTGTGATTCGACAAACTTGGTTCCCTCAGTACCCTCCAATAACGAAAATATCTTACCCAGGAAAGCATCTATCCCCCCATTCCAATCTTGAGCTTTGTAGTGCGGATCGTCGCACTCTGCTTTGTAACCAATTTGTAACATATGATTATGGTGGGGTGTGGCGAACTTGTACTACCTGTGCATATGTATATATAGATATAGCTGATTAAGAGTAGGGCAGTATTCATATATACTCAGATAGAGTCAGATGTAGAATAGAACTGTAGTGTATAGTATGGGAATAAATAGTGGTGTTAAATAGGAAGGGTATTTATTAAGATCCCTTTACATGGCGATCCTGCCAGCGCCTATACGAATGCACAAAGATGGGTACGAAGCTATCTAAGGAAGAAAGTATCATAATTGAAGCTGCCGGCACTGGATCCAATGTGGCCACACAAGAATCTTTTGCTCACAAGGAATGAATGGTTTTTGGTAATAGTCATCGTCTTTTTAGTTGCAATAATTGGTGTGTATTTAGGCAAAAGGTGTAATAGATTCATTCAAACGATGGTGCGTAAAGAAATTTACAAGAACGAGCTACAACGATCCCAGGGCAATATTGATAGACTCCCGTCCAGCAGCGTAGGTGTAAGTCAGTCCTGAACCGCCGAGATAGAAGCACCCGCTCCGCCCAGTACTAACCCTTGTAGAATTTGTCCCGAAGGAACAACGCAGAGCTCCATGCAGCAGCTCCAATCTTCATCCGGACATTCAACCCCCGACAACGACAACGCTTTTCCTTAAATTGCCATAAAAGTGTGAGTAGACAATTTCGTATGTAAGCTAAAGGTTAAAATACCATGGTACGACGAACTTAATATTAATTGCGTACGCAAGAAGGATTAATTTGGTAAGGTGAACTGGCATAACCGATCGCGGAAATGCAGATCTATTATAACCATAAGTAATGAACTCTTTTTTTTTAATCTAGCCAGTAAATTAGTTCCACTTTAATTTGACGGAAATGTTCAAAATGTTTACATCATTTTTGGACTCTCTTGAATTACTCAAAGTGAACTGCGGTCAACATGAACCAAATGCTGTGGCTTTCATAAAAACCCGTTTAACTGGTAGAGCTAGAGGTTTAATAACTAGCGAAGCAACGGTAGGTGACATCATCACAACCCTGAAGCGTGGCATTAAATGTAGAAGATTCCCAAACAATTACAGTAAAGTTGCAAAATTTGAAGCAGAATATGAAGGGTGCTGTTCAGTAGGCAGACGAAATTGAAATCCTTGCTCTTAGTTTAAAGCGTGCGTACATAACAGAGGGAGTACCATTAGCTACTGCTGATAAATATACAGTTAACAACGTAGTGAAAACTTTATCAAAGAATTCAAATAACGATAGGGCTAAATTAACAATGAAGGCCGGTGCTTTTCACACTGTGCAGGAAGCTCTGTCAAAATTTACTAGTATAACTCAGGACACATTATCAACCGGAAATGTCTTATATTATAAAAATTTTAAAAGAGGTGGACATCGCCGAATACATTTTCTCGCGTTAGAAGTCAATACAGAGGTCATAATGGTTATAGGCCATAGTGGTTATAGGCCATATCAACCAGTAGGACAACAGAGTAGGTCCTACTAACAGAAGTAGAAGTAACTTTAGAGGTAGTTATCGGGGTAATCGCGGGAATTGCTGCACTAAATATTGCGAAAACGCAGCATATTCGTCAAATGTCAGGTATATACCACCAGAGGATGACAATCAGGGAAACGGTGCAGCCCCCCAAGTGGCTCCATTGGGGGATATTGCAAACACACGCCCGGAAAACACTTGTCAGCCAAGATATACACATTAGATTTGCCATTGTCAAATCTTTTATTATTAGATACGAAAATTACCGATTCAACTAATACTTTTTTGAAAGATACAGGGGCCGACATTTCTATTTTTAAATGTGGCAAAGTTAATTCTAAACAATTAGTAATAGTAATTTTACACGCACTACTAAACTAAAAGCGCTGTCTGAATCAGACTAAAAGGTATCACAAACGACGTTTTACACTCTATAGGCACAACTGAAACACGTGTTCTTGCTAATAATAATTATGCACTACCACATCGCTTTCACATAGTAAATCAAGATTTTCCTATTCCTGCAGACGGAAATCCTAGGCCGTGATTTTATAATAAAATAAAATGCAAATTAGACTATTTGACTTGTACTATAACAATACGCCCAGGACAGCACGACTTGAATCTACCAATACTCAACGGACCAAATGAAGATAATTATTCCACCTAGATGCGAGGTTGTGAGGAGTATAAGTTCCTTAAAGCTTAAATTCTGATGCAGTAGTTGAAAATCAGGAGTTAGTCCAGATGTACATGTTGCTAGAGGCATAGCTTCAAAACATAATCCGCTAGTTAGAATAGTTAATACAACCTTTGATAACGTAACACTGAAACAAGTAAAATTAAAATTAAATAAATATTCTCAGATAAGGAATCACGCAATGTAACTTCTTTTAGTGTCGATTCAGGTTCTTGCAGATTCACAAGGCTTCCTTTTGCTTTATCTGTTAGTCCTAACAGTTTTCAACGCATGATGTCGTTCACTTTTGCAAGTCTGACTCCAGAAAAAGCTTTTTTGTATATGGATGATTTAATTGTAATCGGTTGTTCACAAAAATATCATTTACAGAATTTGAAAAGTGTTTTCGAAAGTTGTCGAGGATACAATCTTAAATTAAATCCAGAGAAGTGTAAATTCTTCAGGAAAGAAGTTACTTGTATACATAAAATAACGGACAAAGGTACGACATAATTTGCAACTATCCAATACCACAAAATGCAGACGCAGTAAAGCGATTCGTAGCATTCTGTAATTATTACCGTCGTTTTATCACACATTTTGCAGAAATTACGTATCCCCTAAATCAATTGACCAAAAAAGATCAAAATTTATTTGGACATCAGAATATCAGAATTCTTTTGAAATGCTTAAAGGTGGATTAATAAGCCCACAAGTTTTACAATATCCGGATTACACTAAACAATTTATATTAACTACTGACGCATCGAAACAAGCGTGCGGTGCAATTTTGTCGCAAAAACATAATAGCATTGAACTCCCGATTCCTTACGCATCACGTTCTTTCACTAGAGGAGAAGCAAACAAGTCCACGATTGAAAAAGAGCTAGCTTCTATTCATTGGACAATAAATTATTTTAGGCCATATTTATATGGACAAAAATTTGTTGTTAAATCCGATCACAGGCTATTAGTTTATTTATTTTCTATGAAAAATCCTTCTTCAAAATTAACAAGAATGGAATTTGAATTTGAAATACTGTATATTAAAGGTAGTGAAAATGTTGACGTAGATGCATTGTCTAGAATAGATGTTAAACAGTTAATAGAAGTACGAGATAATATTTCACAAATTCTTGCGGTAACTCGGTCTATGACAAAAAGTTAAGATTTAGTCTTGTCAGCAAGAAAAAAAAAAGAAAAGAAAAGAAATACAATCAAAGACATACCGTATTCAGAACCAACCATTTACGAATCTTTAGATAACTTAGAAGCTTTAAAATCGCCACTATGTACTGCAATTTCAAATACAGCCTACAGGTCTTAGGATGTTGTTTAGGCAAACAAATAAAACACGTACTCGACATGTTGCAAATAATGACAATTTTGTTCTAGAACAGTTAATGTCTCAGCTAGATGCGTTTGCAGATGAATGTAATATAAATAAATGTCGATTAAAAATGAACGACGAAATTTTTACGATGTGCACAGCTAATGAATTTAAAGTAATTAGCCAAAAATTTTTAAGACGTTTAACAATACTATTACTTAAGGTACCTAAACTAATAACGAACTCAGACGAGAAAAACGAACTTATACAGAAATACCACAACGAACCTCTAACAGGGGGACACTAGTCAAAAAAGACTTCTGAAGAAGCTTAAAGCATTCTACAAATGGCGAAACATGTCGCGGGACGTCGCGAACTGCGTCAAAAAATGTCACAGATTACAAGATTAGACAACCGGAACCGTTAGTTATAACTCCTACTTCGCAAACAGCTTTTGATATTGTTTGTATAGACACAATAGGACCCTTGCCAAAAACAAATCAAGGAAATACATACGCTGTTACTATACAGTGTGATCTTACTAGGTATATTTCTATTTTACCTCTCCCATCTAAAGATGCAAAAACGGTCGCTCAAGCAATGTTTGAGAAATTCATTTTGATTTATGGTCCAATGAAACAAATACGCATTGATATGGGAAGTGAATACAAAAACCAGTTATTTGAAAACTTAACTAAAATGCTTAATATAGGTCACAAAACATCTACCGCCTACCACAGTCAAAGCATTGGGGCATGCGAACGTAATCACCGAGTATTAAATGAGTATCTTCGAATGTACGTTAACGAGATTCAAACGGATTGGGAAGATTGGTTTAAATATTACACATTTTGTAATAAAACAAATCCCAGTTCTTATCATAACTTTACTCCTTTTGAACTTGTTTTTGCAAGAAAAGTAGAACTGCCAGAAATGCTGACAGGTTTACAAATAGATCCATTGTACAATATTGACGCATACGAAAAAGAAAAAGAAATTGAAAAACTAAATTTGATAGTGAAGCTGCTTCGTTGAGCATAAATCCAGGTGATTAAGTAGTTGTTACTGACGAGACAAGAAGTAAATTGAACTCATGGTATTCAGGTCCATGTACAGTGATAAATGTAGATGGTCTAAATTGTACTCTTAAAAGTGCTCAAAATCGCACATTTGAAGTGCACAAAAATAGAGTTAGGCTTTACGATGAACCATTGTAAAAATGTGAGTTTAATACACAAAGTGCTTACCGTCGCGCATCGCAGTATTGTTGGGCGATACGTATCGATACTTCTAAGGTATCGATACTTTTGCTTTCGATGCCCGATATTTTGTATCGATACTTGCTGTTGCGATACTTCTCTGGATCGATACCAATCAGAGTGGTATCGAATCATTTATTCTCTACCAACCATATCCTCGTTATCTTCCATTTAATTTGCGGAAAAAGTGGCAACGACATTACTATAGTATAGCATTATATATTTTAAACCATATAGCCTGATTACGGTTTTAATAAAAAGCATATCCTTAACGCAATAGGACCTTTTCTTATAGAACAACATTGCAATAATGTAAATTGTGCCCGTACAAATAATTTATTGGAGGCTCTAATTTGTGTTTATAATTGGATTCTCATAAGAAATCGTGAACGTTAAAATGCCAGATTAAGTCTTAAAAATGGCTTACCTCTTATCAAGGTATGTGCATTGTGCATGTGCACTTTTTTATAATTAGTAATACAGTAATATAAAAAATCAGGTGAATTTTATTTGTGTTAATTAATTAATTCTCGTAATAAATCCCCAAATGCCGTCAATCCTTTTTTAGCAAATATGACTATTTTAGTCCAGCCTTTTTCATCAAATATATTCAATTCACTGTCCTTGCATGGTGACAAATGATTGATATGTTTAACATGATGCACTAGTAACTGACGAAGCTGAAGAATAGAAAGGTTTTTAGAAACAATGATGTAAAATTATGTAAAACAAGAAGTGCTTTAATTCATTTTATATCGATTTGCTATTTCCTGGATCGATATTTATCCGATACTACGAATATTGATACTCAGAAAAAGATATGATGCGTGTATCGATATACAGCATTGCGATACGTATGAATACCGAATATCGATACATTTTGATCGCCCAACACTTACGAGAAGTGTAACTGTACATCGCGTATATCACGTAGCGTTATTCATAATGTTAACGTAAATATGTATCTAGTATCTAGTATCTATTAAGAGTAGGGCAGTATTTATGTATACTCAGATAGAGTCAGATGTAGAATAGAATTCTAGTATATAGTATGGAATAAATAGTGGTGTTAAATAGAAAGGGTATTTATTAAGATCCTTTTACAGCTTCCTGCAACATGCGCTACGGGTTAGCGGCGGAAATGCCTGCCGTAAGCTAGTTCAATCCATTAATCAGGAATAAGTATAAAATAATGACATCTGCAAAATATCTAGGTATACTTGTATATATAACATATGCCTAACAGATTAGTGAGTGCGAATTGTAGTTCTAAAAACTTAGAAGCCACTTGTTTATGGTCTTCTTCAGTGACATACCTACTATAAGTGCAGGAAATTCAGAAGCTACTGCATCAATTTTTTGTAATCCAGTTTTAAAAAGGGGATATGCTGGCGCCTGTGCCAGATTTTAATGTGATATGATTACGTATTTCAAAGTTAGACACTTTATATGACAATGGATCGGAAAAAACGTAAAGTAGTTAATGAACTGTTTGTCACATGCCTACGTCACAATTTTAACCTTGTGTCCGGTTTCAATGTAAAATACGGTTGCCCAAATGGAAATTCGTGGTGGTATCAACTATAAAATCACCCAACACACCGTAATACCAAAACAGGCCAAGCTCAGTACTGCGTTGCTTTTATCGGACCTAATTATCCCGTATCATTTACTTAACTGCATTATATTCGAATATATTCAAATGCAGAACGTCAAATATAATGGCACTTGCGTGCTTTGCGAGCTAATATTGTATTTCTATGAATAACTCATTTTCTCGGCACCGGCGTTCTGGCACTAATCCAAATCTCTATCTCTAAACGACAGGTTATTTAGCATTAATTCCGGCAATACGCATAGGTGTACGATCACACGAGCATACTTTGATGGTACCGCAAAACAAGCTTTGAAAAGTTTTGTTGTCTTGGGATATTTATCACATATGATACGTTGTACGTATGGTAAGCAGGGTGATGCTGTATCAGTCTTTTGTCGACGAAATTGAGATCGATTGCTTCTTTCGGTACGGTAATTGACATCAATAAACCCGAGCAGAGGCGTATGCGTTATATAAACCCACAAACAGTGCCGTGGATTTTAAACCAATTTATACATGCCCTATGAAAATGTGACATAGCGGGCAGTAAGTTTTGATAATAAACATTTATTCGAAGAACAATTGACTTCAACCAATTTATGTTTCAAACTAGGGTTAGATATTTAAAAAAATTATGACGCTTACTCAGTAGGCACAATATCCTATTTGCTAACCACTTTTGAAATGTAAGTTGATAGAAAAAACTGGAGGTAACATTTATATGGGTAGAGTGAATGTGAGATATAGTAAGTCAGTACACATTATAAGTATATGTAGTCCGTAGTTATTTAACTTATTGTGCAAAATTTGACGTTTGCAATTATTTGTGTGAGAGGGATGTGATTTTCGTATTTCGCTTCTGAAAGGAATAAACGTACCTACCGATCTCAGATATTACACGGGTACACTCTTCTGAAATTTCATATGCCAATATTTACTAATTTAAATACGAATAAATCATTTTTAATGAAACACCGTATTTTTTCTCGCATCTTCGATTGTAGCATTAAATTTCCTTTCTGCTGATATCAAATCGTTGGTATCGGTCACAAGTGGTTTTTGAGAAATTTGCTATTTTTTTTAAATCACACGTTATCGTGTTCTGTGTGAATGACGTTTGGAGAATTTTCTTTTCTATTGTAGCAGAAATGTTATTGTTTTCGCAGTTATCAGGATTTTCCAGTATTACTTGTAGTTAMAAGTCATTATGTATTTTGACTTTGGATGGTTCAACGTAAAATTCAAAACATATGACCGATTGAACAAAAAAATGATTAGCATCGTTAGTACAACATCCATTATATTTAGAGAAACGGATAATGACAAAATCAAGAATAAAATTAGACAAGTGTTCCACACAGCCACCAGCTTCACGATACAAACGCGCAACTGTTTTAATAAAGAGTTGTTCACCTTTATTAAAATATTTAAAGATCGTGACGAATTGTTCTTTCATATCCTCCCTCCCAATTGCTTAACGTGCCCCCGCAGGAAGAAATCAAGTTTTGTTAAATCTGGAGGTCGCGCTGGGGATGGTGTAGGACCTCCCTTTCAAATCCATTTGTTTGGAAATTCTGCATGCAAGTGTATATGCCCGCATGCCCTTGGTTTACAGCTGTTGCTATTTCTACCTCTTAATGGTATAATAGTAATGGATAACTCAAAATACCATTCTAATTTTTTTTGGGTGACTTTTGAGATATTTATCTTTTCACAGTCGTTGATTTTTAAGTATACATATCTCCAACTGCTGGTTTCTTTGACACCAGGTTTTTGGCCATCCTGTTCAATATACTGTATAAATGCGTAATATTCCTTATTTACTCTTTAATTTGAGATTTTACTCTTCCCAATTTTCCGCTATAGAAATTTCCATTGCTATAGAATAGGCCATTATATGGAAAACGATTCAATGCAGTATCAGATATAGAACCTCATTTACTTAAGTTACGGGCAACAAAAACCACAGTCAACAATAAACTTACTTAAATAACTAGAACTTCGACGTAAACATGAAATTTTAATCATGTTGTTCTTCCCGTTAATTACGATAGCAGTACGTAAAGAGAATGTACAAAGTAAATTGAAATAAAACAATCTAACAAAACATACATATATATGAGGACTCCGTTCTGACGCAAATTGTGTAAAGTTTTTGCCGCTATCAAAAGAAAACCGCTGTGCTTTCATAAAAGGCGAGAGATTCAGTGTTGTGCAAATACAATAAATTTACGCAAAGGAAGCAAGGACATGAATTTAAGATTCTAAGAATTGCTTACGTACGCATATAAGTAATATAGATAGTACTTGTTCGTTGATTGAATTTTGATTGTAGGAAAGGGTGGTTATTTGTAATCATCAGCACGTGTACTTCATAAGTACCTTGAAATGTTATTATCAACCCGTTAGGGGTGTTGTCAAAACTAAGAACTGAATATATAAGAGTTGCGTAGTTTTTGATTATGAAATTTTACCGTACCATTATCTATTTATCCTTACTATTGCGAATACGAGTAACGTATTTTGCAAGACGTTTGAGAATAGCATACCAAAAGTTCCGTTTTGCTGATTTATCAGCTTTTAAATGCCTACCTAATGGATTGCGACAATTTTTATTGGTTGGGTATATTCAAAAACGTTTTAAACACACTAAGCAAAAAGAAGCGACTTACGGTAGAGAAAGAAAAGGATGAAGTTTTTAATTTTCTGAACGTATCTATCTCGATAAAGAACAATCAGCACCATCCCACACCTTAGGAGTGGCATCTTTGCTGTAAGTTAAATAGATGTGTTAAATACAGAATTAAGAGAAAATGTCTCATATCAATTTTTTCGTTCGCTAAAAATTTTCAGTGCATACTTACTGGTGTTCCACCAGAACTATCCATAGTTATATAGAGAAAACTTCAATCTTTTGTCAAGGATAAAATTAATTAACGCGGTCTCCAAGTTATACACAACCATTGCGCTGATATTACATAGGTTGCTATAATGCTATAAGTTGAAGGCATGATTGTGTTGGTCCGGCCCAACTACCTGTTAATCCCTGAGCACTCTTCACATGGAACAGTAAATCGTCTTAGTAGAGTTATTTCCACTGAAGAATAAATAAAACAGTTTAATAATGTTCATATTCATACTCGTATTTCCAAAGAAACAGCAAAATTTTGTTCTTGATTTTTATAATGAACCTGTAATTTGTGAGGATAATTGTAAATAAAACTGATATAATCATATACGCATTTATTTACAGAGAACAATTAGGTAAAAATGTTACTACAAAATACAATATAAAATAATGCCAGTAAAAAGTAATTATCTACAATAATATGGTGTAATGGAAGAAAGCTAACTTCACGGATTCGAATCTATTAGCTTGGCCGTTTATGTACATTTTTATTATGTACTGCAAAAATATTAATCGTTGACTATATATTTTTTGTTTGAAATTATTTTAGATAAATTGACACTATTAAATTTAACGTATAAACATTAGTCTGACTTTGTTTCAAAATATGCATAAATTGTAGTGTTAAGGTGGGCTAATAAAAAATACTATTGAATTGTGAATAACGATTCGCAACAATTTGTAGTTCCATCGAAGCGAATAAGGCACAAGCCCAATGCTACATGGAAAACGAGCATGTTGGTATATATAATTTTCCGTAAGGTAGGTAATCTAAAACTTTTTGGATTTTTCCGATCCACTCTCATCAGAGGCCGCTTTTCCCAAACAACAGAATAAACAACTACTCGTATTTCATTTTACTCAAGAGTAAGACCTGTCAATGAACACTTTTCTTGTTTTTAAATCAGTATTTTTGTATTCATTCAATAACAAAAAGTTTAAGAATGCTCATTCTTACCAATAAAATAAACATTTGCAAAAATGTTTCGGCGCATAGTCAAATGGGCATCAATATGATAGCTTGGAGCAACTTATAAAATCCGAATTAGTTGCACGAAAGTAATTCAATATTGCTTTTGTAGCATTTTCTAACAAAATTTGTTCCTTTTTGTAAGTAATAAAAGACAGATTTAGTCTCTATAGTGTTGGTTGGTAAGTGTCTTGTTTGTTTTCAAAACCAAATAACACAACGATTTCATGATTTATTTTATTGGCGGTTTTTCACAAATTTCTGTTCTCTGTTTCTTAAGGCTTGAATTTACACTGATGTTTTTTCTTCGATTTTGTTTCATTAGTAAAAAAATATTGCCAGTAAAAATGCCTTATGCATGATAGTCACACAGTTCAGTTATTACAAGTTAATAGCAAACATTATACCTACTACATTTTTTACTAAATGTGGATTGCGTCTAACCTAATCTCCGTTAAAATGTAATATGATCTGGTTTGTTTTTGATATGGTCACACATGTTCGGGATTCAGCCTTTTATCAATGGAATTTTCAACACACACAAATTGGAAGGGCACTTTTTATTTGTACACCTCCATTTTTACCCTTTTCAGCATTTCCACAATTCGGCATTCTGAAATTTTCATAATTTTCTAATACACTACACAAACTAATGCCTCCAAAATATTGATACTCACCTCTACTTAGTACACTTACTCGAATATTACCGTCGGCGCAATTATGCTTCCGAATTAACAAGTATTTCAAGTAATCCGGACTATAACATGTTCCATGGACGCAATTAATCCCTGCACCTGAACGACTGTAGTTTTAGGCTACAGAATGCTCTTCAAATTAAAAAAAAATATTTCAAAATTATATAATTTTTTCAATCAATCAACGTCGCCACGGATTACTTGGAGATTTTCTAACAAAATGTAAGGGAGTTGCGTACAAAAGTTGATGTAGGTATTGTTTAATGCAGTATTATTGGATGAATATTGACTGAAACATGACTGAATAAATAATTTTGAAGTTCTGAAGTTTTGCTGCAAGATATAATATGTATAGAAAGGATCGATTGGCGACAGCCAGTGACAAATCTAGAAAGAACCGTTGCCAATTGCAGTACACAAATTGCTTGTGTCTTATTTAGCTATATTGATTTTGTTTTGTACGAAGAGTTATGGGTATGTGCTCAATGTAGTAGTAAGTAAGATTGCTCTTTGACGATGAAAGTGATTATTGTTTGTTTCTACAAGGTGTAACTTCTATTACAAACCAATTTGTGTTGTGTGTAATGTTATTAATAAAACTGATTGTACATTAGATTTATTTTCTTTTATAACCGTGAATGTGAAGTAGTAAGAAAACGCGCCCCTTCGGTGAAACCTGTCGATGCTGATCATGCTTCATTTATAATAAACATGATATAAATGTATCCGATCAGCAAATAGTGCCTTTTGATTACTTTAGTTTTAAATGGGCAGCATATCCTACAGTGAGTGAACATATTCCAGTCATATATTGGCAGCTAGTAAATGATGTGTCTCTTGACAATATATGGTTAATGTTATTTCATCTATTGTTAGATCGATAATAAATTAAACATAGAAAAAAAATTGTGCGCAGTAAAACAAAATTTCTTATTAAAGGCAAGAAAATAGCACATAGACATTGCAAAAGTACTATATTAGTAACGATTACTACATTTTGTATCGAGAACTGTGATAATTATAAAAAATGCAAAGCGAGCATTGAAGCTCAAAGAATAAAATATATTGGGACTCATCATTTTCAAACTTACCTTAGGAATTCTTGAAACACGCTAGGGCGAAAAAGGAAGGCAGGGGTTTATCACAAACCATATTTTAAAAAGAGCGGTTCTCTTTATATGCCTAATCTTTTTGCAACTTCCTTKCAAAGCAGCGTATGTTTCGGATCAAACTTCTTTTTGATGTCATCTCTAATTTAGGTATTCGAACGAGTTAAGCAATGTAAAAATCTTTCCTATGACACATTGTGTTCAGAGAAAGATTTGTTCTCTACACCTGATGGAATTCCTAGTTTTCTTAAAACAATGCGCGACAAGCTCGTTTGAGCCTTTGGCTTTGAAATCTATAAAAAAAGACACAGTCAGATGTAATAAGCCATGACGAAATCAACCGCTACAAATTAAGCTTTCTGCGTTCCATAGTTTAATAAACATATTGGTAATTTATCCCTTAAAAAGGAAAAGCTGAAAAAAAATTAACAACCTTTAAACAAGGGATACGCATATACAAAAATTGTGGACCGAATATTAAAATAACACAATATAAAGCTAGAATTATATAAAAAGTGTTAAACTTTGTGTTAAAATAGGCTCAACAGATTCATGACAAAAGCAGCGGAGGTAAATAAATCAATGTAATTTGGGTGGAACTCTAGTTAGCAACAAATCAAGAACCAATACATATTTACAAACTGTAATGTAATATGGTGTTATATGTTTTGCTGACCATTGCATCAAAAAATAATCACAGCTTAGATCAAAACAACATCAAAATTATACCCCGAAAGAGTAGGTAAAAAACTAAACCTTTTGGATAATTTGGAAATTAAAAAACTATGACGTTTGGCAACGCCGAAATTATAAGCCGACCATCAAACCCAGCCCAGAGATTTTTCATTTTCATTTTACAACCATTGTCAAAATAAGGGGCGTAGAGAAAATTCTGGTCAGTATAGTTGCTCTTTCAAAATGACCTTTAGGGTCGAAACGATCATTAGAGCCATCTAATAAAACTCGTTAAACAAAGCGCTTTCAACTTATCAGCTTGTTTCCAAGCTTCCTCGTTAATGAAATAAGTTACTTTTAGTGAGTAAACCATGTAAGAGTGATAAAGTATAGAGAAGTCATCCGGTGACGTCACTATCCATAGCACTACGCTCCTACCCCGTATTGCAAAAGCCTTGCATACTGCAACAGGTATAAAGAGTAGTAAAATTCACCCTTGGATTTACTGCACCTCAACGGAGGTTTACGAGCTTATTTTTGTTATCAATCAATATAGGATCAAACATATACATGCTAATCCTGTTAAATGGATGACTGTCTGCTTGTTGCGTTCTTGAGATTACTTTTTTGTAAGGTTGAATGCTTCTGCGTTTTAAATCCACATGAATAAGCAAAATCTGTCTCAGACAGGTATATCAGAAGTTCTTTTTAGATTAAGAGAACAAAAACGTTTATCCGCTGGTTTACATAAATATACTTGCGCAATATTAAGCGAAATAATTTACATGATAATTTGTGCAGCAATTATGGAAGTATAAAAAATCACCTGATCTACATAAAAGAATGTTCTAGCAATTTGTCAGAGAATCACGCTTCAAACAACATACGTAATGCGTTCCGCTGGCTAGAGGCTATTTTGGTGGTACAGATTTTTATCGTGTTAAATTATAAATTATGGAATAATTTAGACACAACACCCTTTTTAGGACCGCATTTTAGTAATCATCGCCACGCTATTAAATTACATAAGAACAACCACCAATATGGAAACATTGGAACATATCTAGGCAACAGGAAAAAATCCTTTTTTTCTGTTTCCGCCGTTTTATGCTTGGAACTGTTTTGTAATTATACTGTTTCATGTAAGTCAGAACGTAAGCCAAATTTTCTTTCATTGCATTCATTGTATGAAGATTCTTTATGGACATTCTTCGAATGTTCCTCTTTTTTCTAGGGCAGTACACTTTAACTGCAAGATATAAAAAATAGAATTACAAGAACGTTGTTGATATACTACCTACAACTCGATTTATACACAATGAGTGTTTTAGCTCCTCAGATTGCAATTTAATGACGATACCTGTATACCTACTAAAATCTTGAACTACAAAGATTCCTTATGATCTGTTTATTTAAGATGTTGGGTTTCTGGCTATACTACACTATACAAGAACTTATCGTTTTCATTATTACGTTATTACGAAGTAGGTGTCAACAAAGAAATAAAAATAAATAGTTTTAATTTTTAATTTTGACCTGTTAAAGACAAACCAGTCGTTTAAATGAAAATGGCTTCCCTAGAATGAATATCATAAGGGTCAATCATAAAGGGCGGAGGCGAGTAATTATGGAGTTAATGGGAAAGACAAATTTATTACTTTTATAACTATAGATTATTTGTGCGTCGTATTATCGATTATGTTGTATATGTTTGGTTACTAAAGAATTGTCTGGACGGAAAGTGTGTGTGTGTGTGTGTACAACAGGTTTAAATAATACATACACACCCCAAGCTAAATTTGGTAGAACATATAACCGTGGAAAGCCGGATATTCGTTTCTTGCAAAAGCAGGCCACTATAAGGTGACACGAAGGTAAAATACTACTGCAAACGTTTAATAATTAAAAATTAATCGATTTACATTTTTATCATTAACGGTGTGTTTAGGAGAAATCTGTAAAGAAATATCCACGGAAATTTGTTCCCCCATGTGATCTAATTTTGATTCTGAAAGATTGATAACTCCGCATTACCTGCCATGTTAACACCTATCTTATTTAAACTAATATAATGATATATAATAAACGTTAAATAGATATTAGAAACCTTATAAGAATATAATATAAAATATACATAACTAACAGCAAAATAGTAGCTATCTGTCTTGTAAATTTTTTATTCTGTTAACATTAAAGTATAAGCTGGTATTCTGTGAAACAAGGTAAACTATATCCGATCCATACCATACCATGATTATATACATAATTTTGTAATTGCATACAATGACAAAATGCGGCGGATTTCCCAATTCCTTTTCTTTCTAGCTAACAAGAATTTAGCAATAATTTTAGGGAAACCACCAGTGTAAAGCAGCAATGGACTGTAATTTTAACCACTACATTCTATTTTATATTAATTCTGAAAAATATTAAATATCTGTTTTATTTTATATTTCATATAGGATTTCATAACACATGTTTGCCCAAAGCCAATACAATTTGCTGCAAATGACAGATAACAAATTTCCACCAAAAGGAGCGATGTCGGATAATTTTTGGCATAACTAGTTTACGTGATATTTTGCAGAATATATCGCACATCCAGAAGAACAACAATGCAACTGCAAAATAGTCAATTCCTCGGAAAGGCGATCCAAGTTTTTTTTTATCTCTTATCACTAGTTAACTAAGCAATATAAATCTTGCAACTAATGGAAAAGCTACAATGTACAGCAAATTTTTATAGCTTTAGATATGACATTCAGTTTCAAGAATTTTCCGAAAAAATAAGCAGCTACAGCTTATGGAAGTCAATCCATTTGCGTTACAGTTCTTCTCTGACACTATTAAACTACTACTATTAAATGTCAAAAATAATTTATTAAAACTAATATTTGCTTTAGCAAAACAGCCTTTCGAAGAAAGTAAGTATTTGGAAGAATAGATGCAATGAAATCTTTATTAGTAGTAATAATTCTAATCTTTTTATCTTGCATAATGCTGCTGAAGAATGTTTAATAAAATCTTGGAACAATATTACTCTCTGGATTAGACTTAGTATATCACGTGTGCATAATAAAATTAGGACGTTGCAGCATGGGAAGAATGACTACTTCCTTCATCTCTCGAGTTTAAATTTTGGCAAATCGCATTCTTAGTTGCGATTGAAAATAACCAATCGGACCCTGATATCAGTGACTATTACAAATCGAAAATCAGAATAGACTTTTTAGAAGGTACGTCAAATCAAGTACACTATTATGACTTATTTATTATGTGAAATAAATAAAAATGTCAGGAACAAAAAGATCTTGATAAATGAGCTACTATTTACATTGTCTCATTTTTTCTCGAGCGCAGTGCTCCAAATTTTGACTGGACCAAATTGGCATTAATAATTTTAAACAAATTGTTTCAAATTATTAATGCCAGTTTGGTCTCATCAAATTGACAGTTGCGCACTCTCGAAAAATTAATGACAATGTAAATAGTCGACCATTAATCAAGATCGTGTGATATACCATTGACTAATTTGGCATAATTAACTAAAAATGTCAAAATTTGCACTCATTGCCTCATTGTTTTTGAGGGTGCGATATAAAGCACGAACGTATGTACACGTGTTCAGTTTCATAACCGGTGAAGTCTTTTGTTCGTCTTGGTTATTCTGAAATAATATTTATGAACAATGATTTTCAGTATTTTTACTTTATAACAGTAGTTGCTAGGTTGCAAAATTATCTTTCATAGTATTCAATATTATATGATAAGGTTAATAAATATTGATAAACAATTTTGATAATATTTATAAAAATATAATACACAAACAGACCTTATGTCAACTTCATAAAACAATGCTTTCATAGAATGCTTTAGGATTCAACTTTTTTATATTTTGCAAACTAAAATACAAAGGTACACTTTTAACCTCTTTGAAATAATACACCCCTCAAAACTGGGTACTGTAGTACAAACTAAATAATAATCAAGGAACTTAAAATATCTCTCTGTCATCGCCGATAATTACAAGTTACTGACCTAAACATATGTTGCAACATTGAAAAGGATAAAAGTAAACATTAAAATGCGTGTCTATGCTATGCTGTCTGCACCACTCCACAGCCAACTGCAGAGAGATCTATTTCGCTCATTATAGCTCATCAGTGCAGTTTAGCTCTAGTGAAGACAGCATAGCGTAGAACTGGGTGAAATGAAATGATAAACCAGGTGATAATAGTGAAAGGTTAAAGTGACAAAATATGTTAGTTCAAGTACGACTGCTAAAACATTTGGTTTGTGTTTCTAGTGTTAGCGAAGCGAATAAAGACCTAGAAAGAAAATACTTCACAATAATATAATATAGATTCAGGTGACCTGGGCTTGGCGAAGTAGAAAATGTTTGGGGATAGATTCACTAGAATGGGAAATGCAGCGTCGGAATGGTTTAATGCTTTTTCTTACAGCGTCAGACAGAATCTTTTTCAAATTTAAGCAACATTGTTAAAGACGTCAGTAATTACCTTCTGTCCAGTTTACGAGGATCATGTCAACATTACTGCACACAAAACACAGCTCGCAAATGAAACGTATATTTTTTTAAATTTACATAAAGTCGGCCAATATAATCAGATCCCCTTGCGTATCCAAAGCACGTTGCTATCGCTTCGGCAGTAATGTAATGTCGTTAAATACGCAATTTTTGTCAAGATGTTTCAGCAATTGGAACGCATATGCTGTTGCAGAGCTTTTTTCCTTCCAAGTCAATAAATCGGACTTTACGAAATTCTCCTTTCGACTGGAGGAACAAAACGAAGTCTGGGCTTGTAAGGGCTGCGCGGGGATGTGTGAGAATTTCACAGTAGTTCTTCTCGCAAACTCCTTTCACTGACACTGCTTTATGCAGTCATCAAGCCTTATTGTGCAAGAGAATTACGCTGCTGTCTTTCACATCTCGTCTACACTTTTGGAATCATGTACTTAAATTTTCTACAAAGAAGACAAATAAATTTGTCTTGGTATTTGACTTTTGCTTATTTGTTCATGCAGTCTTGTTCCATTATTGTAACCACAACAGCAATAAAGTGTTGTCGGCAGCAGTGAGGTCTCGAACTTCTGTAGTCGTCTTTAACAATAGTCCAATGCTCTGAAACCCTTACTCCATCAAGTTACTGTTGAACTATCCACACGACTCCTGGCTAGTTTCTTGTAACGCACCGTGAATTTCGGTATCCGTTTTTTCGCGTTCGTGTTTGAATTTTGATATACGCACATTAATCCGCTACAGTGACGCGTTTTTACACATAAACTGAGTGAACTACCCTCACTTCCTCATTTTAGTGATGTCCCAATGATAGCTTTTAATAATTTGACAGCACTTGTTTTTTCACAATCGCCACTTCAGCGCCAGCTTGATATTATGCAGGAATTGTGACATGACCCTCGATTAAGTTTTATATAAAGTATATTATGCTGGGCTATCTTTTATCGTACATTTTATTGCCTTCACTGTTGTTTCCGTTTTATTAAAATCATAGCTTTGGTGTTGCCTT
Source organism: Rhyzopertha dominica (assembly GCA_025024175.1). NCBI lineage: Eukaryota > Metazoa > Arthropoda > Insecta > Coleoptera > Bostrichidae > Rhyzopertha > Rhyzopertha dominica. The sequence goes on along the minus strand of QCXZ01000053.1, from coordinate 17,282,535 downwards.
CAGACTAGCTCAAGTTTTCATGCCACAACCGCCAAACAGAAGCGCATAAAGGTAAAGCAATTTTAGTACAGATGTTGCTCAGAACTGCCAGAATCGCATTCTTCCCTTTATGCAAAACGCACCTCATTTTCTATTTCATAGTTATTAAATATTTAAACAGACTTTAATTACTCGCGCTCGCAATAGTAGCAACGGAAAATACGAGTCTAATTAAAAACATATCAAAATATTTGCCCAACCATAGGTACCTGAAACGTCCGGCTTGCACGAGAAAAAAACACGACCGAATTAGTCCGTGTCGTTACCTCACTTTCAGAATATTCAATTCCGCCGTGTTGTATGGAAAAGTGAAAAATGGCGAGACGCGCCCTGCAAATGCTGGAAACGTCGTGCAAATCCACACAGTTTTCCGGCTATAATATAGTGCCGCCAGACAGGTTACATCAATTATGAACGCGAAAATATCAGCCATCAATTACAGCGTAGTTCGATGATATATCAGGCGTTTTTAATTGTTGACAGGTATAAATTCCGCTGTCACGGCGAATTTTAGAAAAGTGTGTTTTTCGCCTGCCTCCGTTTCCCGTCTTTCATGACTGCAGGGGACGAGATATCGATATTTTATTCCAGTAACAGTGGAAACTTACTCCACGAAAATGTGACAGCAGTAGTTATTGATTGTATTGATGCTGATGAATTTTATATCTTTGAGATTACTTTATATTTATATACAGGTATATTAAACGAGAAAACAATATGTATTAAGCTAAATAATAATAATAATATAATAATATAGTAATGTAATAATAAACGACTTTATTAGGCACAGTAGGTTAAATACAATCAAAACTATTATTTTGAACGTAATAGAAAGAAGAAAAGAAAAATATAAAGTATATATACCAAACAAAAATCTTTTTTTGTAAACTGGGAAGCATGGCGAAGTCTAGCAAAATGCTATTCTACTTAACCACGCATCCCAAGCTATAAGAGGGCGTAAATGCGGAAAGAGGGAAAGAAATCAATAAATGCAAGAAAAAAACACAATGAAAAAAAGGCTTAGAAGGAAGAGAAAGTCCAGTTGGCAAGCAGATATCATCTAGTTTGAGTAACAAAAAGGTACTCTTTTAATTTATATTTAAACTTATTAATATTATACAGTTTGAACTGACGTGGTAAGGCATTGTACAATTTAGCAGCATTGAAAGAGAAACCTCTGCGAAACAGAGCTGTACGGTGGCGGGGCACAGCAAAACTGTCCCTAAATCGATTGTTTCTAGAATGAATATCTGAGTGATATGTTAATCGACCTTTCAAGTTAGAGTTAGGAGGTGGAATAGTAAGTATTTTATGAACAAAACAGTTAAGATGACACTTCTTACGATTATCCATGTTCAACCAATTTAAGTCATTTATAAACGACGTGATATGATCACGTCTACGCAAACCATAGACATATCGGCAACATGCATTCTGTACTTTCTGCGCACGACTTTTCTCGTTGGCATCCAAACAAAATCCATAAATAAAGTCACTATAGTTAAAATGCGATAATACAAGACTTTCACATAATTGTTTCCTTAGTAAGAAATTTAAAAAATATCTACTCGAATATAACAATTTTAAAGCAGAGAATACCCATTGTATTAGCTTTGCGACATGTTCCCTAAACCGAAGTGCACTATCTATAATGACACCCAAATTTCGAGTGTGATCAACAAACGGAACATTAATGCCTGCTAGAGTTACTGACATAGAATCGCATACATATTTTTTGACATTTTTATTGCTAAAACACATAACCAGTGATTTAGAAGGGTTTAATTTTAAGTTATGCTTCTCTGACAAAGTTCTGATTCTATCTAGTTCCTGATTAATAAGTATAGATGAAGCTAAGCAGTCCTCAAGTCTGAAATGATGATAAATCTGGGTATCAGCATATGCTTGAACCTTACACCTACTCACAGATTTAATTATATCAGCAGTATACATAATAAACAATAATGGGCCTAGGATAGACCCCTGAGGAATTCCAGTTAATATTTTTGAAGTATTGGAATAACGGTTACTGAAAAATATTTTTTGACATCTATTGCTCAGATAAGATGACACCTAAGAAACTGACGATGAAGAAAATCCACAGTATCTTAACTTAGCACACATCAATCTGTGAATAATAGTGCCGAAAGCCTTAGAATAATCTAGCAATACCAAAATCGACGCTAGACCCTCATCAGTTGCTCTAATAATGTCATCAACAACATAAGTTAAAGCTGTAGCTGTAGAGAAGCCCTTTCTAAAGCCACACTGATTATCGCCGATGAGGTCATTATTAAGAGCAAATTCCTAAATTTGTTTATGCAAGATTTTTTCGAAAATTTTAGAGACAGCGAGTAATATGCTTATAATACGCAGGTCCGATAAACTAGCGGGGTTTGGTTTTTTAGGCAACGGCAATCCTACTGCAGTTTTCCAAGCAAGTGGAAAATAGGACTTCTCAATGCAACAATTAATTATATGCGTAATGTAGATATCAATGCGTAAGGACATAAATTTATTAGGTTCATCTCTAGGGAAAACGCGTCTAAAGTAACTAACTTATATGAGTGAAGTTACACTTCATTAGAAAGCCGCTTTTATTCTCTACATGCTTGAGTTTAGGAAATTGAAATGGGAGAATCCGTTCTGAAGTTGTGGAGGTTTCACAACAAAAACGTTTCACATTTACAACAAATGAACATCCTTAATCAATACAACCCTCAAGAAAGCAGCATCGCATCCGTATCAGTCACAGAAGAAAAAACAGGCAGAATGTACACTCTGGGTGTGGGTAAGGGTCCGCGCACTTTCATTGTGCCATATTTAGTGGATACTGATACTGACCAAGGTTGGCATGATTAAAACAAAATGTTTAAAACATTCTGTTTTACACAACAACAACGCTTCTGTTTAAAACTTTGTTTTAAACAAATGTTTAAATCATTTGTTTTAAATAGTGTTTTTTACGACTATTGTATGTGATTCATTAATTATTACTATTAGGCTCGTTTACCCTTCACAAATAGATAAAAAGGGTTATTAGTAATTACATATCTACATAATGTCACCTTACATTTGCATAAAAATGAATTGAATTCAAAACCAGGCCCAGTTTTTTTATCAATACAACAGTTACAGAAATTAATAATAAACTTAACATTTTTTTCTGTAGCTATGAATTACAAACATTTTAGAACAACAAATAAAAATCTTAACCTTATCATCATATCATCATATATCAAATTTGTATTCCTGGTTCATTACAACAAAACAATAAATAAGACGTTCATTCAACACTTACTAGATAATTATATATTTAGCATAATAGAACAAATAGTTATCAGAACTTGGGAATATAAAAAACAATAAACAAGAAATAAAATATTTTTACGAGTGCAAGTATATCTTTTTTGCACTTCTTGCATCGAGCTCGCATTGTACTATTTTGCACCTTAATTTTGTCTAAGTAATTCCACCCTGCATTATTCCTCCTACTGGTCATTGCAATTGTTGAACTTTAAACATACAAGGTCGGTTCCTATTCTCTTGGTTAAAGTTGATATTATCTAAAATCAACCCAGTAACCAGTATGTGATTGGTCTGGATTTTAAGAACAGAGTTGATTTTCGCTTAAAATAGAAAAGAAAAACCGGCTCATAATAACTAAAATTGTCGCGTAAACCCCGTACACATCGAATACAAATGATAAATGACAACAGGAAATCGTAGTCACCTAGGGATTTTTAGACAACTGCTACGCTTTGCGTCATCTACTCATATTTATTTTCACTAATACACATAGTAATTTGCATGAGAGTGCATGTTTAAAACAGTGTTTAAAACGTTTTAAACATGTTTTCAACTAAGTAAGAAAAAACATGTTTAAAACAATTTAAACATGATTAAATTAAAAAAACTGTTTGTTTTGTTTAATTAAAAAAAAAACATGTTTTTTGCCAACCCTGATACTGACTGACAAGTGTCAATCGCTCGCCGCCGTTTAACGATTACCGACGTATCTTGATTTTGTGTTTTGTATGTTTTTATCACGTTTATTTAGCTTTTCAAAGAATGTTCAGAGGTTTGTTGCGGGTGACAGTTCTTTTTAATTTTTAATGCTGAGTTAAACAGTATGAACAGGTTGTGGCCGCGATAACCTAATGGATAATGTAGAAAATCTCCATAGAGGATATGGATTCCGAACGTGATTAAAAATAGCATGGTCTGTTGATCATATTCTCTCCATCGTAGTGAGAGGGCTTAGATAAGATTTTTACAGTCGCGCTGTTTTACGCGACACTGCCACTGACAGTATCTTCTATAATGACAGCGCTTTCATCTAAAAAAGAACCAAACTAATTGTGAAGTTGGCACGCTCTTACTAAAAGACCTGTAATAATCTAATATACCTCAATATTATGCCCTACGGTGGTAAAGAAATAGAAGTTTGTCGTACCACTTTCGCAGAAATTCTATAAATAGCACCAGCTACCCATTACGTTAAAAACGTGTCCAAATTTTACCAGAAATTGCCCTTTTCCCTCCTTACAACTTCGAAATTTGGAATGCTCAATGCGTCTAAACACACATCTTATGTGATACTCAATATTCATGTTTAATTCAAAATAAATCGAAAGCAATTTACACTGCACACGTCAGAACTTCACTCACGCTGCCGACCGCTAGTCATAGATGCGGTGTTGCACTCATTTCAACGCTCGGAGTCTATACCAGGCAATACACGCGTATCCCCCTTCCTCTCCACTTGGATTGGTCACATAAACCTAGCATTTGATGATACAATTGCTCAACGTAATTAGGAACCCCTATTGCCCGATAGGTTTTCACTGCCAGCAATGTGCTGGTCTAGACAAGGCAATACATGACCTCTGCACTTGGCTTCGAAAGAGAAATTGTCCTTTCGGTGATACACTCGGCCCATCCATTTGATAGATAAATACAACACTTCGTTAATGTAACTCGTCATTACGCTATATGAGGCAAATACCCGCGTATTTAACTTTTGCAAATGGACTCATTAGCAAACCCTACTCTTTGGTGATACAGTTGCTTAGTGTAATTTGGAATCACCTAATGCCACGTAGGTTTAGCACTACCAATCGTGTGTGCTAGTCTAGACTGCACTGCACTTGGCTTCGAAAGATAAATCCACCTTTATGTGATACATTCGGTCCGTCCATCTAATAGACAAACCTAACACTTTGTTAATGTAGCCTGACGTCCCTTCCTGTCTAGCGGGTCTTGCTCTGTTAGAACACAATATATGTATAAAAAGCAATACATGCCTAGCCATCTTCCTCAGTGCTTCGTTTCGGTTGATAAATCTACCATCTGGTGAAACACTGGGTCCATCCATCTAACAGATAAGTCCAACACCTTGTTAATGTATCACTTGTCATCTCCTTCTGTCTGGCGAGTCTTGCATAGTTAGATCACAAAGATACGCTACACAAAGCAACACATGTCTAGCCACTTTCTTCTGTACCTGGCTCTTTTATTATATAATAACCGATTTTGGGCATGGTAACTTGACATTCCCTTCTGCCAGGCGTGTCAGGAACTGTCAGATCACAATGATAGGCGATTCAAAACAATAAGCACGTATCCACTTTTCTCTGTAAACGAATTCATTAGGATAACCTGCTACCATTTGGTGATACAGTTGCCCAATGTAATCTGAAATCCTCTAATGTCCGGTATATTTGACACTACCAGTTATATGTGTTGGCCAAGACAAGGCAATAGATGACCTCTGCACTTGGCTTCGAAAGATAAATCGACCATTAGGTGATACAATAGGTCTATCAACAGATAAATACAACACTTTGCTAAAGTAACTCTGCATCTCCATCTACGCGGCAGATCTTGAATTGTTGAATAGCAATGATACCCTATACAATTTGGAATCTCTTAATGCTCGGTAGGTTTGACTCTGCTAGTTGTCAGTGGTGGTTTATGCAAGGCAATGCATAGCGTCTGTAGCTTCGGAAGATAAATCGGCCTTTAGGTGGTACACTTGCTGCATCCATCTAACGGATAGATCAAACATTTTTTTAATGTAGTTAAGCATCCCCTTCTACCCGGTGGATCCTTCATTATTAGATCACAATGACACGCTATACAAACAATGCACGTTAAATTATCTTTCCCTGTGCTTTGGATTCCTTTAACAGATCTACCACTTGGTGATATGTTTGGCCAACGTCTGCACTTAGATCCGTTAGATTTGGTGAAACACTTGCTTAATGTAATTGGGAATCCCTTAATGCCTGGTAGGTTAAGCTGGGTTTAGCACTGCCAGTTGTCAGTGCTAGTCTAGACAAGGACACAGCAACACATGACTTGGCCTCGAAAGATAGGTCGAGCATTAGCTGATACATTATGTCCATCCTTCTAATAGACAAATTTAACTGTTAATGTAACTGTAACTCGGCGGATCGTGTATTCTTGGATCACATTGATATGCTTCATATATTTATCTGCATTTGGATTCGTTAGATAGAAATTTTGTTGATACGACTGCTAAAGGTAATTCGGAATGTCCTATCGCCCGGTAGGCTTGGCACTGCCATTTGTCAGTGCTTGTTAGACAAGCTAATACAAGACTTCTGGCACACTATGTTTTGCATTTTATTGAACCCTAAGCAGAGTCTGGGTCCATCACTGTATGTACTATACTCCGATCACCGAACAGATGAAGTGATCATTATGCGTGTTCTTCACGTAATTTTTAGACCATAATTATTTCATAATTTTTGTAGTTGATTGTTCAGTAGTCAAAAATTTGTTACAAAGATTAGGTCGGATAATCAGCATCAAATCCGATAACGTGCAAGATGCATACAATTCACCTGATTATTTTGCTTGACACCGTTCCAATTGACGAACTTTGTACAGTGGGGATAGTGGTAGCACCCAAAACGGACAGTATACATTATTGCACATGGCTAGAACTCTTCGATTAACCTTTTGTCGAGAAACTACACGTTCTGTTGCTGGAACAAAAGTATATCGAACTTGCCGAAAATTATGGCTACATTTTGTTCGCATTATTTTCTTAGTGGCGGTATTGGTGTAGAGGGTTCAGTTTCGCGCCATCGAGCTTTTTTTTTCTTATATTATTTCATCCAAATAACGTAAATCATTTTGAAAATGACTTAACTGATGAAACAGAGAGGGTGGAGAATTTTAGGTATTTTAGCAAGGTTTAGAAATACACGGAGGATCAGGATCATAGACAAATAGACAAAATTACGATAAAGCAGTAAAAATTTGTACACCTCTAATTTTAACGTAGACCCATTTGCTGCATTGTTAAAAAACGTATGGCGGTTTTGCTTTGTGAAAAACTGCACCGGGGTAGTGTAAGTAACCTCAATGCTCGCATCTTATTGGTTCAATACTCAGTGCTATTAAGAGATACGGCAACATGAGAGAACGTATCATACCTACTCGTTAAGTTTTGCCAATTGCGTCCTTTATATCTTTAAGCGCAACGATATCTAATTGTTTGAAGTGTTTCCACAAATAGTAGCAGATTTACCTCACACTAGGTGTGCATCAGAAATAGCTTTTGTCCTGTGCCCATTTTAAGGCACATGGAAAACACTATAAATATTATCCTGATTCGGGTCTAAATTGCTTTCTATCGTTTCGCTAGCACGAGTGGCAAGCTTTTTCAGAGGTCCTTCCATCTCCTGTGTTGGACGTAGACTGACGAGTTCTCTGCGCAAGTTGTATTTATCTGTTCTTATGTGTTGGTTTCCTGTACACTGTGTGGCCCAGCTTGTTACCACGCTTCCCCACTAGTACATCCAATCATGCCAGTTGTTGACATTCTCAGTCTCAATGGTAAACTGGATGCTTGGATGCTGACTGTTGAAGTACTGCACAAAGTCGTTGAGCTTATCCATACCAAGTGCCCAAATGACAAAGATATCTGAAGGATTTGTCCAACCATTACCCGAGTCAGAAGTATGGAATCATCAGAACCCTGACAGAACGAGGAAGGATTTGTGAACCGGAGAACCTACAAGCGGAACTTGAACACCTGAGAATTGCTTTCGAGGCAAATGGCTACAACAAGAGGGAGATCGAGAACTCAATGGGCCCGAGATCGCTAAGGGAAATCGAACAACAACCTACCACGTCTCAAGCTTATCTTCCATATGTTGCTACAGTCACGGACAGAAGTTCTGAAGAAGCACGACATCAGAACAATCTTCAGGCCTACGAAGAAGGTCCAGCAGACCATCAGATCAGCGAAGGACAAGAGGGACACACTTTCAGAAGCAGGAGTCTACCGAATACCGTTTTCTTACGCCAAGGTCAGACATACACGTCCCCATCTCTATCCAGGAGCTCTGGTGCTCGGCGCTCCTACCTTATGCATTTTTCTGCCGCAAAAGAATCGGATATCTTCGTAAAAACGCACGAACTAGGCCAAATCCCGTGCGCTCTTTTGATACACACTTCAGTGTCAAAGCAACGGGTTGGTGCGTGCTGGGCAGAATTCTAAATTCTCGAATTGTGCGCTGCGGTCGACGGCCGATATTTCCTTTTTTCTAAATGTGACTGAACTAATTTGCCAAATGGCTAGCACTAATGGAAGTGGTTGTGGTAGCAGTATTAATGATAGAGGTGATGCTGGAGGTAGTGCTGATAATAAAAACTCTGTCGACAATATTATTAAAGTGAATTTCTTCTTGCTGGACTTGAATGCAAAATTCGAAATAAAAACATTGGGGAGACCAACTCCAAATTAAAATTTAACACAAATGTGTGCATAGAAGGCGTTTTAATCCAGATATTTACAATCGCAACAAATGGGTCTGCGGATGTGAAGTAAGAAATTCCTTGTTCTGGTTTCCGTGCTTGCTGTTTTCTACCTCAGTAACAGATAAAACTCGTGCAGGTGTCGCAGACTTAAATCATTTACAAGAAAAAATAAAAAAAACACGAAAAGCCTAAAGCAAGCTTGTATGGAATATGCGTTACTTTTTATCAAAGTTAACATTGCACAGCAGTTAAGTTCAGCTTACTGATAAGAAATCATTAAACATAATGACATAGTTACAAAAAATCGACATATTTTGACAAGACTCATTCATTGTGTAATTTGGTGGGATTTTTGAATTGGCTCTTCGTGGGCACGATGAGACGGAAGTCTCTGAACCGCGGATTATTCAAAGAATTGGTAGATTACAGTGCTGAAATAGATACTGTTTTGAAAGACCATTTGAATACTTCTACTGTTTTTAAAGGAACTTCAAAAATAATACAAAATGGCATACTGGATTACATGCTAAATGTATGTCGAAGTGAAATACTTGAAGAAGTGGCTAATGCTGATTTCTTGTCAATTCAGTGCGACGAGACCACTGATATCAGTAATCAGCGTCAAATTGTACTTACCCTGAGATATGTCAGTGGATACGCAATACGTGAAATATTTTGGAACTTTTTGCGAGTAAAAGATAGAAGTGCTGCAGGTCTGATAAAAAGCATACAACAGGAGTTGGATATGATTTGTTCAAATCCAGATAAGTTAATCGCACAAGCGTATGACGGCGCAAATGTAATGAGCGGATCTGTTGAAGGCGTACAAGCAAAAATGCGTGAAAAGTACCAGAATGAACATTTCGTCCACTGTTATGCTCACCAGTTAAATTTAATCATGCAAAAAGCTACCGGGCAAAATCCACAAGTACGCATGTTTTTTTCTGGCCTAACCGGAGTTCCAGCTTTTTTTCGAACTCTACAAACCGAAGTGACTTAATAGTGAAATTGTTAAGGTCAGGATGCTACGAGTTGCTCCTACCCGATGGAATTTCAGTTCAAGGATAGTTAACACCATTTATGAGAACAGAGAAAATCTCATCCGGCGTTTCCAGGAAATATCTGAAAGAACTGAAAATACAGTGACTAACAGAGAAGCGAACGGTTTAAGAAGAACACTATAAGATCCGAATTTTATGTTCTGGTTGGCTTTCATTAACAAGATCTTTCCTCACGTCGACGTTCTGTATAATCAATTTCAGGCTCGGCATACCGACGGTACTCAGCTACAGAAAGCAACTGCTAATTTCGAAATAACGGTACAAAATATTAGAGTTTCTGCTAAGGAAATATGCGACGTTATTGTTGCACAAGTTAAAGACGGACTCTCTTTTCGGGAGCATTTAGAAGCAAACTTCCTTTTTGCGCATGGTTCATGCCTATGACAGAAATTTTCCATGCGGCAAATTTAATAATGTTATTAAAGCATATCCAATGTTGGAAAAAAACGGCTAAGAACAGAATCAGAAGTTATGTTTTCGCAGCCTGATATTTCGCAAATAGAGGATCTACTAACATTTTACAGTTTATCGTGAAAAATGAACTGGAAACCAGTTAAAATCAGTAAAATTTACACGCAGTATATATCGGTCCAATCGGTACGGTTATATTTTTAACAATATTGACTTCCGCTCAGTTCAGCTTTGACAACTTCCGGATTTACAGTTATCAATATTATGTTAGCTTACATCTATTTAAGTTTTAGCTTGAGTCCCCCACAAACCCATATTTAGAGCACTTCCGATTCTACTATAGTCACATAGTTTCTATTAAACTAGCTACTTTACCTTACCGTACTGGAAGATAGACCTGTACATTGTGTACATATACAATTCTATTACTGGGTGCAGTTTGTCTATTTTTAGTTTAGAATATACCCCATCCCTATACCACACACGCGATCAAGCAGTGTTTTATACTGCAATAAGAGGCGGATAAATCGCTTCCGACCGGAACCTGAAATGCAGGAGCCGCGCACGGCGATATTTCACAATCGCCGGCTCAAGAAGGGAATTTGCGAAAATGGGAAACCGTCCTTATCTGTATAACTCCGGGACAAGGGCCGGGCAATATATGAAATCCAAAGTAAACTTTTATTGCCTCGGAAGTAAATAAGAAGCACTGTCAATTCGCTGGTATTGCGGCGGGAGATTCACAGAAATGTTTACCTGGGGCTACCCTATTTGCCGGGACGAGGCCATAATTGAGTGTGAGTTCACTCGGAAAAAAACAATTTGCGTTTTGGAGATGGCGCGCTGTCTTGTTTCCGAGTGAAAATAATGGAGTTTGGAAAGTGGAGAAGGTGTTGCATTAACTAGGTAGTTCCTCATGTAAATTGGTTCTTTTGACGTCGTATCGTATACGGACGAATGTTTATATGTGAAACAGAAGTAATGGAATATTGGGAATAACAATGCATGAAAACTTTAGCACATCTCAGACAAAAACTGCAATGAATGCAAAACTAGACTTCKTTAGCAAATAAGTGCCTTTGAAATTTACGAATTTTACAAACATGTAAAATGAACTTGCATTAGTGGTTTATTCAGTTTTCTTATAGTCATCTACCAAACACCCGTTTTATTTTGTAAACTATTTGTTAAAATAGCAAATTAATAATAAAAATCTGCACATACCGTGAATGTATGTTTAAGCCAATGCAAATGTAATTCATCATTAAAGATAAGCTATTATCAACACAAATATTAGAAACACGTGGTGCAACAGGAACAGATATTTGAATTTATAAACTCAACCTTCCAGAAGGGTGGTATCACTATCTGTACACCGTAAAAAAGTACTGTAAACAATAAAACGTTGTTGAAATTCTTGATAAATATACGAGCAAGACGAAAAGATACGACTAAATTACAAATAAAAGTGAATACTGACTCATAAATAATATTTTTAGGTTATCTGGTGGTTCCCAGTTCTAACAGTTTTTAATGTCAAAAAAGTGAGTATTACATGTCGCAGTTAGTAGCTTATTTAAATTTTGTTTTTACTTTGTTTAAATGCGAAAATATTCGTTGAATGGAGTTACTGCAATGTGCCAAGTTCGGGTTTCTTCTTATAAAAAATGCAAATTTGACAACTATCTATAATCAGAACTTAAAAGCTCTACGTTATATTTCAGGAAACGCGCAAATGTGATGATTAAATCAGTGTAATGTTCTTCATCATTAAATACAACAAATGAATTCAAGTTTACAAAAAAAATATGATTTCAACTGTCAACTAAGCTATGTAACTCAAAACACTTCAGTTTGAATGCTTAACTTTCTCTGATGTTACAATTAGGGTTGTTGAGACTTAGTGAATAAATATACACAACCCAGTTTTTGACGTGGACACGTCTTATGCCGCTCATTGTGGATTGACATGTGATGGTGACAAGGAAACAACACGGTACGTTAGGACATCGGGTCTGTAGGAAACCAACCCACACGGATGCATGCAGATTCATACCACCACCCCGCCGAAAAGCAAGGAGTCATCAACACGCTGATATAACGAGCGAAGCGAGTCAGCGAACCAAACCACCTAGAAGAGGAATTAGAACATCTACGCAGAGCACTACAGAAGAACGGATATCCTAAGGTACAGATTGAGATAGCTATCAACATGCAACCATGGAGGAAGGAACCAGAAGAACCCATAGGTGCATCATACCTGTCCTACGTCAATGGATGTACAGATAAGATCGGATGGTTGCTGAGAAGACATCAGATAAACACCATCTTCTCCACCCCGGGAAGGATAAATCACGCCTTTCCGAAATATCGTTCGACGACTGGGGAGCTACAAACACGAGGTGTATATAGCATCCCATGCAGCTGTGGGAAGGTTTACATCGGCCAAACCGGAAGGCACATCAGCACGAGAATGAAGAAGCGCATCAGGGACACCAGAGACCGGTAATGTGACAGGTCGGCTGTAGCAGAACACCGAATGGAGACTGGCCACATCATCAAATTCGAAGAGGCACAAATGCTGTCAAGGGAAGCGAGATTCTGGCCGAGCGGAGCGGACTAGAACACTTTAGTTTCAGAGCTACTTCTGGGGAAGACACCGACATGAGTGTCGAAACGTCAAAGTCAAATAAGCAACCTGGGAACCAGCCCGGAAAACAACATGTCATACGTATTCACCTACCGCCGTTGCAGATAAATCTTGGACTCAAGGAAAACAAGGAAAAGTAAAATCATTAGGCAGTAGTAAAGAAATATATTTAAGGGAAAAGTATCCTATGATCAGCGTTACCAAAATCTAAGGACAGCTATTTTCAGGTCTTCAAATAAGATAGCTGACGAAAAAACCCAACTTTGGTTAAAAAGAAAAAATTAATATCCTGATCAGCATGCACGAAAATGGAACCATAGGGCAATGAAAAAAAAGCACCTAAAACATTTATGGAGTCCACATATATTAGAAGGTTCGTATTAAATCGACATAAAATCGTTGGGATATGTTTTACACAAAATCCAAGACAGTCGCTCCCAGTTTAAAATTTTTAAATAGCATGGCGGTCTACATACTCGCGTAAAAATTGCAACTCGACATTCTATCCGAATGTTATATGAGAGTTTAAATCTTACAGACGTTTTGCAGTCACATTTCCATCAAATGAACGAAGCAGGTTTGACTAACTAAAGGATTTACGTGCTATACAAGTCGCTCACACCATTTCGAACACAGTAGTTAATGGACCCATGCGCTAATCTGCCTCGGCGATATCGGTTGTCTGTGTGAGTTATTCTAACTAATCGTTACTGCGTTGTTACTCCTATTTTTGTTGTACCTCTAAGCTGTATCTTTGATCAATTTCACGTAGGTACTGCTAAACAGATGAATGATGGTGAGCGGTGGGGGCTGCGCACAAACGCATTTGCAACTGAGAACCAGTGCCGGCGTAACGGTAGTACTTGCTGTAATCGCGCGTGGTCGTATCGTGACTGAAAATTGTGTTGCGAAGTCAAACAAGGGAAGTAGTGTACCGTGTGTTTTATATTTCCTCAATGGTGCATCCTTGTTATAAGAAACGGGGTGTGTTTTTTTAACAAAAATCACTCTGATTCTCACTTAAGATTCGTCCCGCTTCATAACACAGACATTAAAAAAATATATAACTTAATCAACTATTTTTGAGGTGGATACGTCTTACACTGCACTGTGGGGGCGCATTTTACAAAAATCGCCATCAGTTCACCTAGCGATGGGTTTACGAACTATGACGTATTACGGTAGGTAAATAAGTACCGGCAGAGACCAGTGAAATAAAATCACTTTAAATGTTTAATTTTTGACCTATTCATTTTAGCTCAAAGTAGCTTCTTTACCACACTTTGAACATAGACGTACTTCAAAACAGATGAATGATGGCGAGCGGTGGGGATGAGACTCGTTGGCGCCAGCCAGTGGCGGCGCAAATGAAATTTTTTTTTGCACGCAAAGTGGTGGTTGGGAAAAAGAAATACAGGAAACAGTATTATTGTGTAATTAAGTAAACAAAATAACGTAGATAGTACAAAAAAATGTAAACCTAAAAATAATGTCAATAATACATACGCATACATGCGAGTTGTCAAATTACTATCGGAACCAAAAAACGAATGAAAAAAAAACATACTTAGAAGAAACAATAAACTGTACAATAAAGAGAACTAATTACTAAGTACAAACAAGAGAAACAAAAATAATAAATCACACATTGTCAAGTTACTACAAGAAATTGAAGGCAAATGAAAAAGAAAACAAGCGATACATTATACAATGAAGAGAATTAATACATCAATCAATACATAAGCAGTATCCAATAACTATCACAGTCACTGTCACTACTACCTTATAAGTAGAGGTTCCACTTCACTGAGATTATCAACAAACACTTCATGCTCCATATATTTGTCCTCTAGTTTAATCACGTGGTCACAGTGCTTCTTCCAATCTTCAGATGTTATCTTGCTGACTTCTTCTTCAGCTTGTACTGAGCCCAAAACCGGGAGTGTGCGCCCTCTATTAGTGGTACGACGAAGGTGGAGAATGTCTTGAAAAGGGGTGACGGGTGAAGAGAGGGGGAGCAGGTGGTCAGCGAGAGAAGGCGTCAGTGGGAACTGGGCAGCGGAGAAAGAGAGTGCTGTTACTAGGACCCCACAGAAGGAAGAAAGGAGTACAAGTAGTCCAAGGTCACGCTTTAACTGTGATCGGTGAAGAAGCTTGTTTGGTGGCACTGGTCTAGTGAGCTGAGAGTGGCTGAGGCCAGGAAACGGAGCCTGCTACACGACGCTGACGTACCACATRGCGCTTCGCCCGCCGATACGTATTCCCGCACCCCGCCATCGTGTGCTGCCACTGGCGACGTCGCGACGCGGATTGGACTGAAGATACAAAAAACAGATAAGTGGGCATGTGTTTTGCTTTTGAGTATCTTTGATGTATGGTTTTTTTTTGTTCTGGCAAATAAGTATTACTTTATTCTGAGAAGTGTGTAATTTCATCCTAGAACCCCCACGAATAACCCAGCGAGATTAGCTAGCTCGGTGCAAGCTATCATCCTTGCTCCATCCAATTTGAACGTGACATTCCTTGCACCAACGCTGTTTTTTTACTGTGGCCCAAATTAACTCAATGGGATTCAAATCCGGGTAGTGAAGTTACGTGGTGCTTTTTATTATTTTTAATAATTTGTACAGTTTTGGTTTCAAACTGTTTGGATTGAAATTAATGTTACGATCCGTAAGCCATCGCACCATATCTGCTTTCTTGGAATTCGACGACTGTGCTGGATTGGTTTGCACATTATGGTACGGCGGCGCATTATCAATAACAATGACCGAATTCCTTAGCAAATTGGGGATGAACATGTTTTCCAGCCACTTTCCATAATTAGCAGAATTCATTTCTGAATGGTATTCACCACTTTTTGTTACCGATTTGAACATTATTAGGCATACAGGTCTGTGTTATGAAGCGGGACGAATCTTAAGTGAGAATCAGAGTGATTTTGTTAAAGAACACAACCCGTTTCTTATAACAAGGATGCACCATTGAGGAAATAGTGATAAACCCTGTCCAGTCTTAAGTTTCAGACTGCCCTGTCTGATGATGTATGTCTACGGTCAGCGTAAAGAATATACAAGCTAAGCGAAATACATTCACAGAAAGTGAAAGCTGGTCGACCGTATCACTGGTCCGTTTGTTATCCAGGAAAACTTCATTTGGCTCTCATATTTCAATATTCTGTAAAATGTCATAGAGCCCGCAAAAATTCAGAAGGTGGAATATATTCTTAAAGAATTTAGCAGAATGAAAGTATATCTTTTCGACATGAGCCCTCCCTCATATTACTTAATACAAGTCAGGACGTACTTCAGTAACACATCTGCGGAGGAAGATAGACTTTTATACTGTTCCGCCGATTGTCCTGCTCATTCGTCAGCTTTACCACCACTCACTTCTCTTCACAACCTTAAGCAGCGGCTTATAAAGGAATGCACTTCATTCAACAGACGGTCTTTCAGATTCTATTTCAAACACTATGTAGCATGATCCTTTTTGCTATTAGGAGCTGTGGTTGCATGGTTTTCTGTGACCTTGTTTTAACAAACTATTTTAGAACCTATATCTGACCTCGATTGTTTTCAGGCTACAATAAGGAGTGAATTAAACAGAATTAAATTAAATTAATCATGTTACTTGCTAACGATAGGTACTAGAAACTGTCACAGCCATAGAGCAATAAAAACGGGAACTAATCGAAACATATCGCCTAGCGACCTTTCATAACTCATGCATGATCGAAGACAATAAGTAATTAGGTAAGTGAACGACAAAATAAAAATTGTTACATTAGCAACACCCGTATTGTGTTCTTAATATTCTCTAGCTGGTTTTTAAATTACGTAAAACAATATCCAGCACCTACAGTAATGTTGGCTTGTTTCTTTTGTAATACAAATGTATGTGATTGTACATTTAGCATACGTACATACAGTTTACAAGAACAGCAACGGCAAATTGCGATATGTCGTCGTCCTTTACGTTTTTACACAGTTTGCAAATAACAAGGCGTCATTCAGAATGACCTATACCTTCAATGTAAACATAATTCTCAAATTCTTCGAAAGTTCGTGTACTGTGTAAAATTTAAATCCTTATACCGTTATAAAATCCATCTTCAATCAAATTAGTCATCATCACATTTAGTCATAACAACAACAAATCAGGTACGTACTTAACTGATATTAATTAATCAATGATACACAATTATATCGTTATCTCTAGGGCTTTTGATAAAAACAAACATTTAGAGGCTAAAGATTAAATCTCTAATATACAAAACCGCCACCGGGCTTACATTCTGATAAGACGAAACCACCTGTGTTAGAATTTAATTTTACTAAGTTTGCTTAAATCAGTCTAGCTACAACGATTAGAGGTTAAAAATATGACTAACCGCTGTTTAAGATTTTCTTTTTTTGCAAACAGTAACAAACGTTTCCATTTTACGAATTTTAATTTGCAACTCTAGTACCTACAGTAGCAGCCAGTTTTATCGTCTAGCTACATAACCACACACCAATTCATTACAAACCCATTTCAAAATGTACCTGAGAAGTATACAAAATTCACAACAAGTTGGCGTTAGTACGAAAACTTTTCGTATACTTTTGCCATTACTGATGTGTATTTATAGTTATGGGACAAATAAATGATACACTAGTCAGTTTATAATAAAATTTAATAACGTGTTTTTTAGTGTGCAGCCTTATTATTTACAAGTTTATGACAACTGACAACATATAGGTATATGAAAATCGGCTGTTTGCACGTTTATATTTACACTAAAGTATTTATGTTTAGACTGGAATGCCCTTTTATTTAAGAAGCACATCGTCTAAAACAATATTGTTACGACTACGGGCTCGAAAACTACGGATTTCTGACTAATTTCCTTTATTTAAAACACTTGTACCAATTTCACTAAATTAAACACAACTAGTTGATAAAAACCGCTCGCTTTGTAACCGCTATTCGACTGCCCGTCGGAACTATTTATACCCCCATCGAAAATTCCAGAAGCGAAACCTTCCAGACGCTATCGAAGGTTTGATTGATAGAATTCTCTGGGGAATATCGACATTCTATGCCATCTGTCTATAGCTAGGATCACTACCTACAGTGTCCTACTATATCGCATCTACATGCCTGCAACACCGGTCCACAGATAGCGCTGATTCCGCACCAATACGTATAAGACGCCCTATTTTTTAATTTTAGGAAAACTTCTATGTGCCCTGAAAACATATTTTTCCCACTGGCCGCTTAGTACATACTTTGTCGATATATTGAACAAAAAATTTAAATGAGGTGTCCCAATCATTTGCAATGCCACATGAATTCACATTTTCTCCACAAAACGGATGGTATTGTTTTCTCAATTTTGATCACGACATTCCTATAAATCTTGTTTTTAGTATTTTTAACCGTAATGAGGAATGAATTGCCTAAACTCTCACGTTGTTGATTTCTGAATTCACCAGCTGTTTTGCATGACAAGCTTCTGCAATGCCCTTAATAAGCGCAACCTAATAATATTTGCTTTCTTGAAACCTATAGATATACACACATTTTCAAATATTTGGGTACTTTAACCATTGAATATTTAGCATCTGTAGCCTCCAGTAAAAACTGATCGATCTGATCCCTCGTTTTTTCTCTTCAAACGGTTAATAATTTCGAAAACCTACTTATGTCGATATTTTCCATAATATATATTATTAACCTATTTTAGCACTGAGTTGAGGCAAAAATAACTTTTGATTTTTCATCGAAGTAAATTAACAAGTGATTTCTTATAGATTTTCCACATTCTTCACTCAACACTACTTCTGAAACGCACAAGTTTTTTTTCGCTTGGTAGGCAATACTTCAACTACTTCACCTGCTCTGGATGTGTATTCCGTGACGTCTGTGCTATGCTGTCTACACAGCGACCAACAAATTCGCTATCATTATGATGGTGGCTTTATTATTGTGTCAGATACCTTGCTGACAGATGGCATTGTCATCTATTTTACTACTAACAGTTAGTACCTACAGTAATTTCTCAAAGCAGTCAATCACAGAAAAAATTATATTTGTGTTTTAACGTACTTTTTATCTATTTTGCGGCATTAAAATTACTACTTCAGTCCCGCAGCACAAAATACTTTATTATTTAAAAAAGTTGTTGTGTGAGTGAACTGACCAGGGCAGATGATTTCTTTCATCATTGCTTTACGGAGAGCCTCTCCGATGCCATCGCTAGTAACTAGGCCGGTGTCTATCACAGTTATAGACCATCTAGCTCGCAGAGTTCCGTTTAGATGGCACTGAGGGCATCTGCCCACCTATTCTCACATGAACCAGTCCGCCCGCCGCGGTTATAGGTGACGGTCTGCCATGGTCAGTTTGCTCTCTACCCCTGCCTGATGAGCCCCAACAGGGCGAAACTAGTCGCAGGGTGAGAGTGAGCTGACCAGGGCTGACGATTTATTTAAAACGTTGTTGTTGAGGGTGTGGGATGCAATGACGCAATGAATTTTATGGCACTGTATCTGTTTTCTCTTCAGATCTCAAATTTGTTACCTCATAGGGTACTCACATACGGATATAACGAATTTGAGGCTTGAAGAGGAAACAGATACAGTTTCGAAACCATTTCTATAAAAAATTTTGTGACATTGCGTCCCACACCCCAACAACAATGTTTTTAACAATTTCGAAATGGGAAGAAGAAATACTAAGATACTACAATTTATCTTATCACTGTATAAAGTACTTTAGATACTTCTTCGGTATTCTTTTTCTCCACCTTGTCTGTGCTACTCCCGCCTAAGATGCGCCCCACGTTTGAGAAACGCTGTAGTATATTGTAATAGAGATAGGGTATTTTATTTCGTGTTTTATGCTGTACAGTTATAACGGGCGTTCATTAAAAAAGGATCAAGCAAGCCACGGTTTTACGTTTTTAACGTAACGAAACGTAACGTTACGTGGCGTCTGTCATGTAAATTAATTCGTACAATTCAGTGATCAAAATAACGGGCTATTACTGTAACCTGAAACTAATACAGGCACATTTGATTTTGGGAAATGTATTGGGATTTCAATTTAAGAACGCAGCGCCAGTGGAATTATTCACGAATTGATGTCATTATGTACAGGATTTCTTAACCTCACTTTTGCCGACCTCGGTAGTTCGTGGGTAGCATACCTATCTCCGAACCCTGACTCTGAAATTGTGTAATATGCTGGCTAATTGCCACGCCACGCAGGGTCATTAATATAAAAAAAAATTCTCACTTTCTATTGAAACTGGGGGCATGTAATTTTTATTTAACTAGGCATTCCAACGACCTGTCAAAACGAAATCCAATATGGCCGTTGAGGGCAACCATATGTTTTAATGTCATTATAACAAACAGCCTTATGATTGAAAAGTGCCACGCTTTGTGTTTTTGTGAAGTTGTGAATTCCTTCTGCCCTTTTTTTAAGATATTATTAGTGTTTTTTAAACGAAAATGCCTGTTACGCGCCTTCTGTTTGGCTTGGGAGTCGGTCACAGAAATGACGTATGGATCGCTGCAATTAAGAGAGTAGAGGTGTGCAGTTCGTGAACGTACGAATGATGTGTACTGTTCAATTGCGCTACATTGAACGATCTAGTTCGTCAGAATAAAMTAAACCAGTTCATTTTGAACGCTGCAAGAGACTTGTTGATACTGGACTGAAACAAATACGCACTTCGGATTGAACGATTGAGCAACCGCGAGCGACCTTTGGGAAGAAAGAACGACCGAATATGTATCTTTTCGTAAACGGACACGCGAACCACGATGTGCGGCCGGCTGAATTATGTATTCGCAATGTCTAACGCACAATGCCGTCGCAGTCTCGCAGTCCCCGTTTTACTGTTTGGCATTTTTATTTCCCATTTTGTTGCAAACTAAAATGTTGGAATAAAGCAGTAATATATCACATTTGTAATTATTATATCAATACGTAAATATTGCTGGTACCTATTTTTGAAATGGCCTTAAACATTCCAGTAATAGGTACCAGGAGAAATTAAAGTAGGTAGTACAATTGCATAATATACAAAAACAATGTTAAATTTGATAAACATAAGTTACATAAGTTACCCAAACTAAAACTTAAAATCACTCGTTCTTTAGTACTATGTGTGACTGTGGTATATCTAGTAGCACCTTATTCATTGTCTCCAGGACTAATCATTCCAAAGATGTAAGTTGTTTAGTTCGGTAAAACTTCTAAAAAAACTGTCAGGTCAGGTCAGGTCAGGTCAAGTTTTTGAGATTGAAAATTATCTGTGTGTGTTCACTTGAACATCTCAAAATTCCACTCTACGCTTTAGCAACAGTATTTATGTCGGTTTAAAAACACATCTTGTAGAAACAATTCACTTAAAACCTAAGTAGCCGAAAAATCTGCTTCGGAATGATCACACCGCCGAATGGATCATGTGGATATGGATAAGTTTCCACTGAAATTTCTATAAATTATCTATTCTGGTTTCTTTTGCAACGACTAAACCACTGATTCCGAACATACTATTGTAGGTATGGTAAACATATTATGTTTCAAACAACTACAAGGTTAACATTATTAAAATAATATTTTTGGTTTCAACAGTAGATAAACAATAAACAACAATATATAAATTGAATATTGTTAAATTGAACACGCAATAATAGCACTAAAAGCAAAGAATCAAGGACCACAGCAAATATAACAAAAAATAACAGTAGAAATAACACACAAGATCGGCAAATCCCAAACGTAAACACAAACACAATGACGCCGATCAATGAGAATGATTTCGGTTGACGCTACGAGGTATCGTATCGTTTCTCTTGAAACGCCAATTGATAACAGCAGTCGTGCATCAGTGTAAATTATAAACGACGCTCGTTTGACAATCGACGCAAGTGAAGTCTTGACAGTTCAGTTCCTTGCATTGGCATTACCACCTACGTTCACGACGACAAAAACCACGACCGGTATTTGACCCGTTCTATAAACCATTGACATATTATTAAATGGACACGAAAGAAGTTAAAATCAAAATCCGCATCAGGCATCACTGAAGTACTTACTTTCAACACATCGGCTCTCTTCTTCTACCCACAAACATTTATTTTGAAAACGTCTACCACTAACAGTAATTATTTTCCATGTGTATTAATCCTTCACTATCAACTGCATTACATTTTATAAAAGTATTCCTCTATAAAGTAACTAATTTCGCTAAATTTATCAAGCGACGCCTATGACAACAAATATAAACATAACCTAAACAATGCTCAACTGTGAAATGATACGGTTTTTACCTTAGAGCCCACATTTTTGCATACTTGACACATCCGCACCATTGCCTGGATTAATTTTTTATACGACTTGTCCTTAAACAGCTCGCAATAAGCTCTTTTTAACCAATAATTTACACCACACTACTCAACACATACAGAACAGTCTAAACACCAGTAGTACAGTGAACCATCTAATGCGCGTGAAGACGGGCAATCGCACGACGTATTGAGTATTGCTCTGGTCAACTGTACGTTTCTGTTTTCCTCCAATTCCACCTTAGAATGTGACTATTTGTTGGCTTCACTTCTAAATGTAAACAACCGACTCCAGACACCTCGATGGTATAAACGCGCGTTACATTAAGAGAAATCTAAATAAGTTAATTAATGTAGACAGTTGGTCGATCTGTACCATTCTAAATAAATACATTTAGAAGTTCTACAAATATTTCTTGGAATACTGTTGGAAATGTTTATGTGGCCACCAGCATCGTTTCTACAAACCGCAACAGAAATCCATCAATACAAAGTCACACTTTACGCGCAAATTACAGCACCTATACCTCTCACTTGAAAATCAGCAGCCGCGCATTAAAGGTTCGCAATAACTCTTCAACGCCACAAAGCTCCCAGTACTCCACAGTATACTTATCCGAAACCCCCAATTTCGCTCACTTCATCATGCTCCCGCGAAATAAAGCTTTAACAATTCACGAGCACGATTCATTTCAGGGAAAGTTTCGACGTCACGCAACCTGTCGGTAATTTTATTACAATTGCGTCGCATGCCCTTTTATTTTTACGACGCCATACTGCCAAACATATATCTAAAATTTGATCGGAACGTCATTTGGCATTGTTACCGGCATTGCGGTTTACGGTCGGCGCCCGATTAGCTATCGATGGGAACGTTAAATTTCATCATCCCCGTGCAATCAAAAAACAATAGCGCGGACGTCCCACTGTCATAGTGGCTCACGTACTGATATAAGCCTGTATAACTCGCTGGAGGAAGAAATACAATAAAACAAATCGATACCTTCCCTTTTGCTTTCTTTAGATTGTCATTTAACCATAATGGGTGTTTCAAACGAGCTATTCTCAAATTTCGAGTAAAATCTTGAAACAGGAGAGGACATCTTGCGATTTAACAATCGAAGTCGTCAGAACAACCCTTTATCCCTCCCAGCGTTTGCCTTTATTTTAACAAAGACTGTTTGTAAAATTAATCAAGTTTCAACTTATTAAATCTTCAAAATGGCTGCTGTCAACCTCCATACAGACGTTGAGTGGCTTCTCTCACATTTCTGAAGATCTCTGGGATCAACTGCTGGCAATTAAACATTATTCTGACGTAATTTCCTCCAGAAAACTGGTTAAGTTCCAAAAACATTCGACTTTAAAGTTCCGAAAGGAAAAAATTTATTAGGAGTAAAAGAACTGGAAACTTTTCCGGTCATAGATTGTGTTAGTCCAGTTAAATGCCAATGGAAATCGTGATCAAGCAGTTGCCTGACGGGAACAGCATAAGTATATGCTCCGTCCTGCCCAAAAACTAGTTCGGTTTCGTAATAAAAAGCAGCACAAATGTGCCAGGCGTCTTCTGACGGATTCGCTGCAAAACAGATCCGTGAGCTTCTTTTCTTTTTTTATTATGTTCATGTTGAAACAGTTAGCGCCCATTTTTATATTATTGCAAAAACTTTATCCTACTCAGCGGCACGGCTGCGCGTGCGCGTGCCATGTACCGTGTATATGTGTACGATCCAAGCTTTAGGTCGGCAGACAGCATAGTACGAAAGCAATATCATCATTTTCTAATCAACTGAACAAGGATGCAACCCTGCGCGCGTATCGAATCCTAAGGTATTATTCAAGTTTGCCTGATAAATGGGCTACACCAGGGCTCTGATATTCCTAGTTGTTTCGGTAAACCAAGTGCACGGTCTCATGTTCTAGTTTTTTCAATGTATTTTTCGTTTCCTACAATGACAGAATGTTCCTTGCTTTTCTAAATACGTTTACTAATGTAAAATTTTAGCGTATAAACATTGTGAGCGATAGTTACTTCAATTATTGAAAGCTAAAGTTTAAATGTTGACTTATCGCAAACTGAATTCTTGTGACACTCAGTGTGTTCTTTCTGTAATCTTCACATGTTGGTTATGATAAAGATTTGAATTAGAGAGCAGTTAATGAGAATTTTCTGAAAATTTATCACAGAAATCATGTGCTGGTTTAGAATTAAGGCAAGCAAGTAAACAATCAACAGCCACTTGCAGTAAGCACATATCAAATTGTTGACGTTTAAACATTATTACTTCACCAGAGTTAATGAACAACTGATCCTCGCAAAGCACTGTTCTACACGCTGCTATCAAAAGGAACTCCGAACGCAAAAGAATCACAAAAGAAACTGTAATTCGACCCTTGCCACTAATCCGTTACTCGATACTTCCTCTTTGAAAGAGCGGAATTTCAGACTAGTTCATTTAACGACCGCGATCAGTCTTGTAGCTCACTATAAATCCGCAACTGCATTTAGACTTAGATCTGGTATAATGGATTGTTATGCCTAAAGTTAAACTGAGATGACCCAAACTGTGCAAACAGCATTGCCTCGCAACCGCAAAGGAAAGAGATATATGACTTAACTGTAATTTTGATTATCCATTTCATCAGGGAGGTGCTACTACTAACGTAGACCACAGTGCTAGCGAGGTGAGGACTGGTTAAAGAATCTGACAAAAGAAATAAATGTTACACGCAATACTACAGTACAGTAATGAGGAGCTACTTTATGACTCTTTGTGTTACTTTGTGATTGTCGAATCCTCATCATCATTAGATAGGTTTTATTTTCAATAAACAAATAAGTATATTTCCCGTATGCTGCTGAAAATAGCTTGTGGCTGACATTTGAAAAGACGAGGTGTTAGTATCAAATTTTTAAGCAAAACTTTCGCGGAAATAACTCGGTAAAATCATTTCTTAAACGGCATCCACAATTATCTCCACGATTAAAGTCAATAACAATTTCTTTGATAACTTAGAAGTTAAATTACTATGCCAAAATGCAATATTTGCGATTATGACGAAACAAGTTTATCGTATGACAAAAAGGGATTACAAAAAGTTATTAGCAAGCGATAAACTAAGTATTTGGAATAACGCATAAGGAATACGTCAAGAGAACTCCTGTCTATAGTAATTACAAATCGCAAAATCTATAGAATATTTCGATTGAAAATGGCCCACACAACTTCGAGTGGTTCGGTTACATAATTTGGTTTAATAACAATTGATTCTGCTTCCTAAACGTCAAGAAGGTACTAAGGCCATAATAGAACATAACGTAAGTTCACACTTGAATACCTGTATGACGGTTGTGAATGATTCCGGACTGAACAAAATTGCACTTTATTATTGTCCAGCTATCTAGTGCCACACATGCCCTCCGACAACAACAACAACAACAACAACAACAACAACAACAACAACAACAACAACAACAACAACAACAACAGCAACAGCAACAGCAACAGCAACAGCAACAGCAACAGCAACAACAACAACAACAATAAATTTGTAACATTTTATTTTAACATATGGCAGCAAACCGCCTGTTTGTCCCATTTTCGTCGTAATTGTAGGGTATCCCGGTAACTATTAATGCTAGAGGGTTGCGGTTTCGACATTACTGTACCATCGCCATTTTTGTATCGTCTTTTGTTTTGAAGCTATAGCCAACTTTTGAATAATGTAACATTTCTTCAGCTCTCAATATCTCGTTTGGGTATGTAGACACTAAAAAATCTGTAGACATTTATTTAATTCTAAATCCAGTGGCGTACTCAGAAATTCTTTAGGAGGTCATATTTTTGAGATATAACACATACTTGCAAATTTTTAAATACAAACCATAGTTGGCTTTGTTATGGTAAAAAAGCCTATTTTTTCTGAATAAGAAAATGTATACGTTGGGTTTTACTAATTTACTAATTTTGGAATTACTCAAATATTTTTATATACATATATTTTTAGTGGTGAATCAGGCTATAAGAAAAATATTTCAGCTTCGGCCGAGAATCGAACTCAGGATCTGGAATGGCGCTCCATTGTGCATACCCCTACACTATTTCTCCTACAGCCTGATTCACCACTAAAAATATTAAACGTATACCTTACTGTATAGGCTCTATTCTATTCTATTCAATTTCAAATATTTTTAGTAATGTAATCAGATTATACGTTTACATCCACAATATAATTTATATGTATTGTTAAGTAAAAATTTTAATCTATTAAAAATTATATATGCATATTTGAATAGATACATAACATGCATCGTTTAGCGTCAATTATTTGCATCCATTTTGACGAAAAACGTAAAATCTCATTAAATTATTACAAAAATTGGTATAATACCAAAATTATCAAAAATAAACCTAACAATTTATACATTTTATTAATCACAAAAAATAGGTCTTTTCAACCATAGCAAAGCCAACTATGGTTTCCATTTTAAAAAATGTAAGTTTGTGTTATATCTCTAAAGTGTGACCCCCTAAAATAATTCTGGGTACGTCACTGGATGTAAATAAAAATGTCTCCACAATTTCATTGTATTTACATAACCAATCAAGATATTGAGAACTGAAAAAAATTTACATTTTTCAAAAGTTGGCTATGGCTTTAAAACAAAAGACGATACAAAAATGGCGATGGTAGAGCTCAAATCAGAGCAAAAAAGTAATACGTAATGTCGAAACCGCAACGCTCTCGCATGAATAGTTACCGAGAAACCCTAGAATTACAACGAAAATGGGACACCCTATAACTACTAATAATGCAAGCATTTGAAATTAATAAATTAAAATGCCTGCATTTCGCTTTGCCAAAAATAATTTTGGAGGTAGGATCGTACCCGCATGCGCTGATAATCTATACCCATGGTTAATGTTTGGCAATCCTAATTTTATTCGGTTAGTTTCTAACAAAAGAATAAGTTCCTAATTCAGCGCCGCAACATATTAAGTACTGAATCATGTCATTCAACCATAATATGCAAATATGTGACCTTCTTGGTAGTTGTTCTAATCATACATATTTATTTATTTATTTATTTGTTGGTTTTCAGAAATACATCACACTTCCTCACAGTTTGCAGTTCATCCTGATCGTGTAACTTCTGAATTACTGTTCACGTGTTCAGTACGTCTGTTTGCATTGCAACTTTCTCTAGGATCTACGACTGCACTACAAACTACGCCGCTCACGCCTTACGCATGAAGAGCTGGAACAGCAGTTCATTGGCGAACGACCAAATTTCAATGTCACAAACTAGTTCGCACCCAAGAGCCTCTCTTTTTAACAGTTCATTTGCTACCGACCAGGTCCTTGACGTTTGACGTACTTCAGCAAAAGGGCCGACATCTACGTCACACTAATATGGCTTATTTCGGTTCGTATTTGGTTCTGCTAATAACACAGAAGCAACTTTAGGACATAAATGCATCATAGTAACATTATCAACCTATATCATGGTCTGTTAATTGTATTTTTCAGCTTTCACAGGCAGCGCTTGTGATCCTGACAATATAATATATGCATTGCCCTACAAAAATTGCATTGCCTTACAATTGATATTTCTTTGAATCATACCAATCAATAAATGCAAACTACATTGCTTAGCAGTAAAAAAAAGTTTCGATTATTTATGCAACCTTTGTCAAAAATAACTTCTATAAATTGTCGGACACACTTTTCAAACGAGTCTTTAAAAGTAAATAAACAAATCAGTAAGGAAGCCGGACGTCATAGAATAAATATGACCTGATACAAACTAATCTGATTTACTAAAAATGACATACTCATTAAATATAAAGAAACGTACCTTCCAAATACCAACTCTTTCACAATTTCCATTATCCATCTTAAAGTTAATAGCGTTTATAAAGAATTTTTACATTATTTTACTAAACAGTTTTATTAAAAGGTTCCTCTGGATCTCCCATACGGCGCACACACTGCAATAATTACATTTCTGTTGGCAAAATCAAAGCACGCCTTGGGTACGCCATGCTCAACCGACATTGGATGATGCATGGGAAAACCAGATCTCATTTTCTTTACTACTACAGTACAATAAAGAAAATTCCGGTTTTCAACAAAGCTAGTGGGCATTAATAAAACCATATCGGTAAACAAAAGCTTAAACGTTCAAAGTAATGACTGGCCGGATTCTTCCGCGAGAATGGCTTGGGAACAAAAGCACGTTAATTAGATAGAGCAACCGCAGCAGGCGTATAAAAGTCTGCAGTTATTAATCACTCGCAAGACAATTTAAAGTTTACCAAATATGTAGAACCCACTGTTTCTTGTTCTCCGTAAAAGAAAGCAAACTGGAAAAGGAATTGGACAAGAAAAAGATAAAGTTGAACGTTTTATTGGACGTTGGCAATGTTGCTTTCCGGCCACAAACACTTGTTTCTTGTTAGTAGTCTTTAAAATCGCAGCAGAGAGTGTAAATGTTTTAATGCGAAATACATTTCAAATGTAATTATTTGTAGAATAAATTAATTACATTTCATATGTTAATAGTCGTATTATGATAGTATACAGTTCAGTTTACTGGAAGTACTGTTCGTTTAGCTATATAAAAACAATTTTCTATGTTTATATATTTTATGCAAGCTAGGTGGTTCATAAGAACAGAACATACAAAAATAAAAAGATTATAATTTTATTTCGACTACAATAAATTTTCAAATTGCGCTCCATTTCCAACATACCAATGATACAATCTATCAGTAAAATACGTTAGTGAATTCTACACCATCTGTTGCATAATGCGATTTATTTCTTAGAATATTCTTCTTTCTAAGCCTTGTAGKTTATTTTGGCGGTATATACTTCACATTTTAAGATCTGGAAAACGAGCCGGGCATTGAATAATAATATCATTAAAGTAATTAAGGATATCGATTGAAATATATGGCGAAGATCCATCCTCTTGTAACCAAATATTTTCTTTCGGTTGGATAATGTTATTTAGATTTGGAAAAATAGCTGCAATTGTTGGCAGAACACTATTTCTTAACAAATTCAAATAAATCTCACTATTTATATTTCCTCTTGTAAAAAAGAACCTATTATGTGGTTTCCGGCCATACCAGCCCACGCTTTAACACTGTGTGTAGACCTCCTCCATCCACTGAGAATTTTCTGTTGACCAGCAATAGCAGTTGTGCCTGTTAACTATACTGTTCAAGCAAAACATTGCTTCATTGGAAAATACCATTTCGTTAAATTAGGGTGGTCTATGATTAAGTCTGCGTACAGCCTTCAATCTGCATCATCTTCAGTCATTTCATGCAGAATGTGCATTTTAAAGGGCTGAGTTTTGTAGGTTTTAATACTTACACTATCAAATTCTTCTCGAAAATAAAGAAACTTTCCCATTTACACCACTATTCTAAGATTTCAAATAAAAAAATTAGCTATTGTAGACTGTTAGCCTGAATACAAATCATATTACCTAAAATAACTCAAAAACAAATGACTATATGGTGTTGGTATACTTTTTTGTTTAATTTGTTCTGCTGAATCGAATGCGTTATAAAAAGTGGTGTCGCTCTATTTAAAATAACAATCTTGTAGACAATATCTTTGACAATTGATGTTCAATTGTTTTTTTTAAACACCATCAAATTCTTCTGGAAAAATCAAGAAACCTTCCCATTTAAACCACTATGCTACGATTTCAAATAAAAAAGTTAGCTCGATTGTAGACTGTTAGCGTGAACACACTGTATACTGGATGTTTGTAAATGGATATGTTGAGTGGCGTACTTTTATTAACAATTATTTTTGTTATCAGCATGAATTTTACAATTCTGCAGTGAGCATTTTGTTAGTAGCAAAATTAAAATAATTATAATATTATAATATCTGCTACTGAATATGTATAGGTACTACATATCTAATGAACATCTAATGGATATATATATATATATATATATATATATATATATATATATATATATATAGAGAGCAGTAGATCTGCTGTACGTTATGTAGGTAATGGATTTCTAGTTGAAGTTTTTAATAAATAATAATTTTTTGAAACAATATATTTTTTACAAGCTATCCCCATTGGAACATGACAAAAAATCGGTAATAAGATATCAAATTTCTAAGGTGTAAAATACATCTTATTTGAGCAATATTGTTATTATCGCGATGCGAATAACGTCAGCATGATGGGAAGGGGGTGAGTGTAGTTATTATGTAGAAGCTGCTTAACGCCTGCGGGAACGCCGAGCCGCTGTCTGCGCATGTGTCACGGTCACTTGTCCAGCATCATGGGAATTTAGGAATGTGATTTTGTGATTTGTAATGCGTCTTTGTACTGTGATGAGTTTGTAAACAAACTGTGGTCAATATACATGGGTACTTATTACTGTTGTTCTTGTACGATGTCCACACTGTTTCGAAATTATACTGAACATCACGTAGAACTGCTAATTCCCGTTCATAACCTATAAATATCTCTTGATGGTACAAAATATGTGATTACACTTAATTAATATTAGTTAGTTAACTGTTGTTATCCTGAGTTATTTTATAAAAAACGAACTGAGATACAAACAACACATAAACAGGCTGTGCCAGAAGGTGAAACGTCTTAGCTTAATATTGATTTTGAATGCTATCTAAGTTTGTAAAAGACGGAAACGAGTAGTATACACCTTTTTAGAGTTTTAATTTATTTTAGTATGGTAGACGTTTGAGTGAGATAACAAATATTATTTTTTGAGATTTTAAGTTCTACAACGATTAATGCCGTCTAGGTTCGTATAAGACTGATTGGAATAGTGTTCACTTATTTAGTGTTTTTGTTTGTTTTTATGTTTTTATTTTTTAGTTTTGTTGTGTAATTGTTTCTGGTAAACGCCTGCTGGCAATTTGTTATATTTGCACTTATCAAATAATATTTTATTAATAAAGACTTACTTTCACAGCAATTGCTTTTATTAATGAAGTAAATTAGGTTGGTCAATATCTGGACACCTGTGGGAGGCGTTATGGATATCCAAAAGTATTCACCCAGTAGGGTTCCGTTAGATATCTATAAGACATGTTATAGATATCTATATGTATGTATCTAATGGATGTCATGGATATCCGTGAAGTCCATCTATTAGATTTACATTAGACATTTGTATGCAGTAAGGGAAGCTTTTGTGCCGTTTTAGAAATTGTTAATTTGATTACTGTTTGACAGGTTACAGTGCCATGGAATTGCTTTCAGTTATCTTCAGTTCGCGTTTTCAGCAATTTTAAACAAAATATTGTTTTTTTATGCACAAAAATTATGTCGATATCATTTGAATGCGCCTGCGTTCAAAAATGTACAAGGTGTTCTATTAAAAAAAAAACAGAGATATGTTGTATTTCCGGTCACACCGGAAGTGGTAAAAATATAAAAATATTGTTACTAAACGAATTGGTTAAGGCTTTCGCGGCCAGGTGATGAACTGTTGTCCTAATTCGGCTCTAGAGGCCGTCGTCGGTTGAAATTGCTTCCTAACGTTTCGCTAGCACGAGTGGCAAGCTTCTTCAGAGGTTCTTCCATTTCAGGTGCTTTTTATTACCCCTGGTCCCACTATTCTGCTATTAGGTTTATCATTATTTTTGTCAAATACATTTTGTATTGTTTGTTTAGCCGAAGTGATGTTTGCCTCAGCTAGGTGGATATATAAATATTCACCTTCTGCGAATTTGTCATATCATCACCCTTCTTTGTCACTATAGATTGCAGTAAAGGTTCTTATTAGTCAGATTTTAAAACAAAACTTATCTTTTTATACTCTTGATCTTGCTAACAAGTCAATTTAACTGTAAAAGGGTCACCTGCTAAGATGCAGTAGGTAAAAAGAACGACAGTATGAAAAATATATCTTTGTACCTTTGTTCCGAATTTATAACTAGATATCGCGGTAGATACTAATATATCAAACATATGAAATATCTGTAAGTCATAAATTGGAACATACTGCATCCAGATTTGTTACAAATGAATATCCTTATTCTTAAATTAAATCAAGTTGTTACAAATGGCGAAAAAATTAACGAAAATAAGCATAAAGTGAAATTTGTTGAGGTATTGCATGCTTACCAGATCATTCCATTTGGA
This sequence comes from Rhyzopertha dominica, assembly GCA_025024175.1. NCBI lineage: Eukaryota > Metazoa > Arthropoda > Insecta > Coleoptera > Bostrichidae > Rhyzopertha > Rhyzopertha dominica. The sequence goes on along the minus strand of QCXZ01000053.1, from coordinate 17,250,063 downwards.
ACAAGCTGAGAGTTTAGAATGTTTTGTYTCACGAAATTTATCAGATAGCCCTGACGGAAATTTTCCAACAGCTACAAAGTTATACTAAGTTCAGATGTGCAGAATTCTATTTACGTTCCTTCTTTTTACCAGGGTTCCAAAATTTATTTGCAAACATCACACAATGGAGCGTGAAACAAAGCACATTAAAAAATCAGCTTGTTTACAAGCTACCTAACTAATTCAGATCTTTTCACAATGAGTGCACCTTTTAAACAATTCCACTTATTCATTGTATTTAAATTCGACTAGGAATCTCCACACCGGTGTATTTCTCCAAATCCCTAGCTTCGATTTTCTGCAACAATCAGCAAACGACAAACCGTTCTGCCACTACAGACAGCGTTATTACTCAGTGGCTCTTAAAGGTATTGCTGTTCTACCCCATTTCCTCTAGAGGCTTGGGACGTTATTGCTGCATGTGATTAAATATACGAGTTATCAATCACCCACCTATCCAAGGACAATTTACAACCAGCGAGGATGCTCTATACGTCGGCCTCTGCAGCTCAAGAGTAAATTCTGCATCCGAATGAAAATGCTTTTTATTAAGCGTAGGTAGTATTTCCTTTGACCTATACGAAAGCATATTCTAAATTAAAAGCAAAAATTACCCACAGAAACGTAGAGTACAATTTTATTATTTGCTACTATTATGAATAATGTCATATATTATACATATATTGATAAAACTAAGTTGCAGCAATAAAACAGTAAGTGAGTATTTTCAGTGACATTTTCTAACGTAATCTTTTGTATATTGGCTAATATGCTGCAATAACAATAACTTTGAGTTCAATGATTGTGATCGGAAAGATAATTGTGCTATACGTACTTATCTAGACATTAATAACTGGGTTAAATTGCATAACAGTGAAAAGCACATTTCAATCGATTCGATCATAATCTAGTATATATTAGTAATAATTTCGGATTTTTAATCCGTTTAAAATTTTCTACAGCTTCAGTGATTTTTTTTAAAGCCAAATACAAACATTAGTAAAAAATTCCAGTAATGGTCGTTAAAAATTAGCAAGACACTCAGTTATTACGTGCATTAATTAAAAATATATCAAATTTAAGTGTAAAAACAAATAAATAATACCGCATATATTTAAATTAGATCATTTTGCTCCACGACCAGTTTTGTTTTTATATCGGAATGAGTCTGACCCATCGCGTTGTGACAATTTTGCTTTTGACAATCAAACGAAAAATACAGAGCAATGTATTTGAAGGATTTCATACATATATATCGAGTCTTACTACGACGTGCAGTAATTAAATGCTTGTCTGTAATGGGTAGTACCTACCTATCCAAAATGGTATTTACTGTTTAACATCCAGCAGCGTGTGAAAATTGTGAGTTAAACCTGTCGTTCACATATACATATACACCTTATGGGAAAATTTAGGGTCATAGGATCAGTTCAGTCCCGGAAACATAAATAAAGGCATCCGAGTAGTTGCTGTTGCCGTTTTAGGTCATGTTGTTCATGTTTATTGAAAACACGTTATTTGTTCGAAAGATACAGCAAGCTCCTGTAGTCATGCCATCTATATTCAGGATTCTCTACAAACAAATTATTATTCCTTCAAAATTTACTTAACACATGAAATTTAAAAAAAATATATCAACGGTCATCTTTAACTCGTTATGCTAGGCATATGTGATGAACATCATCAAACAGCTGCCCCTTTCAGGCAATTCTAGTTACACTAGATTGGATGGAGATAACCTATTGAATGTCTATTAGTATATCCATATCTTACACATCTAAATTTTTTCTTTGGGACACTTGAAGTGGAAGATTTTTTGAAATCAACCCGTATCCTTACAGGAATTACATCAAAGAATAAGAGTGTTCGATTGCCGGCAATGGACTCCAGAGATATCTTCAGAAGTGTCGGGCAAGCATCTGCGAGGGAATAACCACTTTGTGCAATTCTGGGACATGTGCGATGTAATCTTATGAAATCCATAATGTAATCAGTATGTAAATCATTATGTAACCTTGTGAATCTCTGTGTAATTTTGCGCAATCTGCATAATCCTAATGAAATCTTATCTAATCATTGTGTAATCGTTAACGTTGCACATCACTCGGATGCATTCGGTTGTGGTCGATTGGACAACAACAATAAGAGCCGAGTCTCGAACGTCTCATTGAACACAATTCTCATCGAACATAGATAGTCTAATCCTACCGAACATAGTTTCGAATACACCCGAAGTTATAAATATCACCGAACATAATTGTCGAAAGTATCCGATCACAGTTTCCGATGGTATTCGATTATCTCCCGTAATTAACTGATCTCCGTTTACCTAATTACTACTATTCTCATTTAACACAGTTCCCGTTTGTAACAATTCTCATAGTACACAATGTTTATTAACGTAATTCTCAACGATTACAGATCAGACTACGCGATCTTAGTAATAACAAGAGCCAGAAGTACAATATGGCATCCTGTTTGACTTTTTATTACACATTAATTTTGGTTTAATATTAATTTTTGCAAACTGTACCTGGGAAATTATTTATGCGTCTTAGTATAAAATTTAATAATTATAAATATGCTTTTTAAAGTTTGCTACACCGAACCAATGATTTTGAAATTTTTTCAAGTACACTTAATTTCGTGTGGATTGGTAAATGGTAGATTCCTTGTTGTCATAGTTTCAAAAAACTGACAAATGTTTCTTTTTTGTAAAAATAACTTGTGCCGCTTTTGTCTCCAACTGAAACTGTACTCAGTAAATAGATTTGTCTCGAGAACAACTAGAACTGAGGCTCGAATCGTACGAATTCGAACGGAATTAAGAATCTGCAATACAAATTGCCGTTATCAATATCCACCATCTCTGGGCTGCGTAAGAATTAAACTATTTTAGGGGCCACTTTTAAATGCAATATATTAGCTTGTGAGATGAATGTTGAGCCTCACGTCACGATTTCGCGAATCAAGCACCGACAACTAATTTTACTGTTGCGCCGTTCGCGCTTTCGTTGCTTATATGGAGTGACTTTTAGGACGTACGTCCCCGGCGGATTAGACGTACGTGACCGCTTCTCTCTCTCTCTCTAATAATAGTAGATGCTGCGTGAACGTATGTCGTCAACTAATGTCATTTCATCAGTGGCCTTGCATTATTTGTATTGTAGTGTGTAGTGTAGTGTAGTTTGTTTTGTGGTCTTGCAAACATTTAAACATTTTATCTAACCTTGAATGAGTGCAGTTTATAATAAAAGAACTTGTGCAAGTTGGCGTTGGGTATTTCAAAAGGGTGAAGCACATAACTGCTGCACGGACCAAGGCACGAGTGCGTGAGTGGTTGGAGATGCGTGGCATCCTCGTGGCCACTGGCCAACACTTTACTTAAGGCCGAGCTGCTGGTATTGGCCAAAGAAAATGCTTCGGATAAGCAATATGTAGTAAATGAGTACCTTACAGTTACAGAACATGTTCACAAAGTGCTTCGCCTGTCGCCGTAATTTTGCCATTTCAGCGCTATTGATCCGATCTGGGCACATGTAAGTTAATTATTGTTTGTACGCTAGGCTGATGAGTTGTTGTTCATAGGCAAAGAAGTATTATGATAAACACATTGGCGTAAAGGGAAATGCTGAAGCACATGTGTTGGCATTGTGGGCACCAGGGCACGTGCACAGCAGTGTACCGCCGAACGCTGGTGTTCACTTGTCCGGCACCTCAAGCAACTGATTTACTGATTAATTCTTGGTATAATATCCAGAGCTTGCCCCTTGCACATGCTCAACCAGCAACACACATTATGTATATTTTGTAGCCCGCTAAACAGCACGCCACTGAAAAAATCTGACAGTGACTTTCAATCGATTTGAACCATACGCTTTAGATGTATGACGTGAGGCTCAACTTTCATCTCACAGACTATAGCTATATGAGTTTGATTAACATTATATTTTTGTTTCCTATTTAATATTTTTGTTGGCATCTTTTAACGAAAAAATATATTGACATGACACCAATTGTCAACGCGTCAACAATTATTATTGTATTGTTGACATTAACAGATGACGCCGCCCATCCCTTTCTGCATCGCGAGTTAACTTTTGTTTGGAAGTTAGTGATAGCTATTTTGAATATTTTAGATGCTGTACGTTGATGTAATTTTTCTATGCATCTTAAAACAGCGGTTTGAAGTCCTCTATTCAAAATTTAAGAGTGAAAGCTATTAGGGTAGTGGGTTGTTCTGACAACGACCAAAACGCTAAAAAAGGTCCTGATAAATACAATTGAGCAGTTCCAGAATTTTATTTTAGAATGGTTCGTTTTCGCTGAAACACCCGTATAAAGCTAATAAATGGTTACTGCGCAATATCTTTCAAACCTATTTAGATAGTTTTCGATTTAAAGCGGTCGCTAGCAACGTGGGCGAAGGAACGGAGTCCAGAAAGAGACGGAAAAATACATTATTTTCAGAAGCTATACTAGTTTTAGTTTGTGCCCTTCGGCCACTGACGCTCGAGCTGTCCAAACAACCTATTTTTCTCGAGAGTCAAAGGGAAAACGTTGCCACGCCCACGACATTTCCATGCAAAAAGCATCACGTATTTGCGCTGCTCTGTGAACCAGATAAAAGCAAACCACACAATTTGTATGTTACTCGCTCGTAAATGGAGGTAAATATATTTATTAGCCGCCATGTCACCGAAGTACGCGCATAATTTATAATTTTAACCTCGTAGGTGAGCGGGCAAATGCATTATTGAGGCTATGTGGTGGTAAATTTTCTGCCATTTGCTGGTTTTTATTATTTCGTATGTGCGTACTGCATCACTTTTTGGATATCGGGAAGAGCAGAGTTGTGTTATATGAGGCTTTTTATTATAGTCATATAAATGGAGTATGCCGAGAATATTAAGATAAATTTATGGTACCAATTGAATAGTACCTAATATAAATAATAGTAAGTAATTACATATAAATAAAAAAACCCATATAAACACTCAATATACACTCATAAAATTGTTTGTTTGAAGTGAAACATGAATGTTTAATTCAAATGCATGAACGTTTCCCATATCCGCAACTAAATCATATATTTACTGTAAGAATTTGGTTGCATTAAGATTGTTTACTTGTTTTAAGGCATTTCATTTGTTTGAAAGGAAACTACATTTCACTATCATAATAAACCTATGGAGTATTTGGAATAAAAACTACTATATTACATCTGAGAAGACAAAATTTTTATATTAAGCATGTTGTTTAGCTTCTACAAAAATTACGTATTAGGTTAAAAATAAAGATGCATTGGTTTAAAGCAGATTTTTTTCAATTTAACTGTAAAACAGTGTTGTTTCAAACAATTCATATTTTCAATTTTAAATAAATTTATCCAGAATGTAGTTAAAATAAAAATATATGTGTTTTATTTTTAAACTTGTTAAGGTTTATAATAAAACGATTATATTTTAAAGTCAAACGTCTTTATTATTACCTATATCCTATGTAATATACAGAAAACCATACACATGAAATATAAAATAAGCATTTGTGGTGAAATCCAACAGAAAAAATAATACTGATTCAACACTATAGGGTCAAAAAAACCGCTGCAAATTGAATCAATACTTCCACMTCCWGTTGCCAAAATGACATTTACGTTTTTATTTTTTATACTATACGATTAGCATTCAGGTTTTGAGCATTTTTTCTCGCTACACATTTTTTCTAAGACAAACAGTCCTCGTGATAGCAAAAATATATAAATTTTAATATCGATTTTTTTCCAAATAACTCGAAAATTATTAACTTAACAAAAAATTACAACAGTGCTTTCTGATCAGAAATTTGATTTTCTATATAATACCAAAATTTAAAAAAAATCGTACGAGCAGTGTCCAAAATAGGTATTTTTGGAAATATATCGAAAATGTCAAAATTTTGAATAAATTTTCTAAGACACTTTTTGTGAGAAATTTTATTTCATATCTGATGGTATTTTCATTTTTTGAATATATTAAATATATTCGGAGGTATTTAGGAAAAACCGTTTTCTTTAAGTGACACTTTTTTGCTAATATCTTCTAAACAGTTTGCTGCACCGAAAATTTATAAGAACGAATAATACTCGCAGTTATACTACTAATCACATAAAAATAAAAAAAAATAATTTGCGAAAAGGGTAGTTACCCCCCAATTTCGCCCCCTTCCCGATACGCTGCTTACCCCACAAACAATAGGTAGTTGAGATTTATATGTTTGTCAAATTTCAAGTTCATATATTAAGTCTTTCGAATTTTACCATGTCCACAAACAAAACCACAGACAGGCACAGACAAGAAATTTGTTTTTGCTCAAATTTTGTTTTTTTGCGTTTTCGACCATTTTAAAGCGAATGAGCAAATAGAAAAAATTTTTTTTGCGATACAATACTTCCCATCCGTTGGATATGGAAGTAATAACTGCTAGGTACAATAACAGTAAAGAAAAATGGTTATATTATGCCTTCAGGCTAATTCGTAATTATTTATTGTAGCGTCCTATCGTCTATCGAGTTAAAATTGTGCATTTCCCTAGAAAGTGGCGATTTTTGTTGAGTCTCGCGCGCGTACAGGCAAAGAAACACGACAAAAATCGCTGGGTAAAACAAAAACACCTAAATATGCTTGAACACGCACTCGCGTAGGACGACTGGATGTGCAATACTCCATAGCATATGGAATAACACCACGCGCCATAAAGAGGTTTGGTATATAAAGACGCATTTTTCACAAACTTGTCGCGACCGCACTATACGGATTTTAGATTCGTATTCAGGGGGTCATTTTTTGGAGTATGCTAAATTTCAGCTTGATAGGTGATAGGTACTTACTCTCGAAAACTTCTACAAGTTCTAAAAATCCCCAGTCTTCCAGCAAACTTGCCACACTTGCATACATGTTGAAGTTGATCTCCATGTTTTTGAATGAATGAATGACTAGACTAGACTGCGGAAGTGCGGAGTGTTGAAATGTTGATAACAGGTTAGAACTAGACCGGAGCGGCGCAATGCTGGCACACTACGCGTCTACGTCATTTTAGAGCGCAATTTAAAGATGGTAATTTTAAATTAAATATGTCACGTTTAATGTTGATAATCATTTATTTATTTTAAAGTAAACGTATTATTGACGTAGGACTTTCGGTAATTTTGAAGTAAAAGAATAAAAGGTTCGAACGAAAACCGTTTGATACGTTTATACAAATATAATGACATTTGGAATTAACCAAACGTAAATTTTTAAAAGAATGCCTTTTGTTTGTTAGTGATAAAAAGGAATAAGTTTACCATGAAATCTGATTTCTACTTTTAAAAATATCCATCAAATACTTATACATTAATCTTTTCATAAAACAAGAGCGTTTTTGAAAATATAACAGGTATTTTAATACAAATATGCATTGTTTTCCTGTAAGCATATATTTCTAAATAAATATATATTCTTATTTGAAACAATCACTTTTATGTGTGCAGGATCAAACTATTATAAAAAGCACAGTTTCCTCAATTTTTTTAATATAATTTGCTGACTGTAGTAATTATTCTTGATCAATCAATCAAAACTTGAATTCTTTCAGAATTTTTTAAACTTTCTCAATTATTGAAGACCGACCGCTTAAATAAACTTGGCATATGTCATAAAAAAGTAATCGCAATTCAGGTACGTCGATTTCAAACTAAACGATACTTTTCACAAAAAATGTGCTCCAAAATTAAACTACTTTTGTAAAATTGTTCCTTCGTTGATTCTTCTCCAACACTGTTATTTTATTTTTTCTTCACGGAATAAAAATTTCATTTTCTAAAATAAAAGTGTGAAAAATGTCAATTTATAAGTAAAAATCGACCTATCCGAGCAGTGACCCAGCATACAGTTAACCACGAAGATTGTTTCGAGAGACATTAGGGATTGTTTAGAATTTATTTTTGCACAAATAAAGTAACTGAACCAGCCAAATCCAATAAAGATGCATCGTAAGCCCGAATAATTCATACAAATGTGAAAACAGTGTTAATAATCTTGGTACGCCCTCTGTAACATGTAAAGTTTTGAATTGCACCTCTAACAGAAAAATAATTATAAATTATACCAAAAATATGCTTCAACTAACAATAAACGCAGTACTCACAAGCAMAATAAAAAAATAGTTTMAMTTTACAAGTTTTCTACAAACTAAACAACGATCTCACATAKTCAAATTAAGTTTGCATAGTTAGCTTAAATCTGGTTATTAGAGAGGAGAAAKCGTTGTCTCAAAAATGGTTTGATCACAGTAGCTCTCAGCTTGTTTGAACGAATGAATGAACGAATGGGTGCGAAAATGCAGTTGAATATAATTACAACTATTAAAATTGCCTGTAATCATCAGTTTCCTCAAAATTCATATTTGAAGAGTGATGATATTATAACACTTTCATAGTCTAGCGAACGTAAAATGCTGATTGTTCTGTTTTGGAATGCATATACTGAAGTAATCATGTATTCCATATCAAAATTTATTTTGTTCATATTACATTTGAATGCTTTTTGTTTATATTTCATATTAGTTTTGGGAAAGATAGCGGTTTAGAACTAGCAGTTGCGTTCCAGTTCAGTGTGTTCCCTAATCTGTTTTAATTGTAATTTCCATTTGCGTTTTTAATATTCAGTTAAATTACGTGTGCAGACTGAAAACAATATCATTGTCACCATATCAGCTGAATTCTTTAAGCAAATTTGTTTTTGTTAATCAACCAATTTAAAATGTTAAATCTTGCACTCGAGTTCATATCAACAATTCATGCTATGCTGCTGTTGTTTGTCAAACTACTTGTTATTTTATTATCTGCCTTCGTATTCTAAGTATCCCAACAATATTTATGCTAGAGCCTTCTTGCATAAAGTAATATTATTTCGCGACTATAGGACGAGGATTTTGATAAAAAAGTATATTTCAAGATTTTTTCAACAAACTATTGAACCATATAGTTAATGAAACTTAAATATCTGCTGAACACAGTAGTCTATGATAATAAAAATCTCATTAGTTCTGACATGAATCCTAAATTTGAAAGGCCTATAAATTTCATTGTTCCAAGTTTTCAGCAGGGTTGCTTATAATTTGTTAAATCTCACAATTTTTTAAAGATCGTTTTGTGCTTCTATTTATTACATAGAAACTCCCTACTTAAGTGAGTATGCATGAGTGCATCCAAGGGTAGATGTAATTAAAAATATTACAACGTAGATAAAAAATAAGTACTAGACGATCGCATTTCACTTTAAATCTATACGGGTCTAGGTTTGTTAAATTACAAACCTACCAGTATACCTTAACATTGCTGAAATCAACCGACAATTGATTACAAATGATTACTTCTCAATGTAAGATTGTAAAACAATAGCCTTTTTCTAAGTATATCGAGAAAGTTCCAAAACTACCAGAACTTCACATCTGCAGAATGCGCAAAACCGAACGAATTTGATTGATCAACTTCTCTGCTGATTACCCTTTGTACATAATTTATTCCTGTTTCATATTCCAGGAACAAACACAATTTTAATTTGGTTCTGTGTGACAGACCTGATTATTATCGCTGCTTGTTCCATGTCAATTCAGTTTGTGACGTTGCAAACAAAGTAGGCAAAGTAATACTGGGCCAGCCCAATAATTGTTACAGTAACACGTAACTTGAAGACATATGATTGTTCATTCGCCGTGTTCTTTTTATATAAATAAAACGTATAATTTGTAATAAGGCAATAAAGAGGTACGTTTTTTTTTTCTAATTTTCTGGTTTCCTTACTGGCTACATTAAAAGAATAATAACATTTATGTTTCGTATTATTTCTGATTGACTCATTGAAATAAATGAAATTTGCACTAAATATTTAGGGTACTCTTGGCTCTGGTAATAAAAATACAACACCTCTTTACTTACTTATCAATACCATGAAACTAGCCAATACTGCTAATACGAGTAGTTTATAAGCATTTAACCAAAAAGTTATTTTTAACAATAGATCTTCAAACAAAGCAGAGACTGTAAAATCAGCTGTTAGAAAATAGTGAAATACTAATTAAACTCAAAACTAGCGTGGTGATACGAACATACTAACCAGCGAACTGAAAAGTCAGGATATTTGTTTTTAAACATCCATAATGGCACAATACCTACAGAAACTTAAAGCAAGTCGTACCAGTTGAGGAACTCAACAATGTTTTTAACTGCGAGGTAGAATTTTGTGAAGAAATGGTGAACTTAAAATGATAACTTGAAAGCAATGTCTTTTAAATTATTGTCACTTTTCAGGATCCGCAATATCTATAAACATGTCCGAATAGATTACCACTTAAAGGAAATTTCAACATATTTCTCAAGACACAATTTACTAACTTTCTAATAATTAGATTAGGTATTATTGTTTCTAAGTGAATTGACTACTTGCTGATGGTCTTCTTTGGGGCACTAAAATTATCTCTAACATATGAAGAATGGTGTGAATTGTGCATATTAACATTTCTGAATCGAGCAAAATAGCTTTATCAGGAAATAAATGGCCAGAAAAAATATAGGTTTAGATTTTTTTGCCACCAACAAGAAAATTCTAAGTGAACAGCAAAATCGCGATCCAACACCGCAAGAAAGTTTTTAGTGGTATGGTTACGAACTTTCCCTATACTCCAGATAGATGTTGGGCTGATTTTCGAATGCATTGCAACAATTTTACGAACGCTAGCTTCAGAATGTTCTTCAGCAACATCCACGGGCTGTAAATGGAGTTGACTTTGGGTTGGCAATTTTTTGGTGTACGTATGTACACTCCATCTAAATAGAAAAAATACAGGAGCGTCATCATTTGCATGCGCGATTAGCACGTCATAACCAGTGTCGCCGTCGTTAATAGGGGTCAGTTAATAGGTCGCAGTACAATACGCAGCACACAACAAAATATAATGCTATATTATACAGACAAAACACTAATAATAAAGAAACCATGCTGTATAAACAGTAAATGCGAAACGCAATAATAAAAACACACACTCTGACTGCTACTCGAAACGAAACGCGAACGTTGAATGGACCTGTTGCCCCCCTTTTTTTATTGCAAAATATGAATCTACATGAAAAAAGATAGACCCCTGTTTTGTTTATTTTCGCAAAGCGCTTAGTTAGTACTTAAAAAAAGGTTGTTTATGTTTAAAGTTTGAATCTCTGACGTCAGCGTTCCCTGGTGCGCTTAGTGCGGTGTAACTGCGTGATGTTACCACGCCATTTTCTGATCCTGGCATTCCTGTCGACCGAGATGAAGTTTCTGAAATCGAAGTCGCAGCAGCGTTGCTATTTTATTCCAAACTCGCAATCGTAATTATGAATTATAAAAACCCACACGCGAATGGATGTGTTAAACGCGATTTGTTGTTAGTCGTTTGCACTGTAAATATTAAAACGTAAAATATATTAAATTAAAATTATAACTTGCAGTGGATATGTCGCAATCAGAATTCATTTTATGGCAGCCGAAGGATAAGTTCATATTTCAAGTGTTATAATAAACTGGAACAACTATTTATTAAGGAGGTAAACTTGTTTAAACCTGAGTTACAGCATGTATAGCTGCCATTACATCATTTTATTCAAGTCGCAACCTTTAAATAGCAAAACGTAAACAAAGGTATAAAGTCACAGAATCACAGAACATACGCGTGTTCAACAGCGACAAAGGTGTCAAGCATGCAACAGGGCATCCGGCGCATCGGCGCAATAGCGGAGTCCGTGTCCAGGAACAATGACGTATCACGAAATATTTGAATTTGGCGGTAAACCTTTAAAGGTAAAAATAAGACACTAAACCATTACAAATATTTTTTCTATTGCCAGCGTCTAACTCCATTAGGTCCAGGCAAAGTCGCACATGTGTTATAATAACGATTTACTGTCAAGGGCAACAACCCCATTAGATATCTGCGAGCACGCCACTGAATGGTATCGTTACCTGGCAACAGTTGGGTGTCGCGTGCGAAAAATGGTTTATGCGCATGACGTCATTGATGATGCCCTGTATTCTTCTCTACTCAGATAAAGTAGACAATCTACCGCATACCGCGGCTCTAGAATGACATTACATTTTGTCATAAACTAAATGCATATCAGCATATGTTTCCTTAGCAGAGGCATTTTTCAAAACTTTAAATACACAACAAACACGCCCATCAAATTAACTAGTTAACTTTTTTGACGGATGAATCACTTCTGTTATTTTTGTCTTGTTAACTGTTAAGTACCGCTACATTTAGAACTCTACAAAAATGACGTAAAAACAATAACTGTTGTTTTTCGAAACAGATGTATCCTAAAACTGAAACCAGAATATGCATATTTTACAAAAAAATGAAGTTTCTAAATCTGAACCCAAAAATGTAAAAAAGTCAAAAATAAAACTGATATGTTACGCTAATGATCGTAATTATTTATGAGAGAAATTGGTAATATCGATGTTATTATCTAATGTGCATTTTGAGGATGTTCAGAAAATATTGATTGCTGGGCGTCATTTTTTGTATGTATAGTATTCCAAACGAAATAAGGTATAATTGCTCTGCTATTTTCAGAGTTAAATGCTTAGTGGGGGGTCATTAATTACAGCACGAGCCCCCATCTGACTAGGGGGTCGGGGAATGTGCAGAGCAGTATTCTGAAAACCAGGGAACGATTGCGCCGAGCGATAAGTGAAACCTTTGGAATCATTTTTGTAACCTTGTTAATTGCTCCTGAGGTAATGTGGATCTGTAAACATGTATCAGCCTAGTTTAACAATTACATAACGACTATCACAACATGAAAGTTGGGGTAAGCAAGTTACGATTAATAATATGCTTATAATTAGTATGTGTTATTTTACCATTTAGGCAGGGGAATTAAAAAAGTTATATATGACATGTATAGACATGTATAAACAAATATAGTCTCCAACATTGCAATTTTAAAAACGAAACTGATTTGATGATGAATCATTCAGGCTTTATTTACAAAGTATTGCATTTTATTATAAAACACTTTATAGAAGAATGACCATAATGGAAACACCACGACTAAAAGAGTACAGAATGGAATATGTGACTCAAACAACAATTTCGCCACGAGGGACGCCCAATAATTTATTTAGGTGAAACGTGGTGCGACACCCACGATGTTGTTAAAAAAGGATTATCGGAAGGCACAAACAATTGTTATTTAAATGCACCACCATCACGAGGGAAAATAATAATAATTTTACGTGCTAAGGGTAGAAAATGCCCTACTTATATCGACAAAAGAATATTCGATTGCTCAGCTGATGGTTATCATCAGGATATGAACGCGTCATTGTTTGAAACATGGTTTACTAATTAGTTACTTCCATTTTTACCTGCGAATTCCGAAATTGTCATGGCCAAGGCAAAATACCATTCACAAACAAGAAATTATAAATCTGCAAACGCAACAAAAAAGAAGAAATTATTTCGTCTATGACAAATAACAATATTGAAATCCCAGTTGCTGGACGTTATTAAAGAGGTTAATCTTCCAATAACCTATACAGAATTGTATACGTGAAACACGTTAAAGTGGAAAATTTTTATGTCACCGCTAATATTACGAGATTTGTTATCAGTGAAGACATTGAAGGAGAAACTGACAGTGATAAAGTGAAACTTACTAACAAATAAACAAAATTAATTTTAAAAAAACGGTCCTGATAAAGCAATGGTTTGTTCGAGCATCTGTCGGTCTATGCTAAATGGGATTATTTACAGCCAACGGTTCATTGTAAGTCAACGAGCAATTATTGGGTGATCGGAACTTTACAAGTGCAATGTAACCTTATTTCATTTGGAGAAGTATAAGTATGTGTTTTACGTTAAATCTGCATATAATCATCTCTACAGTATAATTTTTTTGTTTGACCCAATAGAAACTGAACACTCTATATTTCATGATACACTGTCATAATATCTATAGAATTGTTGCGCAGTAAAGCAGCGATTGTTATTTAAAAAATACCTCACAAATGCAATCAGTGTGACTGGAACATTTTCTAGAATAGGTTGTGAAGATACTCCTTATTGTTCTGCAGTCTGGAGACGACTTAAAAACATTCTAGGACAGCAAGTATTTGTTAACCCACGCTATCCTTTGACATTTCGAGCTCAGTATTTATTAATAATTAAATAAGGCCGTACCAAATAATTGAATTGTAAAAGGAGAATTACCTACTTTAATACAATGGTGGAGTTCTATTAGATACGACGTTCTCTTGAGCTTGAAACGTAGCCGACTAGAGGCAAAAATTTGCTAAGTGAAATGTCATTTTTCCATTATTCTAAGGCATTTGTGAACAATTGAACACATGATTGCTATAGAAATTCATTTTTAAGTCTTAATTTAAACTAACAAACTTTTTGTGGCTTGTGCTATATTCCACTTTATTACAAAAATCGCATTTAAATACACCAATTAAATAACAAAACAATATTTACATAGTAACAAAGTTCTTGTGCTAATTACTGCTATCTAGATATACAGTATCAAAGAACTTACAGTTACTTACGAAATTTGGATTCTAAAGACTATTTAAAAAGTACTAATGCAATAAATTAAAAAGGTCAGCAATTTTTCAATATAGGAAAAATAAATAAAGACATATTTAAAAGGTTCAGGCGCAAGTTGCCGGCGTGACGTCAGCGTGCAAACCTGTAACAAAGCGCATGCCTCACCACTGCTTTGCTGTTCATGCACTGATCTCTAATTAACTGGATGTCGCGTAGATACCAAAATACATGTAAATTATTTGTGATAGATTTACGCCACTTTAGCGCCTAGCCGCTGGTTCTTGTACTAAAATTTTGACAAAGGTTCGCTTCTGCTGTAAATATAACGTTAATGATTGACGGTTAAAATCGTGAACTCATCATCAGTCTGCAGATTTCCAAAAGATGATCGTTGTAGTGTTTGAGTAGGAAACATGTACAGTACAAATTGGATGTTACGTTTACTCATAACCATATTATATAGTTAAGGATCTAACCTAAAATTTGAACGCGCCGTTAAATTGATAGTACGAGTACCAGCGGCATGGAGGCTACTTATCACAGTTTTGAATGACTTATGCGACATCCAGTTAATTAGAGATCAATGTAGTACAGTACAGTGGCGTAGCCAGAAAAGTATCTTGGGGGGAGGGGCAAAGCTCCAAACACAAGAAAAATGTCAAGTACAAACAAGAAAAAAACAGAAGAGGTGTGACTTAAATTTTAATGTTTAATTTGCTAAAATGTTTATTAAACAACAAACCAATAGTTTGCAACAATTTTGTAATGTTTAATGTAAAAAAGCTGCTCTACCATTATCAGATTAATTTAGTTCCTTGGGGGGGGGGGGGGCAATCGCCATTTCTATTAACTAATTATTTGCAGGCAAAACGACAAAACAATTAATCTATCGCAAACCCGATAATCAAGAAAATCTTTGAGGTCATGTCAGAAGGTTATGTTGTCCTGTCTTCTGTCTTGATGAGAGAATTCCTTGCGGTGTTGCCGATGTTGACCTTTTTTCGTTTTTTTTCCAACCGTATTTTAATGTCATTATTGCTTTTAACATAAAAAACTAGTAATGTGCATTAACAGTTTTTAATAAGTTTTAGAGTCAGACATTAAAATTTAAACAATAATAATTTCATTTATAAATTTCATCTGGCATACCTATGTTCATTTGCACGCACACTTTTTGAATGTATAGTAAATTTGATGTTAATTTAACTGATTGGCCATTTTACGAAAAATTGAATAATAATAATAATAATAATAATTTTATTCTCACCAGCCACTAGAATTGAAATAAAATAACATTTGTGTACTATACAAGTGACAATGCTGAGCGAGAGGGAACGTGACTCAGAAGGTAGCATCAAGATGACGCTACTTCTGCTCTTCCGCCCGTCCCCGGGATATATAAAGGAAATAAATATGACATTCAAGCTAAATTTACAAATATAGACTGTAAAAAATTCAAGGGGCAACAATAAAGGGTACGGAAGACACAAGGGACAACACAATAGTAAAAGAAATATCATGCAACAAATAGGACAGCGAAGAAGTGAAAAGAAAGGAGAAAACAGAAAAGAAAAAGTGAAAAGAAAGATACAGCAGACAGGGTTAATGCGACAAGCGATCCCACGAGGAACAGATCTGCCGCCGGCAGCACCAGAAAAACAAAATTATGCGTACTCATGTTCGCTCCGGTCACACCTTTTCAAGCAAAAATTCACGCAATTTCTTCTCTATGTTAATCGGGGACATAGATTTGAAATGCGTTTCAAAATTGTTATAAAATTTGGCAATGTTGTAAGAGAAGCTTCTTTGGAAGAAAGCGCTTTTGTGCTGAGGGACGGTAATAATACTTTTCCTCCTAATTTTGACATGATGCACGTCCGTTCTAAAAATTATTAATTTATATAGGTATAGGCATTTTGTATAAAACTATATTATGATATAAGACTACTGAATGAAAGTAACGACGACGTTCCATGTTCAACCAACGAGCTTCTTTCAATTTATACGTAATTCTAGAATTTCGCCGAATGCCATACACAAATCTAAGACACGAGTTCTGCACACGCTGTATTTTTTTGCAGAAAACTTGATCCAGACACTGACCGTAAACAGAATCACAAAAATTAAAATGAGAGAGCACCAGTGCATCACACAACAATAAACTTAACCTAGCGTCTAACATATGACGATTCGAATACAGTATTTTCAAGTTCCCAAAAGCTTTACTAATGCATTTACTGATATGCTCTCTAAACCTAAGATTTTCGTCCATATAAAGTCCTAGGTTTCTAACCACTTTTTGATAACATAAAACAGTTCCATCCAACCTGACATCTAGCTTTGATCGCACGCTAGGAATATATTTTGGCTTTCCAAATAAAATTAGATTGGATTTACTTGGGTTAATTGTCAAGCTGTGCCTCGCAGACAGAGATGAAAGACGAACGAGATCGCTAGTGAGCTGGGCACTGGCGATATCAACTTCAGCAGGGGAAAAAGATAGATAAACCTGCTTATCATCAGCATACTGATGGTACTGGCAGTTCTGTAAGCTACTACAAATTCTTGAAGAATAAATAATAAATAAAACTGGTTATTTATTTTGCATTGCTTTATCAAAATAATTATTTAAAAAAAATTGTAAAAACCCCTATTCTTTAGACCTAGTAAGTTTGATAATTCATACCAATTTGACCGGTATTTTTTGTTATTATTAATTATAAGTTTAATTATAATTTGTATTTCAAGATTTAATGCTTATACAGGTCTTTACATTTTATAGTATTTGAATGATACCGCTTTTGTTTTGCTTTAGTTTTCACCAGCGATAGAGGCTAAGAAAATTTCTTTCAGTATATTTGACTCCTTTCTAACAACAATCATTAGTATGGATCAAAAAGAAAAAAGTGCATATCTAAAGCGATAGCAAAGTATTACCGAATGCCATGCTGAATGCATTAGCACTAATGGTGCCGAGATGCGATATAGAATTCGCGATTGTTTAGTGCATTTTTGACGACATTCGGCAGATGCGTGCTCCACTAAGTGCTCAGGCGGGTTAATCGAAAAGATCTAAGGATTTCGATGACGTCAATGCGACAATACAATGCGGTAAAGCGTTTTTGTTGCATGGTGTGGATTGTTGCAATTGCGAACGCTTTCTGAGATTCCAGTCTGTAATTATCTACCTTATACCGAAAAATACCAATACCCTAACAGATTATTTTTAAAGAAAAAATAACGAAACAATTACACCAGCGATGTATAGTACAGTTTTTAGAAGTTATTAAATACATTATTATAAACACCAGTTTTTAATCCTACCTCCAAAATTATTCTTGGCAAAGCGAAATGCAGACATTTAATTCATTCATTTCAAATGCTTGCATTATTAGTAGTAAAGAGTGTCCCATTTTCGTTGTAATTGAAGGTTATCTCGGTAACTATTAACGCTAGTGTTGCGGTTGGTACATTACCGCATTAGTTTTTTATTCCGAGTTGGGCTGTACCATCGTCTTTTGTTTTAAATCTATATCCAACTTTTGAATGATGTAAGACTCTTCAGTTCATAAAAATGCATGTCTATGCTTTGCTGTCTGCACCGCAACAACCTGCAGATAGATCTATTTCGCTATCATTATAGCTCATCAGTGCAGTTTAGATCTATTAAAGGCAGCATGGCTTAGCACTGGTTTTGCCTATATAGGCTTGGTATGATAGTAGAAAAATTGATGCCATCTGTCGCCATTACACTGACACGATGACAAAGCCACCTAACTGCCTTAACAGGTAGGTACTACTTCCTAAATGAAATGATCTGCAATCCGACAGGTTGGCATGCACCTATACACATCAACCTGACAGCAGGCCCTCACAGCACTTTTTTGCTGACGGCATGAACCGACACACATAAAAATGCATGTCTATGTTATGCTGTCTACACCGCAAACAACTGCAGATAGATCTATTTCGTTATCATTATAGCTCATCAATGCAGTTTAGGTCTAGTACAGACAGCATAATGGTCTTGCCTATATACCAAAGGCTTGGCATGATGTTAGTAAAAAAATAGATGACAATGCCATCTATCAGCATTACGTTGATACCATGACAAAGCCACCTAGCTGCCTTAACGGGTACTACTTCAGCCCGCAATATCTCGCTAAGGTATATAGATACAAAATGACTGTAGAGACATTTCTATTTTAAATCCAGTGGCGTTCTCAGGTTTTTGAGATATAACACAAACTTGAATTTTTTAAATTTATAAAGGACCTAATTTTTCTGTTTAAGCAAATGTATACATTGTTAGGTTTTTTACTTTTTTTTGTATTTTGCCATTTTTTGTAGCAGTTTAACGAGATTTTACGCACTTCGTCATAATGGATGTAGGTAATGAACGCTAAAGAATATATAGATACTTATATTCAAAAAATAATAATGTTTTTTATTAGTTACATGGCACACTAGATTGTAGTTAAAAATAATTGCATAAGCGTCTAGCGAGACATTGCGAACTGAAGAAATACGATATAAAAATTACAATAAAAAAGTAAGGCAGTAATGTCGAAACCGCAACCCTCCTGCATTAATAGTTACCGAGATACCCTACAATTACAACGACAATTGGACACCCTGCACCTACACATTTACATAAATCGATATGCTATCTCAAACGGAAGCCAGTAACAACAAGTACAATTTCAATCATTTATTATACACATGCTATTTTAACAATCACTTTAAGTATATTACAATACAAATATCGATTATGATCAACCTTATTGTTTTAAAAATTAGTCTGGTGTACAACATGATTTTCCTGCAAATTCAAATAGATACCTCTTCGTTCAAGAACTTGTTATTATTAGAAATGAAGTCGGTGCCATTAACAAAACGTTAACAAAGCACTGAAAACAATTGCCTTGATTAAAAGCCGTCTCAATTAGTTCAATTCAAAATATGCCGTTTTATCGTCTAGAACACGCAATGCCGTGCATATTACTCATCTATTTCTGGACTCAGATCGATCGGCTTTTGTAGATAATATTACGAGTTGTTATTGTCATTGTGCACCTGATAAAATCACAAGAACAACTGACAGAATATAAATTTTCCATAATGCCAAGGTTCACTTGTATAGATCTGAATTGTGTAGGTGTGTATCTTTGACGTAAGTCAAATCAAGAAAAACCAAGTTTGCACGGATATAAGATAAAATTACACGTACACTACATCTATAGCAATAATTAAATTATTAAGAAACAAAACTCATTATTGCTGAATTACGAACCACCGTCAGTTAATAATAGCAATCATTTATACCTTAGAATAATAAAATAACGTCCAGTAACGTAAGAGCTAACTGATCCCAAAAATATGAAGTTTTAAAATAGTAACTATTAAACCAGACTTTACAACACGCGACCTTATCTGCATAAAATTTTGCTTGCTTTCAAAATAAACACGTTTAAAGAATGTATACTATATACAATACATATAATACATTTGGCTTCCGAATAAGTTTGAATGATATACTGACTACAATAGAGATAAGACGATCGGAACACTCAATAATAATTATTGTTCTATTTCATTTTTGCGTTCATTTTTATTTTATTCTATTTTTGGTGTAATGTTAATTGAGGTACAACGCGCAAATTAATAAAGAACAGACGAGAATCAGATACTAAGGACCTAAAAAATGGGTGCAGCCGCCACGG
Source organism: Rhyzopertha dominica (assembly GCA_025024175.1). Taxonomy (NCBI): domain Eukaryota; kingdom Metazoa; phylum Arthropoda; class Insecta; order Coleoptera; family Bostrichidae; genus Rhyzopertha; species Rhyzopertha dominica. Next base: position 17,229,691 of record QCXZ01000053.1, on the reverse strand, counting down.
TTCTGAGCTAATTGTCACTTATAAGATATATCACTAAGGTTGGGCGATATTAACTTACTAGAGAATGCTTAACTCGAAGTCACTTACCAAACTAGCGCAAAAAGCAAATTAAACGACGGTGTTTCAATATGTATTAACAATTAATGTATAAAGATTGAACAAAAGAAAGCAGTCAAAAAATTCAAAAGACGAGAAGATTACTTTGAATCGGTAATTAACAATTTGGACCTACACTTCAATCACACACAATTTCCTTGCCAGAAATTGCTTGTGCTCCTTACTGGAATTATACTGACGCTGGCTAACCTTTTACCTTTCATATGTACTGCAAATAAAGTGCAATCAAACTAATCTTTCGCAACATCAGAAACTGATGACTTTATCTAAATTAACGCGATGGTAATTCTGGTTAACTAAAATAATTCAAAAAAAATACAGGCAAGCGTAACTAACTGGAAATTTATTTAAGCTACATTAAAAGGTCTCCACGAATTTAAATTTGTAATAAAATTTAGAATTTTACGTACTTTAACTAATTTACACCGAAACAACAACCCAACTACCAATATGTATAAAAACTGAAACGAAGATAATTTAAATTTGTTTAAAGTACATTATTATACTCGTTTTCTGTTCTGGAGCATGATTAATCAAATCGGGGGTTGATGGCACCCATCTGCCATCTAGAATATGAAGTCATTTTACCATCTCAATCAATTATAAAGGCATAAAAATCTAACACATGAAAAAGCCGGAAAAGATAATGGAAAGATGGAGAGACTACTTCTATGACCTGCTAAATCCCATCAATGAAAACAATGAAATTGTAACTGCAGAAACAAATGGAAACATGGAACAGGGAGCAAATATGAGGACAAGTATAAGAATTGCAGAAATAACAATGGAAGAACTGGGAAGAGCTATAAAGAGTCTGAAAACTGCAAATTCACTCGGCCATGACGAGATAACACCGGAAATGATTAAATGCCTAGGAGGAAAGGAACATCACTAATGTGGGAAATAGGGGTAACGTTACCCATTTACGAGAAAGGTGACAGAATGCAGTGAAGCAACTATATAAGTATTACTCTTTTAAGTGTAGCAGAGAAGATCTATGAACGAATATGGGAAGACAGCTTAAGAAAAATTGTAGAATTCCAAATTTCAAGTTCATAAATTGGATCTAGGAAGACCAGTGCATTCAAGATCACATATTTACATTAAAGTATGATAATATACAGAAGCATAGTATGGAAATACCTAAAGCGSAGAAATGCCAACCCTAGTTGAWTGCTGTAATCAAGAGTCTCTATCAAAGGTTTAAGACAAAGTGGGTTACTGAGTCCGCTATTATTTATAATCTTCATGGATGAAATAATGAAGAAAGCAAGACATAAATCGAAGAAGATAACCGTGGCTGTAAATTGTTACCGAATGCGCTTTTGCCGACAACCTCATAAAAAAAAATTAGGATTGTTGGAATAAGGTGCTCAAAGAATACCAGATGAAAGTGAACAACGTTAAGACAAAAATAATGGTCATCTTCAGGCACGACAAAAAAGCGAATGTACAGGGTGAGCAATTAAGAGAGGTGGCCGGTCATATCTCACAAACCAGTAGCCCTAGAGCTTTGAGGTAAAAAATTTCTTAAGTAAAGTGGCCAAGAGAAATTGCTGGAAAATATTTTCGAGTTTGTAAAGTGACCGCTAGAGGGCGCTGTGGTACCTCTAAAATACAAAATTAATGTTTTTGTCATTTTTAGCTTAATAAATGTCTGCGGTATTAAACATTTTAAGATTGTTTGGACTAAAATCTACCATTTTTGTTTCGAAAATATTTTTATTAAATGTCAAATAAAGGAGTGGGGGGTGGGTGAATATTAATATAAAAAATCGCTAATATTTCGGGTTTGGCTTGACCGATTTCAACCAACGAGGTGTCATTTTTAAGAGCTTATGGACCTTTATAAAAAGCAATTTTAGGTGTCAGAACATTGTTTGCGTGTTGACCACAAGAGGGCGTTTTCTAAAGCTACAACTTAAATATCAATTTTTCTCGAAATTTTTAAATGCAAAGTTATAAGGCTATTTACATTATTAAATGAACAATTGAATATAGATTAAAATGGTGACAACTACAATCGTGAAAACCGCACCATTTAAAAAATTCAAGAAATAACGATGTTTAGGTAGTAATTTCAGAAAACGCTCTCTGGCGGTCAACACATAAAATGGCTTTTTACAAAGGCCCATAAGCTCTTGGAAATGACACCTCGTTTGTTGAAATGGGTCAAGCCAAACCCAAAATATAAGCGGTTTTCTATATTAGCATTCACTGGCCTCCACTCCTTTATTTGACATTTAACGAAAAAATGTTCTAAACAAAAATGGTAGATTTTAGTGCAAACAATCTTAATTTCTGGAAAATATTTTTGAGTTGGAAAGTGACCACTAGGAGGCGCTGTGGCACCTCCAAATTACAAAGATAATGTTTATATCATTTTTAGCCTAATAAATGTCTGCGGTATTAAACATTTTAAGATTGCTTGGACTGAAATCTACCATTTTTGTTCAGAACATTTTTTTGTTAAATGTCATATAACGGAGTGGGGGCGGGTGAATATTAATATAGAGAATCGCTAATATTTCAGGTTTGGCTTGACCTATTTCAACTAATGAGGTGTCACTTTCAAGAGCTTATGTGCCTTTATAAAAAGCAATTTTAAGTGTCAGAACATAGTTTGTGTGTTGACTGCAAGAGGGCGTTTTCTGAAATTATTACCTAAAATCGATTTTTCTCGAAATTTTTAAATGCTGCGAATTTCACCATTTTAGTCTATATTCAATTGTTCTTTTACTGAAGTAAATAGCCTTATAGCTTTGCATTTAAAAATTTCGAGAAAAATTTATATTTAGGTAGTAACTGCAGAAAACGCCCTCTTGCGCTCAACACACAAACTATGTTCTGACACTTAAAATTGCTTTTTATAAAGGCATATAAGCTCTTGAAAATGAGACCTCGTTGGTTAAAATCGGTCAAGCCAAACCTGAAATATAAGCGATTTTCTATATTAATATTCACCCGCACCCCACTCCTTTAATTGACATTTAACAAAAAAATGTTCTAAACTAAAATGGTAGATTTTAGGCCAAACAATCTTAAAATGTTTAATACCGCAGACATTTATTAGGCTAAAAATGACACAAACATTAATTTTGTAATTTGGAGGTACCACACCGCCCTCTAGCGGTCATTTTAAAAACTCGAAAATATTTTCAAGCGATTTGTCTTGTCCACTTTACTTAAGAAATTTTTTACCTCAAAGCTCTAGGGCTACTGGTTTATGAGATATAACCGACCACCTCTCTTATTTGCTCACCCTGTACAATTAGACGATAAACTGGAAGACAAACAAAATTTCAAATATATATGCAATCAATTATCAAATATTAAAAGTTAACTCATAGCCAACCAAAGCTAATCAAATCTCAATTTCTAGCTACCTTGTGGAGAAAAAGCTCCAGCAGATTGCCCGCTGATCTTTCCTAGACAACATATGTGGAGTTCTTAAGTTAAATCTTCTAGTTCTACCTACAAAGACGTTCAAGTTTACTATCTTATTGAAACGAAATGCCATCTTGTTACAAAATAATGTTAAAATTCATTTAGGTACTATTTACTGTTTTTATTTACTATTACACGTAATGCCGCAATTTTCTACCCATAATACCAACATGCCCAGACATATTCGATGGGTGAAATTGCAATATAAAGTATCAATATGCTTTGAATAGTTACTACATGGAATAAGTTAGTTGCTCTATTTTTTAAACTAAGTACTGTTTCACAAGTTTCGTATGCCTTTTAAGTGTTTTAGACCTTTTTTAAAATGATAGTATGAGTTTTGCTAAAGTTGTCTAACATTCGATTTGGCGAAATTTAAGGTCTCTCACAACAGAAAAACAAATAAATGTCGGGAATATATGACTTCTTAATTGCTATATTACGATAAACGTTGTTATTATACTGTAATTTTATACTTATGATGAAAAACTGAATAGTCTGTATTTGTAGTTTTGTAACTCGAAATGAAACTAAAACCTAACGTTTACCTACTAAAAAGGAAATTGTGTCACATTGTGCTTAACTTATTAAAAAATTATAAAACTATCGGCAATCTGTAAAAGCTTGAGTTCGCCAGCAAAAACAGGGACGTTACCGAATCGTTTGTTTAGTATCCTTAGTGTAGTTATCCGTAATACGTACTCTCGATAACGACCGACGATAGGAACAACATACTTGGTTGATTCATAATTTTTTGTTTTGAAAAAAGGTAAAGAATTTTGAAAACTAGGAATTAGATGTATTTTGTGAAAATAATCCAACTGACTATTTTGCCATAAAATTGTGTACTGCCGATAGAGTTCTTCTAGCATGTAAAATTTCCTGTTGGCATACTTCTCCCTAACAAAGTGCTCGAAGAATTCAACAATCATGGTCACAATCGTTAATACCAAAAATAATCAAAAAACGAATCACAAACAAATTTCTTGAAATTTGGACAACGCCTGTCAAGTCAGCTAGCTGTTAATGAATTAAATAACAAAAATATGTTCAAAACAATAGAATACGATATAAGATATTGCATATCGCACAATGCACCACAAATGTTGCACAATACAAAAGAACAATGAAAGACAATGTTAAAAGTTTTATTTTTGTTCTATGGTCTGACATGCTTTGCAGCAAATTCAATAATAACATCTTCTTAATCTAGTTTTCTTGCTAATTCAGATTCGTATAATCGTTCTTGGCTGACGCTAGATCTCAAATATTTTTATACTATTTTGAATCGTGAGAAAGATCTTTCTGTAAATGTGACAATAGTTCAAAAGTTTTAATGACATGCAGTCAGACACCAGCAGAAGTTGTCTGCCAGACTTCGGTTTGGAATTTTCCTAAGTATTATTTCTGATATTATTGTCGTTTTATAGATACTAGATGGTACTTGCAAAGATAATAGCATATCTTTACAGTCAATCAGGCTTACATCTGTTCTAGTGTACAATACACGTAAAATAATAAGCAGCAGCCAGCAGTTGTCAGAGATTGTGCATATGGTTCTCAATTTTTTTTTCAAACTTTTATATTGAGTACTGCCTAAAAACGTTTTTTGGGTCTATGAAGGTGCGAGGTTTTGTGCGTTAGCACTTCCCTTCGACCGGCCCTGTTTCCCAGAAATCACTTTGAATCAAACTTCATAAACTTTTAATGAATAGTTTGAATAAATATAACCATGTGCGAAGAATATGTATATGAAACGTGTGTTTTCTTTTCCCTCAATGTACTACTACTGTTCTCTTATCACACAGTACATTTTGACGTATGAAACAGATAGTCTTTGAAATCTTTTAATTCATTAATTCACTCCCAGTGAAAGAAATCATTGATATCMCTTAATGTGCGTTTGTCTCCTTCCACGAGACCTTGAACCAAACATTACTGACGTCTATCTAGCAGCACATATCTACATTTACCTTGCCAATACTTCMAAAGGGTCGCAAACGTATACGACATTAAATACAAAGTCGCACTTCAATTGGAAGCACGAGGTGAGGAGCTAATCAAAGACGAAACCCTCTACGTAATKGCCTGCCCGTATTTCACCGGTTACTACCGAACCGTTTTATTTTACCCTCATTTTTAGCACCCCAGTTGATAAAACGTAAATAAACGACGAATTCAAAGGGAAGAAACCTTTGCACGGTTGCCGGGTTGGAAGAATCCGACTCCAATTTTCTACGTATGTTTTTTAGCAAAAAAAATAACAAAAAAATGAACGCCACGACTGTCTTTATACGAGACAAGTGTAGAAATCTTTCAACTACAAACATTTGGTGGTCAATTGTAATCCAATTGGTCACTGGCCAAAATCTTTTCCTCGAAGCATAAAAATCGCTCCGTTTGTGTTTAAAACTGGTATAGAGGGTTTTTGTAGAGTCAACAAATAATTAATAAGTTGAATGAAACATTCTGAATTAATTAGGTAGCTTGGAAGCATCAAAACTATGCTTGACAGTGAGTCAGTAATTCCTAGAAGGAGACAAGAACACATACTGGTTTCTAAAAAGTTTAATGATGATATGTCGTATGTGTTGTATACAGTGGCGGCTCCTCGGGGTAGGCAAGGTAGACACCGCCTACCTTGCAATTTCGATCAACAATGCCATAAAGAATAAATAATAATTAGCTAGAAATTTATAATTTTTATTAATGGAATTTGTTTGTATACCAGTGTTTATTTAATATTTCATCTCAAATTTACCCACACCGCTCAAAAATTAGGAACCACGTTATTACGGCGAACGTTTAAATTGGGAATAGGCGACACAACTTGCCCAACTGAAATTCATTTGTATTTGTGTTCACGTCCTTCAGAATCTGCACCGTTATCGACCGCAGTTGACGGTTAACGTAGTAAAATCTTCGCGCATATAGATGCGTCTCAGGCGGATTGATCGGTCGCCTACGACAAACTTTGTATGGACTCGAGCTATTCGCATTGCGATTGTGAATGCGGGCGATAGAGGTTTTAAATGACACCGGTAGATGGCAGCAACTTGCAAGTGTAAGATTTTGAAATTTTTTATCGTCTTATTCAAAATGAAACATCATAATAATCATGCAATAGGAAGACGTGACATAGGAATATGTTATATAAACTTTCAATATGCTCTGAACTGTTACAACACGGATAAGAGTAGATGCTCTATTATTTAAATTAAGTACTGTTTCACAAGTTTCGTTTATTTTTTACCGTTTTTGAGCTTATTATAGTTTGAGTCTTACTAAATCCTTTGTTTAACAATCGATTTGGAGAAAAATAAGGTCGCTTAGAGCAGAAAACGAATAAATGTGCGGTGGTATACGAATAAAAATTAAATGATTGGCATGACCATTAAAATACACATATTCCAAGATCGAAGACAATAATAATTTGAATTGATTATACTATATACGAGTATAAGGTGTCCCCTACCCTACTTGGAAGGTCACGAGCCGCCACTGGTTGTATATATATTAACATCGCCACTATTACGAGAGAAAATCTATCTAACATACTTTAGAAAGAGCCCACATGAACAAAAACTAACTCTTGTCTGTAAATCGCCTGGGGGTAGCTCCTGGTGCATTTTTATTCGATATAGGTGATACCGGAACCTCTGCAAGACACAAATGGGTCGGCACTCAATACGAGTAAAATCAACTCTATTGATCTTCTCACTTGGGTGACACGTTGTAATTTGCTAATACGCTATACTAGTGTGACATAGATGACAGCCATTTTGCTGCGGTACATCAAGATCCCGTATCAAAACAAACCATATTGTCATAACCTGCGTAAGTGTTTGGTATAATTATTTACTTTTAAAAGAATTAAAAGTGTTACTGTGTTTGTTTGAGTAGCTTACACTCTTTTGCTTTACTTAGTAAGTATTACAAACCGAAATTACATTTAGTTACGATCAGTTGCGTAGCCAAGGGGGGGAACGAAGGCAATTGCCCGCCTCCCCCCAGGAACCAAATTATTTTGATAATGGAATAGCAGCTTTTTTACATTTAACACTACAAATTTGTTGCAAACTATTGGTTTGTTTATAATAAACATTTTAACAAATTAACCATTAAAATTATAAGTAACGCCTCTTCTGGTTTTTTCTTGTGTTTGTACTTAACATTTTCTTGTGTTTGGGGCTTTGCCCTCCTCAAGTTAATTTTCATTCACATGGGGCGCCACCTGTCGGCAATCCGTAAAAGCTTGAGTCGCCGGCAAAACCAAGGACGCTTCCAATTCGTTTGTTTGGCATCGTGAGTGGAGGCGTTGATTGACGTATTCTTGGGATACGTCAACCAACGGTGGAGGTATTCCTATGTGCGCCTTATCGGGTGCCCAAAAATTGCAGATGGCGCCACGCACCGGGATTCACAAAATCCGAACATCTTTCTCACTCCTGTGATCCTAGTACGCCATTCAAAGATTTCACAACTCCTCTCCTCCTTTCTCACTCATGTGAGTGCGAAACCCTAAAATTTTGCTTCAGGACCAAGATCACATAAGTTGCTAGCTGGGAGGTATTGAATTTCTGATACGACTGGTGACGCTATCTATTAAGAAATCTTTGAACTCAATGTGTTATCTGCTTTATAAGAATTACGGATAACTGCATTGAGAAGGATAACTGACTTTGCCATTTGTCACGCTACAAAATGGCTCATTTTTAGAAAGAGGGCGATAGAGGTTTCAAATGACACTGGTAGACGGCAGCAACTTACAATTCCAAAATTTTTACTCGTCTTATTCCAAAGAAAACACATAACAACGATCATGCAGTAGGAGGTGGTGACATACGCATATGTTACAGTGGCGGAGTCAATGGGGGGGGGAGTGCAAGTGATAATGGAATAGCAGCTTTTACATTTAACAGTACAAATATGTTGCAAACTATTGGTTTGTTTATAATAAACATTTTAGCAAATTAACCATTAAGATTTAAGTCACACCTCTCCTGGTTTTTTTCTTGTGTTTGGAGCTTTGCCCCCGCAAGTTAATTTTCTGGCTACGCCACTGGTTACAATGAAATGTTGAAAAGCTTAACATATACTACGCACGTGTGTAGACCATCACGATTTGCAAGTTTTAGCAGTAAATGGTAATGGATTGGCCATTGGGTCACTGGATGTTTTCGTTATAATGATAGAGAAATGTTTAATCTTTACAGCACTTCTTTTACGTCATTTTTCAACAATAGATTGCGACTAAATGTAATTTTGGTTTGTAATAATAATAATAATAATAATAAATATAATAAATATAATAAATATAATAATAATAATAATAATAATAAATATAATAATAATAATAATAATAATAATAATAATAATAATAATAATAATAAGAAAGAACGTAAATCATTCAAAAATACATTAATGCACCGATTGTTCAGAGCAACAAACAGAACGACAAAGTTTAAAACAATATTTCGACGTGTTGCTTTGCATCTTTGAGTGGTTTACATTCTTTTGTATTATTTATTAAGCATTACAAACCGCAATTACATTAAGTTGCAATCAATTGTTGAAAAGCAATCTAAAATAAGTGCTGCAAATATAATATGTTTCTCTCTAATTCTAACTAGAATATCCAGGGACCTAGCACGTTACCATTTTCTGGTATAACATGTAAATTGTAATACTCTACACACGCACATATTGTAGGTTAAGCTTTTCAACAATACATTATAACTAAATGTAATTTCGTTTTGTAATACTTGTGAAGTAAAATGAAGGTGCGTAAGCTACTCAAACGTACACAGTAACACTCGGAAATATTCTTTTAAAGCTACAAAATTGCACTCAACACTCAACGCACGTGCGAAACACGTTATGGCAACTCTGTTTGTTTTGATCCAGGACTTTGGTTTGGAGTAGGGCTGGACAAGGTATCGATATTTACTTAAAGTATCGATACCTTCGGCGGTATCGACCATCGAAAACATCTTTTCGTGGTATTCAAGAATAGAAAGTACTAAAAAGTATCAAAGTATCAAAAATATTCAAAAGTATCGAAGTGCCGTAAGTATTCAAAAGTATCGAAAGTATTCACAAAAGTATCGAAAGTACTTAAAAGTATCCGGGGTATTCAAAAGTATCTGAAATAGCGAAAGTATCAAATGTATTGTAAATATCGAACATTGATATGGGCTGCGCAGAGTATCGATCAAAGTATTGTTACCTTCGCTGGTATCGATACCACCTTGTCGTGGTATTCAAGTATCGAAAATATTCAATAGTAGCGACAGTACCCAAAAATATCGAAGTATCGAAAGTATTTAAATGTGTTGAAAATATCGAGTATTGCAATAATTAAAAGTATGAGAAGCTTCATAGGTATTGCAGCATCCAAAATATAGGCGGTTTTAAAAGTAATTAAAATATAAAAAATAAAACAATACAAAGCTAGAAAAGTACGTATCAAAAAAATAGAATCGTACAAAATAATGACAGCATCAAAGATATTATAGAAAGTATCGAAATAGCTGAATAATTTAAAGTATAAGAAGAATCGAAATTATTGCAATATTCAGTGTAGGTATTAGCTGTATCAAAAATATTAAAAATAACAAAATATCGAATTAATTGAAAGTATGAGAAATATCTAAAGTTGTGAAAGAAAAAAGCTGGCTTGTAGAGCATTTCACGGGATTTGTTGCGCTGGAATACAATAATTTAATGATTCCCACGTTTCATAAGTTATAACTGGATTTAAAAATTGATATATTGTACACGCTTCTCAGCATATATATACTATTCCTATTGCAATAACTTAACCATTGATAGCTACTTTGATACTTGCAATACTTCGATACTTTTGATACTTTCGATACCTACTTTTAATCCTTTCCATACTTTCTATACTTTGATACTTTAAGTACTTTGGATACTTCGATACTTTAGATACTCCGATACATTTGATACTTTAGKTACTTTCGATACTTTTGAGTAGTATCGATACCTGTTTAATGGTATCGCTCACCTGTAGAGAAAACCGCAAGCTTTTTATTTTTTTTTCATTCGCCGACCACGGCCTCCAAAGATTAAACTTGTTTACAACAAAATAGTCACTGTAGAGTGTACGGCGACCTGTGTCAATCACGTTCTTCACCAAAGCGTCTTCTCATCACAGTTTCCTAGCTGGTTGGTGGTAATGCCAGGTCCAAGCCAGCGCAACAATGTTTCATCTTACTTATTTCGAACTAGTGAACTTTTTATTTGTAGCAGTAGGTACCTAGGATCGTTATGATTCATAATTACATCTGAATTTCCAAATAGTAATAATCATTCCGTAAAGTTTTAAGACTTCTACTCTTATTTCAATAAAAAATTATACAAACTAAAATGCTGCAAAGACTTCGTTTTTAAAGATAAAATTGTAAATCTACCCTATAACTAGCAGGCAACAGCAAAAAATTTACTTTTTCTTTGTATTCTCTATCAGTAAATAGAAAGCCTACTGCAAGAAAACTTGATAACACTATTAGCAGCTGGGTCTCAGACTCAGACTTAATCGATTATTAAGCTTTCAGTCTATTTATGTGGGAGACGAACTCGCAGGAAGAGATTTGTTTAACGAGTTGTGGAACGATTTGAGTTTTCCATCTCTCCTGGACTGTCACGGCCAGTCGGGCGTAACGGCACCATTTCAGAGGTCTATATTTCTTGATCTTGCTTAGATTGCCTTTGGAAACACACGATTTGGTCGAAACTGACCCTAATTTATAGAATTGCGGTATCAACAGGAAAAAGCACAGGATATACATTGCATGCAGGAACGAAATCATACATATGTGATTTATCCTGGGAAATCAGTACACTTTCTGCAGATATTTAAATTATATCACATATTATACAGCAAAGCGTGATTATACAGTTTGAGTGTAGAAGATTGTTTCCCAAAATGTTCAAGTCACGTCCACATTAAACGTACAAATTTGCTTTTATAACATTGAAACGTAGCTGTTGTTTAGGACGTCTCATTTTTAATGCAATGAGGAAGATTTGTCATTTAGGTATATTGTATCTCTGCTTTTGAACTGAAAGAAAGAAAGATGAGTATTCAACCCTACCTACTTGCAAAATGACATAATAGATCTATCTCAAAGTAGGCATTGTGCACCAAATATCCTTGCACAGTCAACCTGAAAACACACCAACACTATAATATAACTCATTTGAAATGACAAGGCATAAACTTTGCAATTTATTTTTGTAGCTAAGTCATAACGACATATTGTCTCAAAAGTAGATACAAGATACACTACTACTACTACTACTACTACTGCATCTTCTAGAATCCAGACATTTGACTAACGTTTCATACACATTTGCAATGTCTTTTAAATTTAAAAAGTTCAATTTCATATTTTCCAGGGTATTAAAAAAAGGCGCTTATATCAAGTTTCGCTGTCATTATCTAGCACGATTTGTCAGGTAGTACTTAGTCCTTCGAGGCAAAAATACTAAGTGGATATAGGCAACACACCGTGCAAACTCTATCTGTAATATTGGTTGCCAACACATCGTACTTTAATATCTATCACATTTTTAGTATAGCACAATAATTGAATCATTGAATTCGGAACCTTCTTCGGACATAAAGCTTTGTTAAGCTTATTAACATGTGTCTACCGTTCGCAGTAAGACTGTCATAGATTTTCTAAGTTTTATATGTTAACAAAAAAGTACATTTGCGAGCTTTGGTACGATGGACATTTTAACGGAAATCGGGACTATCCCATTGAATTCAGAATGTTGGAGTTGACAACGGCATATTTACCAGACGCATGTCAGGCATTCAGGATTGAATGTATACAGGGTGATTCCTAATGAATGGGATAATGGGAAATATTTAGCCAACTGAAGATCAGTAGCACAAAATTGTCACAGTTTATATTACATATTAAGTATCAAAGTTTAGAGTATTTTATTTAATATAGTATAAATCACTTCGAGATAATTTTACAAAATCTGCTAGTTCATTTTTTTGGGCTGTAGAATGCAAATTCGTTTTTTTCTTTTTCGCTAAGATCTACTTTATTGTTACTTTATCGTTATTGTTACTTTATCGTTTATGAGAAAAACATTAAAAGTTAACTTTTCATACCAATTTACCATTTGAAATCGGTTCTACCTAGTAAATCAAAACATAAAAAATTAAGTTAATCTTTCGTGCTAGCTTGAACCAATCATTTGTTGTGATACCAAAGCCGGTGACAAAATGAATATAAAACATGTCCTCTTCTAGGTGTCGCATTTCCTTTGAAGGTAATGTCATCAAGTAAATGTAAACGAACTGAAGTATATTGAAATATGAAATTTAATATTAATTAATTTCGGCCTCCTTTGATGTGCAAATTATTGCATTTCTTGTTTTTGGATAGGTAAGTGAATAAATACAAGAGCTTAACAATTCCAAACAGATAGTGATTATTTTTTTGCATTTAGTTTATAGTATTTCAATATCACTGAATGCAGTAGTTCGTAAGATTATTTCTTGTAAGTTAGTATCAGTGAAACCACTTTTTCAGTAAATACAAGATGGTGACATCTGGCCAGAATTATTAAGCAGCAATAAAAATCGGTTATATGTAGAAATTATTCGCTAATGGCACAAACTGATAAATACTTTTCTCTTTCCATTATATCTGCCACTTCGTCACACTACACCTACACTTAATTCCAAAGTCTACTACTTCACAGCGTACACTGGAAAAACCATAGTAATAATAATTCAGGAATTTAAAAAAAATCAAGTTTCACTTAGCACAAGCATTACACTATACTAGGATCACCCAACAGATGAAGTGATCATGTGTAGTCCACACATCTATCACGTGATCTGAACCCCTTCCCTTTCGAAAAGCTTAACTTAAACCACACAACAAATTTTAACATTTATTTTTTCTGAGGCAACATAATCTCACTTTTTCTGGACTTAGCGAACGTACAAGTTTGTAATCTGCAGCAGAAAAGCTTACTCAAAGATGCAGTATGACAATATCTTACAATTAAATTGCCCAAGAACATGGTTTTGCAATTTTGGTTTAATTTCGGTCAATCTGTAAGGTTGGCTAGTGTGAAACGGGGTTGAAGCAGATCTCCCTCAGTTGCGGAGAACCAATAGGAAACTTGCGTTTGAAAATCACGTGAAGATCACACGTGTTTATTACTCCGTCTGTTGGGTGATCCAACTACAGCTACCTATAACTCATTCAGAACACTACATGTGATTTACATGTGATGTTTTTGTTACAATTAACAAAAACTTGACTTATGTTCTTGATGTAGGTAGGTCACTTAAGGGTCATTTTGTGAAAATGGTTATAATCCATCTAGTGGTGGCTTTGCGAACTAGGATGTACTACAGTCTGTAAATACAGGAATAGATGAAAAAAAAGAATTAATTTTTTTATGATACAGGAAAAATGCAGTGAAAAGTCAAGTGAAATCAAATTACTTTGAATGATTAATTTGTTTAACAATTAAATAGCATGAGCTCTAGTGGTTTTAAAAATCTGAATCGAAGACGAACATTTTTCATCTAGCGTGAATGCTATTTGTTAAAATGGTTTAGAAACGAGGTTTTTTAATTTTTCCATACCAAAAATTAGATGCACGGGGGATATTTGGTAAGATTATTTCCTGAGTTAGATAAAAATAACAAACTACTTGTCAAACCTGGACAACATTTAATCGATATTTTTTCCTGCAAAACTGCTCACAGCTAATGTCAAAATAATTTCCCACTTGAAAATTAAATGATTGGTCAAAATTGACAGGAAGGAAATAATCATTAAAAAAAAATGACAGTATACCGAACTAATCCTGGCAAAATATATGAACTTTTATGTAGATTATTCTAATAATTTTAACTACCTTTGATTTTATGCAAAAGCAACATTTATATGCAACAACTATAAAATAATTTATTGCCATAATTCAAACACTAAGCAGCATGACAGTATTCAAATTTACTACATTTAAATTTAAAATAAAGTAGTTATCACTTACCTAATTCTGCGGCTGTCTCACACAATTTCACACTACAGCAATCAATATTACTTACCTGCTATATATGTAATTTTACTTCAGCAATGTAACATAAATTGAATACTACTTTAAATGAGAATTCGAAAATTTTGTAATCAGTTGTTATGCCAAATGATGGGAAGGAAATTTAAAGGATAACATTTTAAAGGTGGACATAATCTTATACTTTTAATATTCAGGAAACAATTTCTGAGTTTCAATTTCTAATTGTTATATTGAAGAGCCTATGTTTCATTACAAGCAGATAGTGTATTTACAAACAGTATTAACCATAACACGTTTACTCAATCAAATCCTGCTTACAGCATATAAGCAAGATGCTCCTTTGTGTATATTAAACATCTAGCACCATATTGTCTTCATCGTATTATGCAAAAATAACTCTCTTCTATACACAAAAAACGTAATAAAATATTTTTTTTTGGTGAGGTACTACTACAGATTTAAAATTTTCAAAGTCCTAATTGTACAATTTTTAAATACAATAAATAGACAATATAAATAATTTTCAAAAATGTAGGTGGGTACACTAGATTCAATAAGCATCAATCATTACTGAAAGTGTAAGTGATAATACATTTTGTATTCATAAAAGTGGACAAAACAAATTTTGGACCCATTTTGATATAGGTGGAGAAACAAACTGAAATGAACTTTGATTTCTTAGAGGTATACAAGTTAAAAACTTAGCTTTTTAATACTGTTTATATTCTGAACCACTTCTATGGGACAACATGTATACTTAACACATAGTATAACGAGTAAGAAAACTAAAAAGTAATAAAAATATCAGTATACTTTGCCAGCACCTAAGACTAAGTTTCTTTTAAGCGTATTGTACTTAAACTTACAAAGTATGTATGTAGGTAAAAAAAGTGGAAGTAATAACCACATTTTCAGATATCTATACAACATGTGTCTGGTATGTTACAATGAGAAAAGCTTCTACAAGGAGCTAAGCTTATAACCTAACTTTGTTATTTGTATGGATTATACTTTGCGAACGGCTTGGTTCGAGCGCTCTTAGACTATCACTGTTCATTTTTAAACCTAAAGAGTACTATGGCAACAAAGATCAAAGAAGGTTTGCTGCCATAATGAGTAATTGTAGACACAAATATTCAAATACAATATTTTAGTATCACTAATAAGTTTTTTTTAGAATGTTTGGTGTCCACTTCTATTGCACCACTGAATCTCTCAGAAAAACATAGCAAATAAAGTTAATAACATAAGAACAAGTAAGTTTTTTATTATAGGTAACAGATTAATCTATTTGCAGATTGTAGGAATGCTGAATGTGTTATTGTCAAATGGGGAAAATGAAAAAAGCAGATCATATGTGATCTTATAACTTTTTCCTTTAACAGCAGTCAAAAAAAGAAATTGGAGGTAAAAATTTTATACTGACATGGTTCCTGAGACAAAAAGTTGAAGGTTTTTAGACTAATTTTGCTGTTGTTATTTCCCAAGAAGTGAAAATATTTAAAGTAACTAATAGACCATAACTCAGTAAAAATATCAAGTCCCACTTGCAGCTAGTGATAAAGTGATGGAGTTTGGGTTCTGTTAAACTAAAAACAAAATTCACAAAATGCAATGTATCATTTAAGAATATGGAGTGCTTAATTTATCAATCAAATGCTTTGTGTATAGTTTCTTTTCAGAGACAGATACAAGATAATTAAATGCACTTTAACGTACATGCATATAATTTGTTTTTGACAATGTTACTGAAACTCTATAACCACACCACTGGTTGTCTGATGGTTGGACATAATATTTGCATGAATACAGGTTCAACAGGTTGAGAAAGTGTTAAAAAAATGTGAAAATGTTTTTTTGGAAGTGTGTTAATATAAAATTTTCACCTCTAAATAAGTTTGAAAACTTTTAACTGCAACTAATAAACGTTCTCTTAAGGACCGTTGATACTTTTAAAATAATGTAGAATTCAACTTTTTACTGTATGTTAAGAAATTCAGTGGATCAAAGAGAGAACATAATATATACAATGCTTGACTCTGAAGACTCTCTAACACAGTAAATAGCATTATTGCCATTATGGTACGGAAATAGTTTAAAACTAATGATATAAAAAATAAATCTTTATACAAGTTCGGACTTCCACAAAGCCGATGCTTGCAGGTTCGACAACATTTTCACCAGAAAAACCTCTGCTCTCTTGTAGATTTTGATGCATTTATTACTGCTGCAATAGTAGTCATTGGGTCACATATATGAATACGTAATATACTTAAGTGTAATCAGTTAGGCACCCATTTCAGTCCAAAAGTTTCATGATTGACGATAACTCTTAAATGGATACCACGTCTGACCGAATGACTTTGCTATTGTTCCACAGTAAAAGGGACTATCAAAAAATATTTTTCCCGTGCAAATTTGTGACATACACCTATTTACATGCAAATTTGTATTCCTTTGTTACCAACTTGAAAAATATACAACACACGTGAATGTCAGTGTAGTGATGGAAAACATCAGTGGTGTCTTTATTTTGTACGTGACACAAATGTTAATCTAAGAATGGATCAACTGATGTGTTTAACACCAAAAACGTGTTAATAGACGATGAGAGAATTCAAATGATTAAACCAGTCAACAAAAACAGAACAAACTACAATACTAAAAAATAATACTTAAGTCTTACAAGATTTCAAAAAATCTCCATTAATATAGCACCAACAATCACTGTACTTTTTTATGATTACTCACATTGAAACGATAATAAATCGTTAACGATAACAATTATTGCTTCCATTTGGATTGTTATCATTTCGCTTTTAGTCGGCGTTTGTAAACGGAATTCCCGGCTCCATTTTTAATGTTGTGGTTGTTGGGTCGTAATATCCGGCAAGGTAATAAATGTCATTGTTATCGTAAATTGTGGCATATCGTCGAGGATCATCACCCAATTTCTCGGTGTAATCCTTTAATGGCAAGACTTCGCATTTGTGTGATATTGTCTGGACGTCGTTCTCATCAACGTGGGGTGATTCAAATAGGGCTCCCTGAAAACACGTTAGTTAGCATGTACAGTCCCAGCTTTCGCAAAAATAAATGTGTAGATCCAAGTGTAACTATAATCACCCTACAGTGCCTTCTAAAACTTTCTGGTACATTATGGTAGATATATTGTATATTTAGCTTACCTTATTGAACCAAACAAAGTGCCTCAAAATCTTTTAATATTCATTTTAAATTTTGTATTCCTAGTACCCAAAACCTATATTTGAGCTTATATCAAGTTAATCAAATTTTCACTTCCATACTCAAAATCAAGTAACAACATAAATGGCTCAGATACCAGGGCAATTGATTGTTTTCACATAAATATACACAATATTCGCAATAAAATCAATGAACTAGACTCTGTAGATCTATCAGTTATACTTTTATCTGTTTCTGTAAAGATTGGACTAACCAATCTGAGTCAGATTTAATTAAAATTAAAAACCATTGTAGGACTTCTAGGCAACATGGTGGGGTTTGCATCTATGCCTCTAATACAATTGCAAAACATTGCACTTCTAGGAATGACATTACAAGTTTATGTTCAGAAATGAATACTGAATTTTGCACCCTACAATGTAGGGTATGATATGATATTAATCTCTGTGTAACGACATCCAAATGGCAACTTTGCTATTTTCTTAGACTTGCTTAACCAGGTATTGGTAAAAGTAAATAGCTGTGATAATACTTCAGACATGCAACAGGTAGAAATCAAAGATTTAATTCACTCTTATTGGTTTTTAACTACAATAAGGGACAATACTAGACCAAATTCCTGTCTCGACAACATATTTACCAATGTAGACAATGATTTTTATGATACCTGTGTACCTGTGTTTACAATCCCAAACTTGAAATGGTCAATTTGTCAATCATAATATAAAAAGTTAATTATTTGAAAAAGATCGAAATGTTATGAAAACACAAAATTTATTTCATTTATTATAATTATTTGAGCCTAAACCTACAAAAATAAACAGGAGCAACTACTGCAGTTGCAGGATTCATAATTTAATTTTCTTTATTACTGATGTGAATTGACTTTATTTTCGCTTATTTATGTTCAATAGTCACTACCTGCCAAATATACATATGTAAGTAGCGCAATTACGACCTAACCTAACCTGACCTATTTTGCTTTGCTATGCTATTTTTCTTGCTTTTGATATCAAGCAAAAGAACACTAAACATTTCAGATCTGAGGTTACGATTTCAAGGATTGCAAGACTTTATTCGTCAATATTTTATCTAGATATTTTTTATGGCAATTTATTAGAAGCAAAGCAACGGGCGTTCATAAAAAACGGGTCGAGTAATAAGCTGGTGATGGTTTTGTCGTCCTGAACGTACGTTGTAGTGCTCATGCAACAAATTCAACTGTTACGACTACCGATTGTTAAACGGGCTTTTTAGAATTACATCATCCAAGATGGCTTCCGTGCGGCAAAAAGGATACTTAAGAAATTCAGTACTAACTTAGTATTGCGTTTCTATCTTATGGTAGATCGTTAGAAGCTGATTGTTTTACAAGTTTGTTAGTGTTTTTTGTGGTTTATTGATTTTAGTAACTTTGAATATGAACAGTGAAAGATGTTATAAATGGATATATCGAGCAGATAAATAAAAATATTAATGTTTAATAATATAAGTAATCGCAACCTCCAAAACAGCATTTAAAGCATCGTTTTTTTTTCTAAAAAGCTCTATGTAACTATTCACTATATAGCATCCCATCGAGCTCAAATTGTGCATACCCCGAAAAAATGATCTCCTGAACATGTATACGAAATCCGTTTCTTGCGATCGCGCCTAGTTTTCAAAAAATTAATGCTTGAAATTGGTACTACTTCACGACGCGGAGTGTTCTCCCTTATGCTGCGCAGTGTCGCATGCTCCTTAACGTCCGGCCGTCCTAAGCGAGTGCGTTTTTAAGCAGAGTTGGGGGTTTTTGCGTAAAAAACACGTACTAATCGCATCAAAAATCGCGCGGTAAAAGAAACAACCTCAAATCTAACATAATATATTCCCGGAAAGATCGCTGTCTCTTGAAAACACTGACAAAAAATTGTAAGTCTGACGTTTCGATTACACCTGTACAAACAATTTTGTTTGAACTTGTGTCAGGCAAATTTTGAGGTTCTTCGTCTTTGACAAAGATTACAGGTGTAATCGAAATGTCAAACTTATAATTTTTTGTCAGTGTTTTCAAGAGACAGCGATCTTTCCGAGAATATATTATCTTATATTATGGACGCTGAAAGCATTCACCCTCGTAACCTCAAATCTGCTTGAAAACGCACTCGCGTAGGACGACGGGGCCGGAGTACGCGAAACCACACAACAAACGAATTATACCGCGCGTGGCAAAAAAACGGCCTAAACGCCTCAAAAATCGGGCGGTAAAAGAAACAACTCCAAAATTGCTTGAAAATGCACTCGCGTAGCACGACCGGACGTTAAGCAGCATGCGACACTGTGCGGCATAAGGGAGAACACTGCTTCGTGAAGTAATTCCAAATTGAAACATTAATTTTTTGAAAACTAATCGCAATTTGAGCTCGATAGGTGGTGAGACGCTATCGTAAATAATTACCAAGCTCTATGTACACTGACAATGCATTTATATATCCATACAGTATTGCGCGATTTATAAACATTTTAGTCATAGGTAACAGTAATAACAGTTGTGGGCCAAACGTCAAATGTGCTTCAAATTATACGAACTAATTTACACGACATGCCCTACTTTTACGATAGGGAAAACCCTACCCTGCTTGACCTGTTTTTTATWAACATCCGTTATATGTAACCTCACCAGGTACAATGCAAGGAATGCATCAAAAATTATAACAGAATTGCATAGAAATCAATATTCTTTGTGTTCAGCTCACAATGGGGAACCTTGGAACAACTATTATTAGTTTAAATTTTTAATAAATAACAACATAAGCATCTTGTTTTAAAAGCAGAAATGTTTTTGTTAGGTATTTTAAGAAAATAACTGTTTTCAAAACTCTGTTGTTCAGGCAAAAGCATGGCTTTTTGCAAGGTAATGCCATTTTCAGTATGATTTCATAAAATAAAATAACTGCTTAATAAAAATTGGATATTTACTATTTTTTAAGCAACAGTATGAAAACAGTACCTATATGAAAACAGTGCTAGTTTCAGGATTTCGTCAGCTCATCAGGGATGAGGGGGGCACTTAAGAGAAATGATTGTGGACTGATGCAGAATTCTGCACTTCTCATTTAATGGCTTCAATTTTTTAACCTACGAGTTTAAAGTGTAACTTGTATTGAGAACGTGCTTGCTACTGACTGCCACCCCAACAATAATGCCAGGGATCGGTATATTCAATAATTGAATTCAKTATTGCAATCTTCTTAAACGATTCCTAAATTTCAATACTTAGTTAAAACTTATTATTACACTTGTAAGTATTGGAGATAGACCCAAATATACATCAATATGATCAAAAGGTGTTTTCAATACTGCATTAGCAAACATTAATTTATAGAAAAACTGGAAAGTGAAATTAGGCACTTTTAACTCGAAGGATGTAATATCAGGCGAGCAAGCAGGACATAAATTGGTCCAGTATTCCTAATAATCTAACTTCAGATTTTTCACAGAGTAATCGTTAAGAAGCAACTTTCCAGCCTTAGTGGTTTACAGAAGCAAAGAATGTCTAAATCATTACAAAATTTCAATAGTTTGTGATTTTTATGTGTATTATTTTATGAGTTTGTTTCAGCAAATTATTTTTGCCAGTGAACAATACAATGTTGCAAAGCACTTTTCAAGTCCAATATGACAAGCTAAACATTCAATATAGTTGAGACAACAATCTATAAACAACAAAATACTCTTTCTGAAAAGTATCCTAATAATGTGTACATCTGAATTAAATTAATCGAATACTTACTAAACAAGCTAAATTTCCTTCTTTTTTTTAAATTATTTTCAATGTTACGGTTTTATAATATCTCAAAAAATTTTCCAAATTTCATCGAAATTTTAATTGCTTTGGTTTTAGAGTTAACATTCTGTATTAGTTCTTACCGGATATTTTAAATTCAGGGGGCAGCCGACCGTTTCCTCTGGATGATAGAACCACTTCACCTTCACGACCATAGTTCCACAACTTTCCCACATCGCTTCTATTCTTCCAATGTAAGGTCTATCTGGTCTACCAGTAGATAAAAACACAGCCGAGTCTCCAACCTGGAACCATTAAGTAGTTATATTTGCATACAGCAATAATATTGAATTTACCAAAATAGATTCTTTTCCTCTTTGGATAGCCTTGTAGAATTGTTTTCTTGACCTGCCTTTGGCCTTTGGCCGCTTATATCCTTTGCCAGACCAACCCCAAAGTTGTCTTGCAGGCAAAAAGGCACTCATCTTGCTTCGACTTTCACAAGATTCCTGCCTGTCTCGGATTTTCTTTGATTTGGGCTGAAGTCATAAAAAATTGAATATTAGGTAATTGCAAAATAAAGACTTGCAAATAAATACCTTTGATTGGGTTGCCTCGATGATATCATCCATTGTAACTTCATCCTCTGGATTAGCAACAATGTGGTATTCAGGAAACATCTCAGTATCATTCCCTTCCATAGATGTGTCTTCAGTTTCGTCAGAGTTCTGAATACCACTGTCATGCTCTTCAATGGCACTGTCTTTTTCTTCCAATGCTTCTTCTTTCTCCTCTTTGGTGTAGTGATGCTTCTTATGTTTTCTGTGTTTCTTGTGATGTTTCTTATGCTTACAATGCGATTCCAAACATTTATGCTTCTTTTTCTTATGCTTGTCATCATGTAACAACTTCTCCTTCAGTTTTTCTTTCTTTTTCTTTTTCAAACGCTTACGTTCTCGATGTGTGTCTGAATCTCCTTCCACTTCCTTTCCAGCAGGGGTATCTTTCATTTTCTGTTCTTGAGGGACTGGTGTTAAAGAGCATGTCTGACTTAGCCTCCTTTCTTCTACTGACACACTGGTAGATGTTCGTCTGCGTCGTTTGCTCAAACTCAGCAAAGGATTGGGATCATATTCTGGAAAATAACGTTCATGTTGTGACATAATTCCTAAGCTTGATTAAGTTTTGCAGTTTTAATCACTTCTATGTAATTCTTTTTTATAAAAATCATTAAAATTTCTGAAAACTGTCTCCATTCATAATACACATTCAGCATACCTATAATTGGATAATCTGGGGGCAGCAGTCGAATATCTTCCAAAGCTATTCTTCCACTATCTCCATCGTCGAATTCCACAGCCACAAATTTCGAGTCCAATGCAGGGTTTGGAGTGCCTGGTTCAGCAACACTCCCTGGGTAGAGACACCTGTACTGCTGGCTCCAATATGCACACAATCGTGTGCCAGGTACCAGTTCATCAGTGCTGCTCGGTGAAACTTCCACAATCTGTAAAATACCTTTATGAACAACCCATTTCCATTGCCAATTGAAATTTATTTCATAACTAATTATCCGTGCAGATTTCATTACAAAACAACAATCATTAACTATTACTTACATAAAATTCCAGAACAGCAATAAACTATTAAGAAAAAACTACTTACAGCATCCCTTAGTATTTCTTCTCTAGACATAATATGTGGTCGGTTACCCCTTTCACCATCCAATGTAATAGAATATACATCTGGAGGTTCAACAGCGTTCAAATGGCCAGCATAGAACAAACCTCCCATAGCAGTTAACACTCTCAACTTGTCCATCTCCAAGTGTTCAGTAGTTAACACACATCGATTGTCAGCAGGTTTAGGGACTTCTTCAACTGGTTCATCATCTTGTTCAGGTGCTTCCTCTTTTATAACAGTGGCGTCCTCTTCTACACAGTCATTAGCTTCAGTTTCAGCTTGGCTCATGTCATCTTCTTCTTCGATCTCTGGGTCCTCCTCCTCTTCTTCTTCTTCTTCTTCTTCCTCTTCAGTTTCTGTTTCCCAAGCGTCTTCATTGTATGCTTTTACAGTAGGCTCCGCTTTAAGCTTAGGTCGTATTTTGCATGTTTTGTCGATGTGATCCTCCAAGTCGGCATTCAAAATTATGTTGTTGTTATTTTTGTGCTTATGGGATTTGTGCTTCCTTGTTGTTTCTTCTATGTATCTTGGAGGGCTATTACAGTACATAGTGCCGTTCTTCGTCTGCATTTTGAGTTTTTCTTTAGCAGCCAGTAGATAACCGACTAGGTTTCCTTTCTTGGGCTTTTTAGCAACGATGGTCTCTGTCGTTTGATGGACACCAGGAGATGACATAAACTTCTTAGGCCTTCCTCCCTTACGTTTCTTATAAGAAGAATGTTTTTCAGGGGTCGAATCTAAGCTTACATCGGTACCTGGAGAATGGGGTCGCTTATATGAATCGTTTGGATGTATCACTATAGGTTCTAGTTTTGGCAATTTGGCTTCCGCGCATAAAGTCGGTGGCTTTAGGAGATCGGAAGTGTCTTTGAGAGGCTTTACAGGCACGTCCATTTTATCCAGAAGTGGTGGGGGAGTGGCACTTCTATCGGAATTAGTAGACCTTTTTCGAGATCGATTCTTTTTCGAACAGTCATTTGCGTGCTTCTTAGGTTTAAGCTTACTAAGTTCTCGCTGTTTTTCCCTATACTGTCTTTGTAAGTCGGCAAGTCGCATTCGCATATCTAACTCCATTGCATTCATGCACGGCCACTCACCTTTGCAACAAGTAGTTTGGGACTTACTAGCGATAAACTTGCGCACTTCTTCTTCTGATTCTGGGGTCTTGAATGACCTATAGTTTTCCTTGCAGGAACACTTTGCATTATCACCATTTGCGTATACTTCGTCTTTTTGCACATCCATGATGCTAACCCTGTCAATAACAGCCTTTTCTGAGTGGTAGTCTTCCCGCGTTTCCTTTCGTTTTCGTTCCTTTTCGGCCTTGTCAGACTTGCACCTTTTATGCCGTGGCTCGTCTGAGTGGCGCTTCGACTTCCTCTTTTCTCGTTTGCGCTCTTTCCTCGCGGCGACTTTAGTTTTCTCCTTCACTTCCTCCATTATCCTTTGTTCAGCCAAAGCGCATAACAGATCTAAGCCAGCCAAACTATCATCTACTGCTCTCACTTTCACAGCCTCGTTTTCAGTATCTTTAACAGTAATCGGTGCCACTTCTTTAAGTACCTCTTCAGTCTGTTCTTTCATTGGAGTTTCTATTAATTCTTCTTTAACTGGAGGCAGATCCACTGATTTTCTGCACTTTTCAAACTCCTCTATACTGTTAGAAAGCAATTCCAATCCACTCAAGTCAGGCTTGCTTTGTTGTACTGTTTCTTCTGATACTGCGGTGATCACTTGTGGAGATTGGGTTTCTTTAAGGATTTTATCAGTTGATGAATCTACTTCCGGGATGTCTTCGATTCTCTCGGGCACATGAAATTGTGTACTTTCAACAACTGCTTCCTCAGGAGCAACATCTTCAGATACTTTTGGAGTTTCGTGTAAAGTCTCCTCCTCACTGTAGATATGAGCTTCTGTTTGATTGCTGGCATCCTGTACAGCCAAGGTTTCTTCCTCCACAACAGGCGGCACTTCCGGAGGCGGTGTCAAGCAGGTCACTGGTGACGTAGCTTGTGACCTACACGCAGTTTCATTGGCAGTAGGTTGTGAGAGGATCAGATTCGTCGGATGTTGATATATCACATGTGTGGTCACCAAAGGCGCCATGTTCGGATCAGTGAAAACTGTTCCCGTATTGCTGCCGATCGTGCTGACTGCTTGCAAAGTTTTTGTTTGGTCCAGCGTGGTTGCATCGGTTTCTATCTTGATTAGGGTCGTTGCAGGAATGGGCAGCGGAATTTTTCGTTTGGTGTCGGTTGTCACGGCCACCAAACGGGTGCTGTGGGTCTGGGTGTGTTGGTGGAGTGTCGTGCTGGTAGATAAATAATCGGAAGACGCCGAGCTAAGCAGCTGAAGAGGAGGTGGCGGTAGCGGGGGCAGCAAGACGTGAGAAGACGCTTGCTGGGGGTAGCTTGGCCAGACGACTGCTTGTTGTAGTTGTTCAGGAACTGCAAAGATTTTTGTGTTAAAAATACGGCGATGACCAATCAACGTATAGAGCTTATTTAAAAAGATGATGAAATATAGTTAAGATATATTAAGAGAGATACTTTAACTGTTTAATGTTTACAATTACCGCAGTAATGCTATACCTGGTATTTATAGCAGCAAATATAAGAATGAAAATTTTTAGTTTAACTTTGTTACTGCACTGTGTATTTAATTTCCTTTCAATAACTTTCTTTCGTAAGCCTACTTGTTTAATAGATAACATCAAGTACAATAATAGCAAATTAAATACTAAAGGAATACATAAATCTGATCTTTAAAAGCATTTACTAATGGAACCAAGTGTTCTGATTCAGAATTCGCTCATCTGTCTCATATTAGAGGTTAATTAATTAGACCATGCGCATCTATTTTAGTTTCGCTTGCACCATTTGGAAACTTAAACAAGGGGTGTTTGGTGTATTTCATATCGGTGTGCGTTTTTACTCGAACCTGGTTTTTGTGGAACCTACTCCGATGCTGTGCGGCGGTGCGGAAGCCGGTCACTTGTCGTGCGACCCTACAGCGAATAAAACGTCCGTCATCTGTTGTACATAATTTCCAATAAAATCTTAGATACAGTCCACACATCGATTATTTAAAGAAACAGCCGTTTGTGTACCTACACCGAGGTGGTGTAAGACACATATACGCTAACATTTGGTCCATTGCGAGCCGGATGATACAGCATATTATATCAATTCATTCAACCACGCTGGAAGGGTGCAGATTCGCCGAGGATCGTAAGGTCAGTCCTATCTAATCTTACCATTTTCCAATTTGGCAATCCTTGGCATTCATTTTAAAAACGCAGCTATCGAGTTGTATTAGCACGCAAGTAGTTAGTTATTATTGTAATTATTTAAATTTGTTCATTCTTGTATACGTAGTAACTAATTTCAAGTTTCGTGCACTGGGCAGTACAAATACGTACTTTAATCTTTTTGTGCATGGTTTTTGCCGTCTCAGCCCAGAGTGCAAACACTCGTATCATTGTTCTATGAGCAGCACACGACTTTTCCAAAGTTCCATTTCATTTATTGTCATACCATGTCTGAACAAGAATCTCGAAAACTAATTGCGCGATTAACTGCAAAACGTAGTAGTGTTAAAGGGCGCTTAACGCGTTTCGGTACGTTTTTAACCTCGTGGGAAATTCAAACAGATGAAGATGTAACTTATTTGCAAACGCGTCTTGATGCAATATCCGATATCTTGACTGAGTATAACAAGGTCCAAGATGAACTTGAATACGCTCTCAGTTTGGATTCCGAGGGCAGAGCAGAAGTAGTGCCTCAAAGCAAACATCGTGAAGACTTTGAAAATAAGTACTTTAATTTATTGGCTAAAGCAAAGAATATAATATCTAAATTTCAATCCGAAAGCGCAGCTTCATCTTCAGGTCGCCGTTCATCTATTTTGCCTTTGGCTGAACAAGCGAGTTTAGTGCAGATCTCTCCAAAAATTAACGTTAAATTACCTGAATTAAAGTTGATAGATTTTCATGGCGGTTTCAGTGAATGGCAACAATTTTATGATAATTTTAACTCTTTAATTAACGAAAATTCGGAATTAAGCAACACCCAGAAATTTTATTATTTGCTTTCAACACTAAAGGGTGAAGCAGCCAAAGTTGTGGCTTCCTTAAACGTCACTGATGCGAATTATGTGCTTGCCTGGCAACTTTTAAAAGAAAGATATGAAAATAAGAGGGCTATAATTAATTCTCATATTAAGGGCATTACTGAGCTTTCTGGCGTTTTGAGGGATTCACATTCTTCTTTGCGTAATTTTTTGGATACTTTTTTGAAGCATTATAGATCTCTTGAAAACTTGGGTGAGAACGTTCAGGGGTGGAATACTTTATTACTTTACATTCTTGTCTCAAAAATTGATATAAACTCCCGCAAAGAGTGGGAAAGGTTTGTTAAAGGGGATGGCAATGAGCAAGTCAACGATTTAGTCAAATTCTTGAGCGATCGGTGCAGGCTGATGGAATCTTTGGACTTTAAAACACAAAATACTGTAATTAAAAGGCCACCTGATATTAAAGCTTTACACGTTTCAGAGGGAAATACACCTGTATGTCCTCTTTGTCAGAATGATCACTTACTTTATTCCTGTGCCAAATTCAAGTCTTTATCAGTAAATGATCGTTATAATACATTAAAGCGTTTAAGTATTTGTACAAACTGCTTACGTACTGGTCATTCAGTTATAAACTGCCGCTCTATGGGGTGTAAAATTTGCAAACGTAAGCACAGTACATTTTTGCATGGGTTGAAAACATTTAATTCTAAAGGTACAGACGCTCAACCTTCCACGTCTAATAATACTACCACAACAGAACCTTTGCAAAAGGAAGTACAAAATTGCTCGAAGGAGTCTTTTTCCACGACCAGTTCATGTCTAAATTTATCAGTTTCTGCCAAGTGCGTGCAGAAAAATTTTCATACTTACGCCCTACTATCAACCGCAATCGTTTATGCATTTGATAATGCCAAACGACCAGTAAAATGTCGCGTTCTCTTAGATTGCGGATCACAAGTAAATTTTATTTCCGAAAATTTACTTAGGCGTCTTTCTCTTTCTACAAAACATGTCAACCTTCCGGTCGTAGGAATTAATAACGTTACCACTAATTTATCAAAACAGGCTGATGTAAAAATTCAATCATTGCATAGTAATTTCAATAATATAACAATGCCATGTTTTGCTATTGATAAAATTACAGAACCAATATCTCGTAAATTGGTTGATTTAAAAGACATTAACATACCAAACACCATACATTTGGCGGATCCAATATTTGGAGACGGCTTAGAAGTGGATTTACTTCTAGGTGCCGGAATATTCTATGAACTTCTATGTATAGGTCAAATAAGATTAGGTAACAGTTTACCTCTTTTACACAAAACAAAGCTGGGCTGGATTTTGGCAGGCAATATCAAATCTAATATTGAGCAAGTTAATTCGTGTTTATGTATAAATGCAGATCTCAACAAACAAATTGAATGCTTTTGGCTTTTAGAAGAATTGCCTTCTAAAAATAATTTTTCTATTGAAGAAAAAGAATGTGAAGAACATTTTCTTAAGAGTACAACCAGGGATACATCTGGTCGGTTTATTGTAAAATATCCACTAAAGAATAATTACACTAAGGTGGGGGATTCACTTCATTTAGCAACACAGAGATTTCTTTCACTTGAACGTAAACTTCAAAAATCTCCGAGCCTTAAAAAAGGCTATTGTGAATTTATATCAGAATATGAAGCATTGGGGCACATGTCACGTATTGATCACACAAAGCCAATTAATAACCCGGTTTTTTACATGCCACATCATTGCGTTGAAAAATTAGACAGCATCTCAACAAAGCTAAGAGTCGTCTTTGACGGTTCTGCGAAATCAAGTACGGGTGTCTCACTTAACGATGTTTTAAAGGTTGGCCCTGTTGTGCAAAATGACCTATTTTCGATCATACTGAAGTTCCGCAAACACAATTTTGTTTTGATTGGGGATCTGACAAAAATGTACAGACAAATATTGATAGATCCTGAACAACGCGATCTTCAAAGAATAATTTGGCGTTCCGCTATAACTGACGAAATTTTTCATTATCGCTTAAACACCCTAACATATGGTACAGCTTCAGCATCATTTCTAGCTACACGATGTTTAAGGCAAATTGCACTGGATAATTCTGAAAAATTCCCGGTAGAAAGCAGTATAATACTAAACGACTTTTATGTAGATGATTTGCTAACTGGTAGCTCATCTATTACAGAACTTGTATCTATCAGAAAGAAAATTACAGAGCTGTTGTCCGCTTATGGATTCGAACTTCGAAAATTTCAGTCAAATAACCCTCAGATTATAGCAGAACTGCATGAAAACTTGAACGATACCAATTACATAATAACTGACAACGATTGTACTAAAACTTTAGGTATTGTTTGGAATCCAGATACAGATAATTTCATTTATACGTCAACTAACACATCTTTTGATAAGAGCGAGATAACTAAAAGAAGTATTCTTTCATACATAGCAAGGCAGTTTGACCCGCTTGGTTTGCTTGCACCAATAACTGTAATTTCGAAATTAATCATGCAATCCTTGTGGAAACTTAATCTTGATTGGGATGATCCAATACCCCCACATATTCAACATAAATTCTTAGAATTTTATAATCAGTTGTCTCAAATAAAATCATTCTTTATACCTCGCCTTGTTTTGGTAAATAATCCAATTAAAATTCAAATTCATGGATTTTCAGATGCCTCAGAACTTGCATATGGATCTTGTGTTTACTTAGTGTCACAGGACGAACACAACAATGTACAGAGTCACTTGCTTTGTGCAAAATCAAGGGTAGCACCACTAAAAACTGTTTCTTTACCACGGCTAGAGTTATGTGGAGCTTTGTTGCTTGCCCGTTTAATAGATAAATGTCTTAAAACATTAAACTTGCCTATGCAAGATATATTTTACTACACTGATTCAACTATTGTACTGGCATGGTTATCCAGAGAACCAAACACATTAAAAACCTTTGTAGCAAACCGTACTTCTGAAATCTTACAGCTAAGCAATCTTAATAATTGGCATCACGTGCGGTCTTTAGATAACCCAGCAGATTTGGTATCTAGGGGTACTAGTCCAAAAAATTTATTAAATTCTCAGCTATGGTGGCATGGGCCTACATATTTGAGCGAGCATTTCAATTCAATGCCTTCAGCGAGATTATCGGCCGTTGAAATATCAGATAAAGTATCCCATTTGCCCGAAATAAAATGTTTAACATCAATTTTACTTACCTCTGAAAAATTTGACATTTTTGAGCGGTTTTCAAGTCTTTCCAAATTGCAAAGAGTTATTGCTTATTGCTTACGATTTATACACAATGCGAAATCACGAAGTGGTATTTCTCTTGAACCGGTTTATAGTGGAGGTTTATCCGCATGTGAAATAATTAACAGTTCTCGTATGCTAACAATAATCGTCCAAACAGAATGCTTTCATCATGAACTGCGAGCGTTGACATTGTCAGGAAGCGTCAAGCCTTCCAGTAAATTAAAGAGTTTATGTCCTTTTATAGACAATCACGGGGTGATTCGTGTCGGTGGTAGACTCGAACACTCACAACTATCGTATGATAGTAAACATCCAGCAGTGTTGCCAAGCAAGCACGCTTTAACGCGACTAATAATAAAACATGAGCACATTCGCAGCTTACATTCAGGTTTGCAAGGCACGCTATCTTATGTCAGACAAAATTATTGGCCACTTAATGCAAAGCGCGAAGTTAAAGCTGTGTTACGAAATTGTATTTCTTGTTTCAGAGCAAACCCTTCAAATTTGAATCAAATAATGGGTGAATTGCCTCAGCCACGAGTAAAACCATCTAGAGTATTTGCTGCCTGTGGTCTTGATTATGCCGGTCCGTTCGAGCTTAAAGACGGAAAAACTAGAAATCGGAAGATTATAAAAGGATACATTTGTAATTTCATTTGTTTAGCCACCAAGGCCATTCACATTGAGCTTGTAACTGATTTAACAAGTGATTGTTTCTTGGCTGCTCTGAAAAGATTTGTTTCAAGGCGCGGAATGCCTTCTGACTTATATTCCGATAACGCGACAACTTTTGTTGGTGCGAATAATAATTTAACTTCGATTTTTGAGAAACTTGTTCAGACTGAAGGTTTTCAAAGTTTTTTATTAGATTCCCATATTCAATGGCACTTTATTCCACCTCGTGCTCCCCATTTCGGAGGGCTATGGGAATCTTCGATAAAATCTATAAAATCACATTTAAAAAGAATTTTAAATAATACGCCATTAACTTTCGAAGAGTTCTATACTTTGTTAACGCAAGTCGAAGCTGCACTTAACTCTCGACCTATAATACCTTTGTCACAAGACCCAAACGATCTGCAAGCCATCACGCCTGGTCATTTTGTCATCGGTCAAGCTATAACAGCGTTACCAGAAGACAACTTGCTGTCGCAGCCATTGTGTTTCAGAGCACGCTTCAAACATATTCAGAAGATGTTCCACCACTTTTGGTCAAAATGGAGTGGCGAATACCTTCATCAACTCCAGCAACGAAACAAATGGCAGTTCCGAAAGAACATTCCCAACTTGGTGGGTTCCCTCGTTCTTATCAAGGAGGACAACCTCCCTCCATTGCGGTGGCCAATGGGTAGAATTGTGGAAGTTCATCCCGGCAAGGACAACATCATCAGGGTCATAAGCGTTCGCACCCCTTCTGGAACTTTCAAGCGAGCAATCACCAAGATTTGCTTATTCCCAGTTCCTGAAGAAGATCAACGATCGAGCAGTGAGGGAATGCAGTTGCGTAGTTCTTCGAAAAAATAAATGAACTGGTTACTTTTATCGCGTTTTTGTGTCATTTATGCTTTGTTATTTTTTGATTGAGTTCAATTTACTGTTGTGCATTCAAGTTTTGCAATATATGTATAATATTTTAATAGTCGTTGCTTATATTGTTATATTTCTTCTACATGTATTGCTGCATTTAAAATATTGTACATACTTATCATATATGTTGGTTGTATGTGTATCATTGTTTCAAACTTGTTATATACTTATTATTATATGTTTAGGTTGTAATGATATTTATGCCTATTTATATTTATAATTGTTTGAAAGCGGATCCTTTCAAGCGCGGCGGTATGTTTGGTGTATTTCATATCGGTGTGCGTTTTTACTCGAACCTGGTTTTTGTGGAACCTACGCCGATGCTGTGCGGCGGTGCGGAAGCCGGTCACTTGTCGTGCGACCCTACAGCGAATAAAACGTCCGTCATCTGTTGTACATAATTTCCAATAAAATCTTAGATACAGTCCACACATCGATTATTTAAAGAAACAGCCGTTTGTGTACCTACACCGAGGTGGTGTAAGACACATATACGCTAACAAGGGGTGAATAAGTAGCTGCAGAAAAAGGGACGCGATGCATAATTAACATCGCTAAAACTCACAAAATGGGAGCTACCTCCACTTATGTTTCCCTAATACTCCTCAGTTCGTAAAATTCATTATGCACGTGGAGGTTTTCATGTGTCACTAGAAAGAACTGGCGATGCAAGGTTCCCAGTTCACGAATCATACTAGCTATGCGAAATAGTGGCAGAGAGAAAACCCTAGATGCGTCATTAAACGGACTGAACACCCTATACTACAGAATGTGTCGGGTTGTAAGACTGCTAATAATATATCCAACTTTTTTAGAACAACTTTTTGTATTAATTATATTACGTATTTTCGGAGATATTCAGCAAAAATCGGTATTTTAAGTGACGGTTTTCTGATAATATCTTCTAAACAGTTTCCTGCACCGAAAACTTATAGAGACGGATAATACTCGAAATTAAACTACTAATCGCATATTAGAAGAAAAATAAATAAAAAAATAAAAATTTGCAAAAAGGGTAGTTACCCCCCTCCAATTTCACCTTTTTAGCGCTTTTTTATTTAATATTAGTTTTTTCTTTAACTAAAAAGGGGATCCCACCGTTAGTCCACCAGTCTATATATACCTTATAAAACAAAACACATTACATTTTATTTTCTGCTCGAATACCGAAATTGCAACAAATTGTGCCTGGCCAACGAATCGTTAATAATTTCTGTTTTAAATGTGATCTATTGAGCATATAAAAAGTGCCAAAAATAAAAACCTTATCATAAGATTAATTTCTGAAAGCTAATTTTCAAACGGGCATTTGGAGTATAAAATTTTAGTTTTTATGTAGGTAATTTGTGCATTTAAGCAAATTTTGCACTATACCATACGTTTAAAAAAAACACTGATAACACCATTCTAGACTTTACTTAAGTGCTCCGATTTTTATTTGAAAATGTTAAAAACAACTAATTTTGTTTGTGTAAAATTTGTTAAATTGGCTAAAATTGTGTTCCAGCTTTTTCCTGCACAGCGACAATTATGATTTGGTCTAAAAACTATTGCTACACTTGAGGTAAATCCTCATCAAAACAAAGTCAGTTTCGACCAAAAAAAAAATACAGTTGTAAACTGCCAATTACCGATCGTTAGAGATGCTTACCTGATAAAAATGAACATTTCAGTTTTTCAAAACTTAATGGCGTAAAATAAATGTAAAGATAAGCTAATTTAGTGGAGTGCTTTTGGTTACTTCTAGTGGCTATATTTGTAGCTACTAGCTCACAATTATGTTAAATTAAACAGCTTTTATTTATATGACGTTTGGACCGCTGATTTGGGTTTTTCAAATATTTTTTTTTGTCTAAATTAATATGACATGTACAATTTTGATAAAAACATAAATTGTAGCTGTGAGTTTGTTCCATCGCTATATGTACAATGCCAGCAGTGTCACAAACAGTATATAGGACAAACAGGACAATACTTAAAAAACAGGATACAACAGCATAAAAATAATAACGACACATATTAAAAAATAATCAAAAACAAACTAATCACACCTTTGATTTAGATAACACCAAATGTATTCTACAGAACAACACGTAAAAGTCAATATTTATGACGGGCCAGATATACAATACTCCCTCACTAACTCGCACCTTTATATTTACCATCCACATAACAATACGATGAGACAAACTCGCAGATACAATTTTTTTTTATTAAAATTGTAATTGTCGTATTAATTTAATGTCAATTTATGTCAAGTATAAAATAAAAGACGATGAACATATTTAAAAAAGGTTTAAATCAGAGGTCTAAAGGTCATATAAATAAAAAAATTGTTTAATTTAACATAATTGGGAGGCAGTACTTACAAATATAGTCACTAGAAATAAATACAAATTTTACATTAAAAAATCTACTTATTTATGATCAAAAACTACAACCTTAACACTTTCTTATCAAGAAACTGGCTTTTATTTTTTACAAGGAAATAATAAAATGTAAAACTATATAGGATGACGAACAGATTTTAAATATGTGCCAGTAAGGAACTGTTGACTGCAGAGATGAAGATTTTTGTGTAAATAAATGATATAACTATAAAATCGCGATAGTGCTAATAACTAGAAAAAAACTGTGAGAAATAGTAAATTAGCGCAAGCAATTTATGAAATGTAATAGAAGGTTGTATCTGTAGTAATTGAGGTATCTTCGAATGTACGTCTACTGCAATTTTTTTACAGGAATCTCTAGTTTGATCATGCTATAGGTACCTCAGTTGAAGTACAATAATTAATGAAAGTATGTGGAAAAGAATACGAAAACCTAGGCTAGTTTTACTCCGATTCTACACGCAAACGCCCGAGTTGACCCCCGAACAATTTATCTACGTCCCGCTATTTATTAGCCAGTGTTTTAACAAAGCAGAAGCTTTTTATGCGGAATTTTAAGCTGTTCGCCGCGTGCTCTTAGCATGGGGCAGGCAATAAAAACTAACCTCCGCGCGGGCCAATGCATTGCTATCGACCACGAGAATTTAAGTACGGTAAGCTGGCGTCGACTTCATTCTCTATATTGTTGTTTAAAAACAGTGCAATAATCGCATTTTCATACTAATGCTTTTTGTACCAAACATTAGTTAATACTAAAGGAATTCTATTTGAATGGCATAAAGTTGGCTATTATGTATGGAAAAGGATTACGAGTTCCATCAGTCTTTTGAAAGCTATCAATATATGTATGTATGATTAGTTTTACTGCAGGTACACAAATACATTAAACTTAGAAACGTACGTACTATTCGAGTATAAAGTAGTAAATGTAGTACTTGATCATAAAAGTTTCCTGGATTTGTTACACTCTTTTGCACCTAGAGCGTTAGTCGCATCATCTTACAACTTGCTCAAGTTTTGTCATATTGTCCAAAAATAACGCAGGCACACTGGTATTCTGCTATTATTACAAGATTTAGGTATACATGGTTTAATAATTGTTTGTTTATTAACAGAGAACTTATATCACATTTACAATTTGAAAATAGTTATAAAAGGGCCCTAGACAAAATTCGTTTTATTTATGATGTTATCCATACAAAGTTATGCAGTTGTACCTTAGAAATTAATTTAAAAAAAAAACATAGGCGTTAAGTATACCATTAGAAAGGTAATTTTTCCCTATAAAGTCAGTGGAGTCAAAATTCAAGATGTTCAAGGAAAAATAAAAAATATAAAAAAAGTTTGATAAAATGATGATATCCATATTAATGACGACGCTAGAGTGGTACAACTTTATGGTGGTAACCCTTAACCCTAAACCATTCTTATCGAAGGTAATTATGCAAAATGCTTTACAATGTATTTGAGAGGAATGGAGGATCATTTGGATTCGCATAGGCACATAACATGAAAAGTTCAGGCGGAAAGCGATTTTGGAATTAGTTGAATTTCGGTTGAGAAGTATATAATTTAGAAGAATTACTATCTTCTACTATATAATCACAATCAGTGTGATAAATAAATACGTAGGAAAAAATATTTGAAACCATGAAAGAGGCAGCGAAGTAAGAAGCGCTATATAATTTATGAAATATCTTGCGCATACGGTTGCCGAGAGAATTCTTGTAGAGGCAAGCCACACATATTCAAAAAACCATACATACAGGTTTGTCAAATAGTATAGAGTCTGAAATTTAGTAGAAGATCTTCGACCAAGTATTAAAATGTTTATGTTATAATGCAGTATTACGACTGGAGATGGAGACAGTAACACGTACAAGAAAATTAATAGAAATTATTTAAATATCAATGTCTTCTCCACTTTATTAATAAGGGCAATGAAATAGAAAAGTCGGAAAAAATAAAGCTCAAGCCACAATTTATTTATTTTATAAATGACGTCTCATGTGATAACAATAAATGTTTAGCATATGTATGTTTACCAATAAAAAAAGAACGAACAAAATTTTTTACAGCCAATTAAATAAATCATTCCAAAAACAAATACAAAGACTTTTTACGCAATCGTCAACCACACTCGACGCTTGTTATTTGATAACAACGTTATAGAACGTTTTCATTCGATTGCAGCAAAAGTCGGTTGTGGGAAAAGAATAAATTTTTCAATTGGGATTCATATTGTATACGCAGTTGCCAGTTGCAGTGGTATCTCATAATACATAAATGGCACATACAGCGTTGTTGTTGGAAAGTAAAATGTAAAAATTATTCGACGTGTTAGGAGCGTTGTTTTGCAAAAAAAAATCTTAGATTTAGTTGTAATATAGTCGGGAAGTTAAAGGTAATACAAAAATGGTGAGTATGAAGAAAACTGTTAACACACAAACCTCAGCAGCTACACTGGCAAACAAACTTAAGCATATTTTCTGGAAAATTAAAGAGATATGAAGCTCGAAAACCAAACTTAGAGCAAGAAACGCACTTTCAAAATTTAAGCAACAAATGTTGCATCTGGCGAACACGGAAAAAATTTTAAACTCTAGCAAAAAGTAATAGGTAAGGATGGTGTGGCAGTTTACACCAGTGGTATTTTTATTGGCCAAATTCAAAGTTTTTTGGGAACTTCACAGGATGATCTTAACAATTCATATACCTATTATTAATTAATAAGCATTCGACTGAAATTACCGAATTCAAGGTCAGTGACATACCACAAGAAGAGAGGAATGTTTGGGTGGGGAAATAATCAAACGCGGAGGATACACATAAAACGTGACGACAACTTTTGGTATAGGAAAAAATATTCGTTAGTAAAACTTGTAGATTGTTGCCGACAAAGAAGCATGCCCATAAGATACATTCTCGTTTAGTTTCAAGTTTTAATTATTAACTATTTTAAAGTACTTTTTCAATAACTTTTAGTCTCAAGAAAATTAAAAAAAAAGTATTAATTAACGCTCACAGTTCATGGAATTAAAATAAAGATTTTGAACACTATTTAAATAATTGCATGACTCTGTGACAAAAACATGTTTCTACTGAAATGAAATTTAAGCATTTTGTTGGATTTCAAAATTTTAAAATCGTAGTGAGCGTAGTATTTCGAGACCAAAATGACAACTGTAACTTTAATAAACTACACTGAATTTAGATATACTCCACTTATGTTGTACATACATTATATGTTATGTTCTACATACATTTGGGAAATAGAGATTAACGGATTAATAGTAACATAAATTATACCATGAATTTAAAGCATCGGGGAAGAGATGAAATTATAAATCAATATATCGGCGTAAATCGCTAACGATAATTAAAGCAATGGATGTGCGAAATGACAACCCTTGGGAAGACCCAACGTGATATCAGGGCTTGAAGAAGAAAAAGTAGAAGTTTTCTTCCATTTCATAAGTAACGTGTCAATTACCATAGTGCATTTTCACCTATACCACACTGTATTAATTTGAATATAAGGAGGCTGATTAATTTTGGTAAACGTTTCTGAAAACCCGATATCTTTGACACGGACATCATAACGTTCAACGGCAAGTTTTATCACTAATTGCTACATCTGTATAATTTAGTTTTCCGAGGCAATTTTTTAAAAGGCTTAAAAGATATGATAGCTATCAATAGTATGAAGGAGCGGAAAAAACTTAGTATTTTAGGACGCTGGAGTATATTATCAGGTGTTACACTTACAGAAAGTTCAAGCTTCGAAAGCTGATTCAAGACTTTGAACATACTACAGAACCGGTATGAGTACATACGCTCATCTGTAAATGATTTCTCAAACCGACTTGCAAAACAAATGGGAACAACCTGATTATCTAATATTAAAGACCCATCATCGGATTATATTCAAATGAGCCTTGTCAACGTATTGATGAACTCATTGAAACATACTTGCAAATGCAAGAAGGAATGGGGTTTTAGCTCGCATTTTTATTGCATAATATAAATCTACAATACAAAAATAATATAACCGTGTTTTTTTCACACCACTTAGTTAAGGCTTAAAAATAATAAAGTTGGGATCTGTGATGTCATGAGCCCTGGTCGTGTGATGTTGCTATCGCGCAAAACTTAAGCGAAGGGAGTTCATGTTCTACAACAGCTATTAAAACACACAATGGTGAAATGCATTTCCTGCTGTACCCTCTACTCCAACAGAGACATTTGACTATTGGCATTACTTTTCCCGAATTTATCTGTTTGTTGAATTTTTGTGTCACAAGGATTAATATGATTCCATTATATTTCGTCTCATTACGAGAATTTATTTGATACTTGAAATGTGTTCCCATAATTTTATTTCTCTCCAAATAGGGAAAGGCTGCAATTATCCAAAAGTTGCTACAAATTTGATAATAGAAATTAAATAGGTAGTCTTATAGTCGAAATTAGATTATGTAGTGTAATATAGAAATAGAGTGTTTTTAAATAGTACATAGGACCTAGTATCTAATAAAAGTAAAATTGGGTTCCATTTATATTGGTATTTACTGTATTGAACATTGGTTGAACAACAATACGTAACGTTAAGTATATAGTATAGATAGGCAGCTATAAATAAAAGAATACATTAGACAAAATCAAAGATGAAACAAAAGATTAAAAAGGGACACAAAGCATT
Source organism: Rhyzopertha dominica (assembly GCA_025024175.1). Taxonomy (NCBI): domain Eukaryota; kingdom Metazoa; phylum Arthropoda; class Insecta; order Coleoptera; family Bostrichidae; genus Rhyzopertha; species Rhyzopertha dominica. Next base: position 17,190,360 of record QCXZ01000053.1, on the reverse strand, counting down.
CGAAATCCGACGTTTGTATTGTCAAATACCATAGTCAAACACGTAGTATGCATGTATGCGTTTACATTTTAGGCGTGCTTGAAGTCCTTCTGAGAAACTGATGTTGATATGCAATTCCGAGAGGCTTTATTGTGTCTTATCGCTGCAAAGGTTTATCAATACATTTTGTATGCGTTAGGCGGTTTTATTTTGCCAGTGGGTTGCTTATCCGTCGGTGATAATAGCTTTTTTGTAGATTAATAAGAAATATACCATGGGTGAAGAACTTAGTGATCTAGTTAACGAAAGTAAACGTTTAGACAACGAAATGGTATTTTTGAACTTTGAAATACATAATATAATTTGGGCTTACCTTAGATAAATTAACGAATAGTATTGCACAAATTACGAAGCAACTCTGTCGAGTTGTTTTACAAGTGGAATATGGTAATTGTGGAAATACGTACAGGTGTGCTTATAAACGCGGAAAAAGCTAAATCGTTACCTTCAATAGCTCAAACAAAACTGAGTCACTGTGTTTAGAAATTGCTAATGTCACTACCATAACGAAATTACGCAGTCAACTTGGCGAACGAATAATACATTTTAGAAGTGTACATACGCTTGGCCTAATTTATATTTGACATTTTCTTGCAAAAAAATCGTCTATGGGTATAATAAATAATTGTTTTTTACTCTCTCATTGAAAAAGGGTAATTTTTGCTATATCATTCAACTAGCTGCACTTCACCCACAACAGCACAAAGATTGCAACATATTTCGTCACATCACCGTCTGACTCACCTATTCCTGTTGTTGTGGGTAGGAGCAACAAACCGCCCGTAGTTGGGTCCCTGACCAACTGAAAACCAACTGGAGGCATAGGAACGGGAAGGGGGACCATTGGTTCCACGGGAACTGGAGCTGGAAAAAAAAACAAACAAACGTCAGTGTGGTCAACGAAACAAAAGCAACAAAGAAAGGGTGGAAGCTGGATGGTAGTCAAATTACGCAATGCAGTTGTGTTGACGTCATCAGCTGTGGTCGCGAGACGTGATACATTCATCGGACCAATTACGACACGTCAGTGAAAAGAAATTCTCGAATTAGGTTTCACCTTACGATTAGTTGTAATACCCTTGGTAATGTTTACGCAGATATATAATGTTTTACGATTTTATCAGTTTTATTCAGTTCCCCACAAGTAGTCTCAGATTCTTCCAATGTCAGCTCAGACACGTTTTCAGTAATTTCATATATATCTTCAACTACACTCAATTTTCATTTATAGGAATTATTAACGCAGAAATTAGTAAAAAAAAGTAATCAGTAATAACTATCAATATAAGCGTCACCTTTGTTACCGGATTCGTCGTCCACATTTAAAATTAAACCCGGTACCAATCTTCTTCGCGCATAACGTAATCTATACATTTTTTAACTGACCCTTGATATTTCCCAACTCATTGTTAATTAATTCAACTGTAGCACTACTAAACAGGGAGGTTCCCTCCATATTAACACGTTGGGATTAAAATTGCAGTGATAATGTGGAAGATAAACAACTTAAATCCTTGTTCCTTGGCCATCTTGTCGATATCAAAAAAAAGACCATTTACGTATAAAAATTCTTCTATTTTAGATGGACCTTTTGGATTTTTCCTGCTTGTGATAGCGTAATCCCCATTATGAAGCAATGTTCAAATTTGTCCGCTGACATATTTTTGTGGTAATCTACCTTTACTTCTTTAACATCCTTTGCAAAAAGCAGCAAAGCGTTATTTGCCCAATAATAAGCGTCAGAGCTGCCATGTCAAATTATATCGTCCGTCCATCCGTTTTTTATGGCTCGTAACCGTCAAATCAGGTATCATCTATTTGATGAATTTTCTTCATATATCTTGTCCTTTACTCTAAAATTCTTCTTGATTCAATCAAAACGCGCATGTTAATTACTGTTTTATAGAAAAACCAATTCTACGCCAAAACTTCCGTAAAATGTCCCGGTAATAGTGGATATCCAAAACGCTGCGAACTTGCTGGTGTGAAGTCTTAATAATTTTTCTTATAGGTATGCATCATATGATGATTTTCAAATAGGGAATTTCCTACCTTTCCTTTTTCGAACACCATTCACAACTATTATGCCACGTAGACCACACCATAAGGTGTTTTACTCATCTAGAAGTTTGATTCAACGATTTTAAATAAATATACACATTCACAATTAGCAGCAGCAAATGAGTACAACGTTTTGAATCATTTTAAGTAGAAATACCCACTATCATTCACAATCGTTTACCTAAGTCCCTGCAAAATAGCTATTTATTTTGTTAAATACGTATACCTTTCTAAGAATTTGTTTTGAATTGGCCTATTGCCTGCAACTCATGCGGTCGAAAAATATTTTTAGTTTCTGAGGTGGTAGCCATAATAAGAAGTAATGTACAAGGAATAACAACAACCTTAAAAATAGCGGGTATACTAATAAACATTATAAAAGAATTAGTAGCTATACTTAAATAACCCATCCTCCGTTTTGTTCAATTTTAAACGTTTTATTTTATAAAACACTATTTTTGCAGGCTTGTTCCTATTAATCTGATAGTTTGAAACACTGTACTAATAATTAAACACACATTTGTGATTCTACTTTCAAAATCTTATTTTTTTACCAAAATACGGGCATTTTAACCGCTACGTGACCTTTTTCAGTGGCTTGACAAGTATATACCGGTTGAAGTGATAGCATTTGGCTTTGCAAAAAAAAATGGAAGTAGGATTACAGACAAGTGTTTCATTATTAGTATTCAATATATTATAGATAAATATAATAACAGCGTTTAAGATAAGGTGGTGCGTCATCAGATAATTTAGTTTGTTTTGAAATTAGAGTTGTTAGAGAATTAGTTATTCAATAAGGTCGTCTGACTCTAATGTTTAATACGTGAAAGCCAAGAATTTTGTTTGAAAATAAAAACAACTCTAACTAATAATATATATTACGCGTTACGTTCATACCTTCGGTAGAACATCTACTTTCCTGATAGGTACAGTTTACGGATCTGAATTTGTCCCGTGAAGTGACCTTTCAGCAATATAAACGACATCTAGTTCTACTGGTAAGTAAGCTCTATTTCTGTCTCACTTTACGTATTTTATGTGGAACGGCGAATTTTATGAACATTTTATTGAGAGCTGAAGAAGAAGTAATCAGATCCAGTACGTCGATGACACACAGATGCGAAACACTAGGTGAATTCTACGTCATTTAAACAAAACAAAAACGAGGTAATTACCAGGATACTCAGTTACTATGTGTAAAAATCACCATTCCTTTATGTGAATGTAATGGGAGAACTGACAACACAAGAATGCAATAAAAAGCAACTATATAATAAACTATAAAGATTTTTATTAATCGGAATGTTCGTTTCCTTCTTTACAGAAAATAATATGACAGAAAAAGTTATTATAGACGTAAATAATATGACAAAATACACGCGTTTCTTGTAAAAATGCGCTACCTGTGCGGCAATAGCGCCATACTCATACCACAAAATCTTGTATTGCAGTGCGCTGTCGCGTGGCGGTGCATCAATCGGACGATGGCCACCCCACGTCAGTCCTTTAATGTTCTGCTCTACTCAATTTTCATCTGACACCATCCCCTCTATAGATGTTTATACATCAACAAATAGAAACAAGAAAATGTAGGTTTGCTTTTTTGTGACGTGCTATTGCAATGTGATACAGAAGTGAAACTAACGCATACACACAAGGATAGATACCCGCATGCACCCAGTACAAATAAAGGATTTTCTGATAAACGGAGAAGATATGTAACCAGGATAGGAAATCCCAATTGGAAAACTTATATTGGGCAAGGTCTTTCAAAAAATGATTACGATAGAGAATGTCAAAAAAGGAATAATAATAATAATATAATTGAGGGGAATTTTGGAGCAAAGGAGTAATGAAGTGAGATAAAAAGCATTTATATAGATGCAGAATCTTGTGTAAAGTAAATGGATTCCCTACCTCCGTTACCTACAGAATGGGTTAACGAAGTAAAAACAGTACATACAATAGTCGTTAGAGTTACTTTTGAAGAAGCTGACAGAATCGGAAGCAAAACGTCAAGAAATACAGACCATGTCATTACCCGGGAAAACCAAGTACTAACTGAACAAGATATTTAAAAGGTTTTATAGGAGCTAATATTAACTGATTTAGTTTGATTTCTCTTTGACAAATACATATAAACAAGGGTCCTAAATTTGCATTATAACTTCTGGGTATGATTTAACACGAAAACGTTTCAATAATGCAGGAGCAAACTTTTCTCCATTTGCCCCTTCTGTAAACCGGCTACATATTTAACTTGTCCATTAGAGTCTGCGTTTGTCGACAACTACGTATCCGGATCCAAAATGAAATTATGATCGATTTTCGTCTGCTCGCTGGGGAGGGCATAAACGAATTGCCGATGTCATTAGTTTAAAAACCCGAAGGGTGCATTTTTGGGTTGCTTGGAAAGCAGTACTGACAGTTTAAAATGGTATAACATAATATTAAAATTTTGCAAGTATGTATTATTTTTTTTAATTATTTGAGATATTTGTATATAAGTGTTTGTATCACATTGCTAATAATCTGATCTTATTTTATAGTTGTATTTTTTATTTATTAATTTTAACGAGTATGGTCCTCTTAATTCAAAAATTTTTTCAAGAGTGGAAGCAATATTTCATTTCGTTTTCGTTTTGTATTCAATTTTTGTGAATGAAAGAGTAATGCTGTTTCCGTTTACTACGATGAAGAAGCAGTGAAGGAATAATTTTATGTATATGCTATACACTTGATACACTACGCGTAAAAATATTGTAAAATCAGTTATTTGGCCTACGTGCATTTTTGCCAATCGGCGCATTCACGCGACTTTCTGGCGCCTGGCTCTCGCGTACTCCAGAAACACGTGTGGCGTTCGTATTTCTTTCTTTCTCCCCTTAAGGGAGAAAAGGACACACATGCCCTGAAGCCCTATAAATACGGTGCGTGTCGTACCTAAAGGCAGAGAGGGACTGGCACCCTGTGCAAACTGTGTCAGTTTTCTTTCTTATTTCCAAAATCCCACTACCCACACCCTCTGGCCCCCTGTGAAAACTGGGTCGAATCCACCAACATTTTCAGCTAACCAACGACGCTCTTCAGGCTCTGGTACTAACGTATTTGATCTCCCCTGTGAAAACTGGAGAACAAATACTAACAAGTACTCAGACGCCACCAGGAGTTGACGTTCCAGAGCGCGCCGAACCCCATGGGCAAGAACTCATAGCTAAATAAAAGATATAAAAATAAAATAATCTAATCACGCTTCACACAGTGACGTCCACCATTCCCGTTTACGTCAATTGGCGCCCAACGTGGGGCCGTTTCAGAACGGACGTTTTGAAAACCGCACGGCCCAAACATGACCACCCGAGCCGGCAACCCTCTTCCGTCATCACGCTCATCAGAACTGGCGCCAGAGGGTCTGGCAATGAACATCGCTACGGAGCTAACGCAGGCCACCTCCCCGACCGCCTTGGGTCTGGAAGCCGTTCACCCTGAGAACAATTCGTCCAACGACGGCGACAGCGTTGCCATGCCGCCCTCCACAACCCCGTCGTCCGAGGTTACCAAGCTGCTAGAGGCCGTCGCGACGCTCATCAGCCGCCAGAGCAGCCTACCCGAAGCACGACCGTCGTTCGCTGGCCTGCCCAGTGAAGATCCGGAAGTCTACCTGCGCCAGGTAGAAGACTACGCTGCGCGAAACCCTCAGCCAGATCTCACGAAGTTCGCAGCTAATCAGCTAAAGGGAGCCGCGGCTCAATGGTTTCGCAGCTATGTCGAATTGTCTCTCTCTTGGGTACAATTCCGTGAGCTTCTTATCCGCAAATATGCCAGTGCGGAAGTAACCGCAAATCTTTTGTCCAAGCTATACGGACAAAAGCAGGTAGCCAACGAACCTGCAGAAATTTTCCTCCGGAAGAAAATCGAGCTTTTCCGCCGTTTACAACCCAGTGTTTCAGAAGAAGAGGCTGTCAAGATATTGATAGAGCTACTTACTCCCGCGTTGCGTCCGTATCTACGCATGGGTTCACTTGCAAGCTTCGAAGAACTGCTGGAACGCGCCTCAGTTATCGAAGGTGACCTGGCCCAGCTGAAGTCATCCGCGCCGCGCCGCGAGGAACCCCCGAAGTGCCGCATGTGTCCAGGCTATCACTATCATAAAGATTGCCCGGAACGACGTCCGCCGCCGCCGGAAAACTGGAGACGGGCCGAGCCGGCCACCGCTCAACCCCCGGCCCAAGTTCGGCCCTAGTGATTTCGCTCACCACGACAGGTAACCCAAATGTGCCGCGCATCCCAGTGCAAGTATATGAACAGTGTGTAACTGCCATTCTAGACACTGCCGCGTCAAATAACTTTATTAATCGTAAGTGCCTTCCGCCACAAACTCAAGTGTCAGGACCAGTTTGCGAAATCCAGCTCGCGGATACCACGAACACTACACGTGCCGTCGGTTGTGCGCGAGTGCCGGTTACAATCGGGAACGGAACATTTTCCATAAACTTCTACGTCATCGAAAACGCGCGCGAAGATGTGATTCTCGGTTATGAGTGGTTTATGTACGAACAAGCCGTGTTAGACTTTCAAAGACAATGTGTGAGTTTCGGGAAAGACTACCGCCAAGTGGTTTATTGGAGACCGCCTCCAGCAGTTTCAGATGCCGCCCCCGATCTGAAATACCACTTCCCACCAGCATATTGCAGCGCCTTCGAGGACTTGATAACGGAATACAAAGGCATATTCCACAAAGGCGGGCGCGTGCCGACCACGAGAAGCACGCGCCACCAGATGCGACTGACCTGCAATAAAGTCATAAAAATCCGTCCCTACCGATGCTCCCCGGAAAAGAAGGCCCTTATAAGTAGGTCAGTGCAACAGATGTTAGCCGATGGGGTCATCGAGCCCAGTAACTCTCCATACAGCTCGCCCGTCGTGCTCATCCCGAAAAAGGACAACAAAGAGTTCAGGTTTTGTGTCGATTACCGACAGATTAACGCCATAACCGCAGACGAGCCGACACCACTTCCCATCATTCATGAGACCCTGCGGGATATCGGCTGTGCAAAGATCTTCTCGACGCTAGATTTGAAATCGGGATATTGGCAAATTGAAATGCATCCGGATTCTAAGCAATATACCGCATTCAGCACACCTGACGGAGGTAATTTCCAATTTTGCGTGCTTCCGTTTGGGCTCAAAACGGCACCTAGTACCTTCCAAAAATTAATGAGTCAAGAAGTACTAGTGGGCTATATTCGCAAGTTTGCCATGGTGTACCTGGATGACGTCATTGTATATTCAGATACCTGGGAAGATCACTTAAGACACCTGTCTTTAGTGTTCGAGCGTCTAAGGCAACATCATTTAACCTGCGCTCCTGAAAAATGTGAATTCGGGGCAAGCAAAATCGAATATCTGGGCCACATCATAACATCCGAGGGGAACATTCCACAACCACAGCATCTGGGCGACTTACACGCTATGCCGCCACCACAAACCCGCAAACAGTTACGCCGTTTCCTGGGACTGTGTAACTGGCTACGGGACTACATACCAAAGTTCGCTGAACTTGCCGCTCCCTTGACAGATTTATTGAGTCCCAAGCATAAGTTCCAGTGGACCGAGGATGCCGAGGCCGCTTTCAATAACATAAAAGAGGCCACGAAAGCTCCACTTCAGTTGCACCGCCCTGATTTTTCGCAGAAGTTCTATCTGCAAACCGATGCGAGTCAGATAGGGGCCGCTGCAACATTATATCAGCTAGATAATGACAAAATTCGGCGAATTATAGCATACGGAAGCACACGCTTCAATCCTACGGAAGCTAAGTATCATTGCAATGAGCAAGAATGCCTAGCAGTGATATGGGCCATAAAGAAATACCGTCCATACCTGGAAGGCCGGCATTTCACATTGAGAACTGACAATAAATGTCTCACCTGGCTTCAGACTTTCAAAGATAGCAAGGCAAAACTTCTTCGATGGAGCCTGTTACTGCAAGAATTTTCATTCGACATCGAACACTGCCCGGGACGCCTAAACGAACTCCCAGACGCTCTCTCCCGGTTTCCCGACTCCACCTACATGGACACCGTACGCGTAGAAGACGTCAGTCGTTTGGAACGACCCGTGGACAAAAGCGCCGCTAGTGCAGCGGCACACACACCGGTGCTAATGCAAATTAGTACTCCATCGCTCTACGAGTCTGTTTTGCAACATAATCGCCACGACGTAGAATTGCAGTCCAAAGTAAGCCAGTGGGAACAAATTCGCTCGCATCTGCCAGCTACAGAAGAAGATAACATCTTCTTTGACAAATACGCCGTCAAGGAAGAGGCACTCTATGAAAATGATAACGGCCAATACTTGATAGTCCCACCCAGCATTCGATCGGAGGTGATGCACCGCTATCACGACCATCATACAGCGGGACACCCTGGAGCGGACGAAACAATCAGAGCGATAAAAGAGTTCTATCGCTGGCCAAACCTCGCCCGCGACGTTCGAGCATATGTGAGGAACTGTATGCTTTGTGCCTGTACCAAGAAGGGTCCTAATCGTCGCCAAGCACCGCAACGCCCTCACATACCTATGGAGCCGTGGCATACAATTGCCGTTGACTTAATGGGCCCATATCCACTGACTCCGCGCCGAAAAAGATTCTTGTTCGTGGTCACCGACCTGTTTTCCCGATGGACCGAAGCTTTTCCCATAAGTTCATCGAAAGCACCGAATTTAGTGCAAATTCTGGACGAACAAATCTTTCCACGATATGGCTATCCTAATGCCATACTGAGCGACAATGGAGTACAGTTTGGCAGCCGTACATGGAAGTACGCCTGTGAAAGATGGGGTAGCTTGCACTATACAACACCTGTTTATCATGCTCGCTCTAACCCCACCGAACGTCGCAACCAGGACATAAAAAAGGGGTTACGTCTGCGAATGCAAGCAGAACCGCACCGCCACTGGGATAAGTTCGTCCCTTCCATCCTTTTCAACCTGCGTTGCCGAAGAAATGCCGCCACAGGAATGTCACCCGCAACAGCCCTGTTTGGGCGAGATTTGGCCAGGCCAGGTGACTGGAGGGCAGCCCGCAAGGACCAGCCGACCGCCCACACCCCAGCCACGCGCCGTCTTCAGGTCATTCGTGACAACCAGCAGCGTTACCAGCGGCGTAGACAGCAGGTAGACACGGGGTCACACTTCATAGTCGGCCAGAGCGTGCTGATTCGGGAACACCCCTTATCCGATGGACCAGAGCGAGTCCATGGCGCCTTCGCGGCCCGATGGAGAGGACCTGCCATCATCGAGGAATGCCACGGGAGGCATACCTACGTCGTGCGGATGGACAATCGGCGAATAAAGGTGCATAGTGACGACTTGCGTCGCGCACCGATGGGGGAACAATGAACTGAGCTTCGCGCTAGTGTAGTGTAGTGGACTGAGTGTTGCGCCAGTGTAGTTCTAAGCGATATATTACGGTAGTGAAGTTAGATTTAAGCGTTCTAATATGAGAATTTTGTTTATTTTATTTCATTATTACGTCACGCCTGTCATTCATACTTTTATGCGCTTGTTGCTTTCTATCATGATGATCCACACATCAGCTGTTCGATTGAAGTTGTCATCAATCTTGTATATTTGTATATATATCTATATTTTTTTAAATAAAGCTAGCAAGTTCCTCTGTCTACAGGATACGCACCGATTGGCTTCGAAAGGGGGGGCGAATTGATACACTACGCGTAAAAATATTGTAAAATCAGTTATTTGGCCTACGTGCATTTTTGCCAATCGGCGCATTCACGCGACTTTCTGGCGCCTGGCTCTCGCGTACTCCAGAAACACGTGTGGCGTTCGTATTTCTTTCTTTCTCCCCTTAAGGGAGAAAAGGACACACATGCCCTGAAGCCCTATAAATACGGTGCGTGTCGTACCTAAAGGCAGAGAGGGACTGGCACCCTGTGCAAACTGTGTCAGTTTTCTTTCTTATTTCCAAAATCCCACTACCCACACCCTCTGGCCCCCTGTGAAAACTGGGTCGAATCCACCAACATTTTCAGCTAACCAACGACGCTCTTCAGGCTCTGGTACTAACGTATTTGATCTCCCCTGTGAAAACTGGAGAACAAATACTAACAAGTACTCAGACGCCACCAGGAGTTGACGTTCCAGAGCGCGCCGAACCCCATGGGCAAGAACTCATAGCTAAATAAAAGATATAAAAATAAAATAATCTAATCACGCTTCACACAGTGACGTCCACCATTCCCGTTTACGTCACACTATTTCCTGGCAGGACAAATTCAGATCCGTAAAGTAGATGTTTTACCGAAGACATGAACGTAATACGTAAGGTATATTATTAGTTGTAGTTGTTTTTATTTTCAGATAAAAACCTTTGCTTTGGTGGTTGCCTCCTCACGTATAAAACATTATAATCATAATCACCACCTTATTGAAAAACTAATAACTAATTCTCGTACAACTCTGAATTCAAAACAAACTAAATTATCTAATGACGCATCGTCTTATCATAAACGCCGTTATTATATTTATCTATAATCACACCTTTTCGTTTATCACTATTATCACAAACGAATATGGTACAAATTAAACCAGTTTTCATGTTAATAATTACCTGTAATATTATCAATTAATAAACTGTAAATACAAAATAAAATGCTCTAATCATGTGTGCTAATTGTGATAATTAGGAATTATAACTTTTTTGAAGTAGCTTAAAACAACCACAGCTTACAGGTAAATGAAAATGGTATTGCTCTGACGACCTAGTCGAGCAAGTTTAGTAAAGAACTGAACAGATGTAGCTGCAATATATTATAGTAACGAAATACCACCAGGATGCCCAAATAAACTATTCATTATAAAGAGATTTTCGTCCAGGCAAAGTATACCGACTAGATATTCCAGAGTCGTATCTCATTTGCAAATGTACGGGGAGGGGTGTGTATAAAATGGGATAAACTAAAATATTATTTTATGGGAAACATCAAGTCTTGTCTTTTTCGTAAAAAGGTTTCGTTTTCAGAAGGATCTTAAGAAAATCAAGTACCATCAGATGCAGAAGAACTAGAATATAATGTTGATACCTCTAGGGATAGATGATGATGGCATTACAACATTCGTCGGCTTTGGCTTTTCCAAAGGGCTCAAGAGGGCCCGGACCTTTAGCCAGGTTCGGACGGGCTAAGGTTTTTGTTTTGAGTCTAAGGAAACGCCTTTATTTAGTTAACAGTATTGCTTAACAAAATGAGTTATTTTCCTGTGCTTTACTAAAGTTGGCAATTTCTATACTCTGTAGTCCAATGGTACGTATTGGCCTCTAGGATCCAGAGTTAAAATGTAATATTTATTTCCAAAAGACATCGACAATCGAAAACGTCATGTATTAAAGTATGCGCGTATCACACAAATTCATCTAGCAAGCTGCGCTTTCACAACAGGCTGACACCAAAAACAATTAAACAATATGAACTTATTTACTGTGAAGATTTATTTCGACTACGGTACATTATTATTTAAACATAACACTACTCAATAGTGTAAAACAAATTACAGGGCAGGAAATGGCCATACAACAAATTATACAAAAATCAGTTAAAACATCAAAACAAAATATAAACGAAAGCTTCATGCAGAAAGCCAAAAATCTACAAGGAAGTAATTTAGCTAAAGCTAAAAAGATTAAAAAAAAAACAAGAAATACTAGACTGATCAACTTTAACAAAAAAAAATCCAGCAAGAACATAAGAATATATCAAGGAAGTGTTATTTACAGTAAAATGATTTGATGCTATTAAGAGTGCAGTGATAAATATCTATAGGGTACTATCATAGTACTGGCAAATATTATAGTATATATAGGCGAAGGTAACAAAGTATTAGTGGGCATGTGAAATGTAGATGCATGCCGAGGTACACAAAGATTCAGTCGATTTAATATGTTGGCATCATCAATTTTGCTGATTATCTTAAATAAAAGTGCGATCGAAAGATACTCCCGACGTTTACTTAGGCTCATAAACGAGTGTCTGTTCAAAAGTTCAATGTGCGGAGTACCAATGGGATGATAGGTTTCGTCCAGTTTAAAAGAAAGAAGCTTTAAAAATCGTTTACTTAAATCAAATACAACGGAGACCATACCACAGAAGCATATTCTAATTTAGATTTCACGAAACGGCGATAAAGAAGTTTTAAATGTAGAAACATCATTAAACTGTTTTCCAGAGCGTACGATAAATCCATACATACATGATTGTGCAATGACACAACCAGTGTGGCTAACAAAAATTTGCGATCAAATATTACACACAAATCAGTCACGGTATCGGACTTTGAAAGAATTCGAGCGATAGTCAAATAATATACGGTTAGTCTTTAAAGTAAATGCCATTACACTCCATTTACTAATGTTACTATATGCAGGGGATATCATATATGTCATTCACAAAGAGAATCAACAATATTGGTCCCAAATTGCTTGCCTGGCGTACCTCAGAGGTGGCAAGAGATTTCCTATACATGAAGCCGTTACACACAACAAATTTCTCTCTGTTAAGCAAATAAGATTGCAAAATCGGTACCAAAGGGCGCGACAAAAGCAAGCCATGGTCAATTCTGTTAAATGCTTAGGAAATTATTATACAGGGTAGTCGCGATGTAATGGGCCAAAATTAATGACTAGATTCCTGACGTGAAAATATTGCGATTTAGACAAACTTACCTTAGTCCAAAAGTTAATACTTACAGAGATACAGGGTGTTAAATGCAAAATATTATCTTAGTTTTTTCTTATTTATTTCATAATAAATGCTCATATCGACATGAAATTTAGCAGTTGAGGGTTTTTTGGGGCGAGACAACAAATCGATTCTCAGGTATCAAAGTCTGACTTTACAACTTCTTTTACACAAAAAGCTATACTTTTTGATAGTCGGTATCTTGCACCGTTCTCGTAAAATTTGGCATTGAGAATTTCAATGTATTTGCATTCAATTATAAATCGGCAAAAATTTTCAAGTAGGCTTATGTTAAAATCAAATTTTGACATTTTAATTAATATTACAGTATTATTCGTGTCCTATTAAAAGCATTCTTTTATAGAGAACTATAAACACCCGCGAAGAGCTATAGCAGAAAATTGTAAATGCTGCCAAATCATTTCGTAACAAGAATCACTATTTTAAAATACGGCAGTCTTTCAATAAACGCGTTAATAAATGTATTGAAGTTGGAGGCGAACAGGTTGAACATTTATAGTAATATTCAATTTTTAATTGTTCATCACAATTTGAAATAAACCCTTTWGTTTTTGKGACATGCGTACCTTATTTTGATYATTCGAATTATCAAAGCTAAATATCTTGAGAACGGTGCAAGATAGTGACTATCAAAAAGTATAGATTTTTTGTGTAAAAGAAGTTGTGGAATCAGAATTTGATAACCGAAAATAGTTTGTTGAGATATACAAAAATTTTGTCGTTTTCAACGTATTCGACGTAGCACAGGTGGCGTCCTCTATGAGCTGCAAGCAAACCATGGACAGATTTCAATCTCTCGGCCCAGAAAACCCCTAACACTAAACTTTTATCTCGACATGAGCATTTATTATGAAATAAATAAGAAAAAAAGTAACATAAAATTTTGCATTCAACACCCTGTATCTCTGTAAGTATCAACTTTTGTCTAAATCGCAATATTTTCACGTCAGGAATCTAGTCATGAATTTTGGCCCATTACATCACCACCACCTTGTATGTATATACTTGTGTCCCATTATTAATACACTCGGAAAGAAATTGTCTGATATTCAATTAATATCGGTTAGAGTTGAACGCTTAGGAACGTATCCAATATATAAAAAAATAACCATCAAACACAAAGGGAGAGGACATAAGGAAGGATGATTGAAGAAAATCAACAAAACCATTAAGTATAGACTCAGGAGAGTCAAAAGTCGTCCCATCATAGATCATTTCACTGCTAATATTGGTAGTTATTTTCCTGTCATTGATAAATTTCCAAAATTGATTGGCTTTATACTTAATATCACGCTCAGCACAATGGAAACACCATGATTGAAAAAAACGGAGATGGAAGTTTATTACACAAATAAAAAGAAATATCCAGCATCAAAAGTAAAAATCATTGATGAAACTTGTAAACCATTTGACAAGGAATCAATCAAATAAAATGAATACATCGCAAAATACTCTCAGAAATTCTTTCATCGAGCATCGCTTCTTTCGCCATCTACGCAAGATTCCTGGGCGGACCCGGTTATTTTACGGAATGACTTTCGATTTTACAGAACGCGACCGGCCTCAAACGAATGCTAATAGCACGAAGACCGGCCCGACATGACTTTTACGACCGAATCGGTTACGCAACACTTCATCCTCGGAAGTCAGCAACCTTGGGTACTTGCAGAACGRGTGATTTGTTTTTCTATGAGGGCGTCGAGAGGTACCACAGGTTTTCCTGTAGTGCAAATAGCTATTTTATACGAGGGTGAATGCTTTCAGCGATCTATCCGACAATATATTATCTTATAATAGCTATTTTAGTTTGAAACCTTCGCTACGAAATGTTTATAACTTTTTTCGATGTTGATGACGGCACAATATGTACTACAAAAATTTGCAAGTCTGAGTACGTAATTTGACGATAGTAAATACTGACATGTGGTGTCTGTAAAATCCTCGGTGGAATAAGAATAAGTTTCTGAGATCTTAGTCATATGTGTGTTTGGTATGTATGAAAGCTTTTGTACGTGTTCAGCATGGAAAATACAAAGTGTTCACTTTAAAATTCTTCACGAAACACTCAACACGTTATCATCACCGCATTAGTATTCGTGTAGACCAGAAGCATTGACAAATTTAGGAATAAAAATGTTGCATCTCGTTGATTTGGCTATCAACGTTATTTATTGCCTGAACGTATTAACACTGATTATAAATAGTTAATTAAGTTTGCATGCCAACATATTTCTGAAAAAGTATTGTCAGCTTTGCCCAGGAATCAAACCCGAGACCTTTTGAATGCTGTTTAAACGCGTTGTCATGTCATGTCATGACATGTCAAAGTTTACTACATTAAACACTATATGATAATCAGCAGGATATTAACAGTGAAAACATTTTGGTCACAAAATGAATGCCAAGTGCGGCTGAGATCAGTTCTATAACTAAATGAACCAGCTGGATGTAGAATAATAAGGATTGAAGGCTAATTTAATGCTCAGTTTTATTTTATAAGTAATTTAATGATAAAACTAAAAAATAATTTAAAAAATTTTCATGAAAGTAATAAATTCGGACAAATTAAAAAGCAGGACAAAGTCCGAACATGACTGGACAAATATGGATGAATTATTAAGCAAGAGAAAATTTGATTTTTCACTGTTTAACATAATTTTGAACAGGATTTTGGTAATTTTTGGCTACTAAGTAGACACTATAGTTGTCCCCGTTGTCATTGTTAAATAGAAATCATCAAAATACAACAACAGAAGAAACTAAAGAAAAATAGGAAGTTTGCTCTTTTTACATTGTCATTCGTGCAGTTTCATATAAACATAGGTGATTATCCAGATATTTCAATAAAGTTCCCTAGATAAACGTAACCTTTTTGTAATAACATAAAATAAATGTCCAAACATAGTTCTAAAAGCAGTTCTGTCGATGATGATGATGAATGGTTGCTTTTCAATGCACCTCACTGTAGTCTTGTACAAAACGAAGAGTTTCACATATGGGTTACTTATTCCATATTGAGTACCTAATATAATAGATGTCAAAAGAAATGTGGACATATTCTTTGTGAAACTAATCGTCCTACTGAAGAGATATGAAGAAGGTTACCAACTTAAAAAAAAGTATTAAGTTTTTCATAAAACCGGCTATTTATAGGTTGCTTTGATCATGTGTTATTGTGGTCCTTGCAGGCAGGAAGAAATAACATATGACAAGCGAGCCGATAGTATATTTGTAACTGTTCCGAAGCCGAAGTATAATATGTCATGTTCCTGATTCACAAGCATATACAGGATATTGTTTCCGTGAATGGCCTGCATCCTATTTGGCGAATAAGGATAAAAATTTGTTGGCGATTAAAGAACCGCTGAAAATTGAATCATACTTCCACAGCCAATTGTCAAAATGACATTTACGTTTTTATTTCTTATACTATACGATTGGTA
The DNA here is from genome assembly GCA_025024175.1 of Rhyzopertha dominica. Lineage (NCBI taxonomy): Eukaryota > Metazoa > Arthropoda > Insecta > Coleoptera > Bostrichidae > Rhyzopertha > Rhyzopertha dominica. The sequence goes on along the minus strand of QCXZ01000053.1, from coordinate 17,174,036 downwards.
ATCAGGTTTTGAGCATTTTTTCTCTATACACATTTTTTCTAAGACAAACAGTCCTC